>VZRO01003777.1:897352-999883 GCA_013397915.1 Daphoenositta chrysoptera
TTGTCTATTTTTTTTTTTTTTAATATTAGTATTTCCTCTCTGTGGTATCATTATTCTACTGGACTAAAATAACCCAGAATAACTCAAATTTCAGTTAATGAGTCAAAGCGAAGATGTGAGTGTCTCCCCCAAAAGGCTGCTCAACCTTGCTTTTAAAAGCAGTGAATGGCACATGGAGAAACTTCTCCAAGAAAGATAATGTAAGAGCCAGTTCCCATTTCCCCCCCGCAATTCCCCACCAAATCTGCATCTCACCTCAAATAAATACATAGTTGAACAATGTGCTAGTACTTAAAATGGTGTACAAAATTTAAAGTAGATCACATTGATTAAACCTGTTGTTGAGCACTGAGTAATGAAGAAAGGGAATATTTGAATTTAATGAAAGCATTTTATGTCTCTAGGAGGCTCATTTTTTCTAATTATTAAAAACCCCCGAATTCCTATATACACAATTTCAATGTCTATTCAAACTTTATAAACAGGATTCTTAAAGGTTGCTCTCCATCATGAACACTCCAGGTAATTCTAATGAGCTGTCCTAGAATAAAGCGAAAGCAATTTGTGCTGAAGGAAAAGGAAGATCCTGCAACAGGCACACACAGATTTAACCAGTCTTCCCAGGTGGTAACTGTGGAAAAAATCTGAAATACATATTTTATTGGAAAAATGCCTTTTGCTTTCAAAGCCCCTCATGTGATTTCCCTCTTAGACCAAATTGTTGATGACTTTGAGCTCAGCTCCACATCTCAGTTGGAATAACTCCTCTGACTTCAGCCTTAGCAGGTACAAAAACTTGCAGCTGAGCCCAGGACAGTCAACTTGGACAACATTCACATTTTTGTATGGTTATGCAATTAAAAACATTTTATCCTGTGATTATTATTTGCTAAAATATATAATTCTATGGAGTAATTTTAATTATATTGATTTGTACCAGTAATTTCAAATACAAAAGCTTTGTAGATTTTAAAAAACTGATTTTTATTTTATTTTATTTATTTTATTTTTAAAATTTTATTTATTTTATTAAAAAGACTGATTTTCTCCTTCCCAGTCTTTCATCCTGTTGCACTGCTCAGAATGGTTAGTTTGTAAATCTCCTGGTCTCCTGACTTAGCAATTCACTGAGGAATTTGAGTCTAAGACCTTGGGCTCAAACTGAGAAGTAGATATTTGGTGACTAAGAAAAATAGAGTTTTCTGTGGAAGGTTTCCGATATGCATAACAGTAATCAAACCCAGAAAAATCTATGGTTCAAATTGATAACTTGGATGGAAAATGAGGGGCATCTCTGGGGTATACTCCCTTCCTTCTTCCCCTTTGCCCCCAAACTAACAAGAATTTGCAACTGGAAACAAAATTAATTGCAGACCAAGGAGCTGTTCTCTGTCATAAATCTCAAAGGCAGGTTGCACAATACTCAATGAGGAGAGAAGATGGATGTGACTGACCCTAATCTGCTACTGCAGGGCTCTTATTTTTCCCTCACAGCCTCAAACGTGTGTTCAGTGACAGTGAGATGACCCTCATTCTCCCAGGCCAGGGGCTGCATGGAGGGAAGCAGGAACATTAGCTGGGTCCTGGATAGTTTCTACAACGTGAGAATGCTGGCCAAAGCTTACAGTCATCAGGGCCTTACGTGGGAATATTCTCCTCCAGGTTAAGAGCTAGAAGATTCTAGATCTGCTGACTTTCATAAGGAACATTAATTTAAACTGGTACAACAAAGGCAGGATTTCATTTGTCTTTTCAAATCTGTTCTTTTCTTAATCTGAACCAGCATATCCTGCTCAACTTTCTGGACTTTCAACTATTTATGTCTTTTCAAATCTGTTCTTTTCTTAATCTGAACCAGCATATCCTGCTCAACTTTCTGGACTTTCAACTATTTATCTTAATCAGATCTCATCTGATAGTGCCCAAACCAAACAGTCTCCATTTTGCTGTAGGTGATAAAACCACGTTATCCCGGTCTGTGCCAACAGTGACGGTATCAGTGCTGCAGGAGCCCCGTACCTGCCTTCAGCCCACAGCTGTGGGTGCCCTCGGGAATCCTGGTGGCCTGAAGTGCTCCCCCAGGCAGCTGTCATGTCTCAGGCGGTCGATGGGAGACCACCCAAGCCATCAGTGTTTGCCACACTGCAGCTCTGTGCACCTTCCTGCACAGTAAAACCCTTGCAGAGGTGCCTTTGAGGTTTCATTCACCTGCAGCCTCTGAAGGTTACCAACCTCTCTGACCCAACTCAAACACGTTCATTCTTTAAATTGCACAAAAACTGAGCCTCTCCGCCCTGTTGAAGCCAGGTGGGTGGGCTGTGAACCGTGACTGTAAAACTGGTGTGGCAGAAGGTAATCCCCAGTTGTCTGTGGGATTGGGTGTGGGAGGACCTTGCAGTGTTGACAAACCCCTTAAAAAGCCAGTAGAGATCTCAGATTTGAGACCTGTATTTTGGTACAAGAGGACTCAAACAGTTGTACATTTATGTAGAGGTCCAGCTGCCCAGATAACAGAACTGAGATGTACAGAGCAAAAGATTTTAAAAAGTCTGTATGCACATAAACCAAACCATTAATAACCCCATAAACCTCGGATTTTTTTTGGTAATTACAAATGGCAGTAATCGTCAGCCATGACTCAAACACCACTTATATGCCAGTCTTTTGAGTGTCAGCCATCTAAAATCATATTTAGGAACAAGGGGGAGATAAGTTACTTAATTCTCTGCCTTTCTAAACTAGAAATAGAATAGCCTGTGGGGCACATTTTCTGTAGATTTCCCAGCAGATATAAGCAGAACTTGTAATGAGCACTACATTTAACCAGTCACATGAACACATTAATTTCTTAAAACCTATTCTGTGAATGTTTATTACTACATCCATTTCTGTACCTTGTTGAAACCTTTCAGTTCAGTTGGAAGCAGGACATCTGGCACTTGCTCCATGTAGGTAACTCTCAAAATTGTATTCTCATCCAAAGCACCCAGTTATTGTAAATCTGAAATTAATTTTCCAGAAAAACTGTATAACACTAACAGCATCTCTGCCAGTTATTTCCCAGCTAATCCACAATATGTACTGTATTTAAAATGCACTGAGTGAAAACAACAGATAAACATTTAAAATAATCCTTTCATAGGTTATGTAACTTACTCTAAGGCTTTGATGTTCATGAAATTGATAATACAGGGAACTTGGTGAGAAATAAAGACCTCAATCCAGGGCACCAAATGTCTCTCATATACTTAATTATGTAAGTATTAGTAGCTAGTCCCTACTCCTTTGGTGGCTAGAAGTGCTGCTACTAAAAATAATTTAAAAGGCTGCAGCAATAGATTTGTTTGACTTCGATTCTGACCTTTCAGTGTATTTTGAGGACAGTGGTTTTACTTGTTGACTTGTACATTATTTAGGAAACTGAAGTAAATCACTGAGTTGTTGCTGATACAGTCTGAAATCACGCATACTGTGCTCTTTTTTTTTTTTTTTCCAAATAAACGTATTTGTCATACTGATTTATTTGGGATGATTTTAAAGACTCTCGTGTAATGCCTATACCTATATAAACAATTTCTAATTATGAAGTTTCAGTTACAGCTCATTTTGCTATACCAGAGAAGCAGTTTTCATTTTTGGTGAATCATAAGTCCATTCTACTTATTTAACAGTATGACCTTATGTTGTTGAAAGATATCTTTGACAGAAACATCTCAGACTACAGACTTTGAGAAGGTGTTTTCAGACTGGAGCAACTTCCCAAGTGTTTCATTGAGAAAAATGACACTTCTCTTACCTGGCACACATGACAACGGTATTGATCAGATCATCACATAACTGGAATCCAGTGTTTCTCTTTGAACTGTTGCCAGATAGAGCAGCAGCAGAGACCTAACAGGCACTCAGTTGCTGACAGAACACTGTCAGAACAGATGGCCCTGTGCTGCCTGTCTGCAGAGAAAACACGACAAGACAGCCACTTTCTATGGACCAAGTACATCTAACTTTGATTACTTGCCCAAGGAGACTTGCATGGTTTATGCCCGTGCTAGGCAAGATCAGATGTGCCTGGGGTTTAGAAACAAGCTAGCTGGTATGCCAAAAGCCAGTTTGCCAGCCAAGTAAGAGGGTGCCCCTTATAATAGTATGCAGACACATGCATTTGTCCACTTTCATCAGTCAGTTCCCTAGTTAGACCTGGAGTTTTGCTGCCACTGGGTTTTATTCCTTCTTTCTAATTCACCCCATTTAAAAAGCCCTCTTGATACTTTTCACTCAAGCTTCACTCTCTGCAGTATTAATCCTAACATGAAAAAAATATTTGAATGTGTGAAAATTTTGCATTTCTTTCTCTTTCAGAAGTATCATGAAACTGCAGCTATTATAGACAGGCATACAAATTAACCCAAAGACAGATATCATGGCACTTAATTCCACAAAGTGTTTTGTCAGTGACTACTGTTGGTCTGTTATATTCAGCTGACTTTTCCAAGCCGTGGTGGTTTTGGCTGAAGTAAATTTTCTTCACACTGGCTAGAATGGGGCTGTGTTCTGGATTTATGCTGTGAACACAAGTGTTGATATTTCAGGGATGTTTTATTTACTGCTGAGCAGAGCTTGAACAGAGTCAAGGCCTTTTGTGCTTCTTGTACCACCCCACCAGTGAGGAGGCTGGGGTTGCAAAAGAAGCTGGGAGGGGACACAGCTGGGACAGCTGACCCAAGGGGTACATCCCCTCTACTTCCCAATCTTGACTTCCCCATACCCACTCCCTTTCTCCCACCAAGTCCTTAGTGTTTCCAGCTTTCCATCGTTTCCCTTCCAGTTGGTTAATTTTGATCTAACAAACAGAGGATGAAGTCAAGAACAGATAAGCTCACTGGTTACTTTGCAGTTCTAGTGGGCAATGCCAGCAGAGAATCCAGAGCAGGGGAGGCAGCTGCACGTCTCTGGCACTCTGGGTGAAACCCTCCTGAGCTTTCAGCTGCCTTTCAGTCAGGCACTTCAAGGTGCTGTCATTCAGCAGTTTGGACGTGGAAGTAAAATGCAACTGTAATGCTAATTCAGTTTATATTCTAAAACCCGCCATCTGCTTTTTATTTTAAGATAATTCTACACACAGTTTTAGATGCCTGCAGTAGCAGCCATGGGAATTCAGGCATATGGCCACTGCCATATGACAAAGTCTATTATCTAATAATTTCTAGTCTTTCCCATGCATCCACTTGTGCATAAGGTACTTCAACATAATAGGCATCTCATCCTTTAATTCATTCACACAAAATTCACTTCCAGTGAAATCTTTGGATATTGCTACTATCTCTGCCAGCTGTCTGCCTCACCCCAGTTCAGCCTCAAACGTTTGTGAAATGCGTAATTCACTTTTCCTGTCATGCTGAAGATAATAAATAACTGAATTCCCATGAGAAATGTCAAAACATTGGATGGCATTTCACAGTCCTAATCTGATCTGAATAAAAGTAGAAAAATGTTGTTGTCTCATCATATGAGAAACTGGGGCAGATTTGTTACCTCCACCTCAATTAAATGTTTAGAACAAGATGTGTCAATATATGCACAATAATCTGGACAGCATATAGCCTGTCTAGTTAAACCAAATGGCTCAATATTCTATGCAGAAAACAGGTTATGCTTATTTTTCTAGGGTGAGAGGAAAATATTATGAGTTGTGCTGAACTAGTTTTAAATACTGGTAGTTCCATAGGTGCATGGATGCAGGAAGGAATCCTGCTGTGAACGTGTAGTATTTGATAAAGAAATGCGTGACAGGAAAGGTCCAGATGTGCAAACACGCCAAGAGGCAGGCTTTTCAGCAGAACAAACCAGCTCAGTAAGCCCCATAAAAAAGGGGCAGCAGAGAAAATGTGTGCGTGCATGCAAGCATGTACACACATGCAGAGAGATTTATGTATCCAGCTTAAGAATTATCTGTGGAACAGCTTAAGACTGCAGTAGGTACCCAGTTGTGTTCCTTGGCTGGCATGCAGTGTCCCTCTGCAGTGAGGGCAAGCCCGTTGACATGGCAATTAGAGCTCTTGATGAGTATTTCTTAAACAGAAGTAAGAGATCTTCTCCTTTCTATTACTCCCATGCTCTCTTTTCCTGAGCATACAAAAGTAATCTATGTACCGTAGGATGGATTTGACCTTTCATGTGTTAAAGACCAAAATTCTCCCCCCCAGCCTCCCATAAAATTGCTGCCTTGGATGTTGGCTAAGAACTGAAGGCAAACCAGTTGCTTTAGAAAGAAATCAGTAATAAGCCCACTCCTTTTCATCATCAGCACTGTGAGAACTAAACCCAAACAAGTACTGAAATATCCATAGGTTTCCTTAATCTGTTTATAAAGGATCCTCAGTCATATTAGGAGATCATAGTAGCAATTCAAAAGCTAAATATAAAAGCAGCTTTGTGAAGTACTTATAAAGTCAGTAAGAGGCTTTTTATTTTTAACATATTTTCCTGTGAGATAAAGATAATGAATGTAGAAAGCATCCAAACCCAAAATGAGATACGCAAAAGAGATCCCACAATCTGCACCAGGGGTGTTACAGAATCAGCATGTAGAGAGCTATGTTCTGACAACACCATCTGCTCATTTGTGCTGTTTTTTCCTATTACCAGCTCTCTTAATGTCTCATGCATGATTTTCTGTGGAAGTCAGGAGGAGTGTATGATTTATTTTGACATTAATATTTACCAGGTTGGTGTATGCTTAAAGTAGCCAAGATGCTGAGAATGTTTGGTTGTTTAAAAAGCCATTGAACTTGCTTTCCTTTTACTTTGGAGACATTAACAACTTATTTTGTCACTTCACTCTTACATAAAAGTCATATCCCATTCACATGGCATTAATTTAGGTAAATACCACTAGTTTTGCTCTTACTAGAACTGTAGACTGAAAGAAAAATTGCTTTGGTTTTAAAAAAGCTTGCTGGCATTTTACATTGGTCACTAAAGAACAGTGAAACAAAGTCTCAGGTTGTGAAACTGCAAATTCTTAACTATAAGCAATTTAGTGTGAAATTAAAATGCAAGATACTCCTGCAAAATTCATTCTGAACACTGAAAATATTATGTTTGATTGCCCCTTCCTGAAACTTAAACCACATATTTCATTCGCATTTATTAACATTTAACAATTGTCTTGCAGAGTCTGGGTATGTAGCATTCCTGACATGTAGGGTTTTTTTAGCTTTGAAGCAAGTCTTACAAATAAGATTTCTGTTCTCTGATGAAATACAGCAAAAGTGTGCACAGCCCATGCATTTCAGGTCTGTTGCATGACTGCATTACACTATGAATTGATACTCTTTTCATCCAGAAATGGATTACAGAGCTGACAGATTTCTTAAAATAACCATTATGGATGTGAATCATACTGACAAAAGCAAAGAAATCCCATTCAGAAAAGACATTTTGCCTCAGCCAAGCATTTTCATGAATGTGGATGGTTATATATGATTTATATAGAAAGGATTTTTTAAAAATAGCTAGAGATAGAAGCTTATAATTTCATTTTTTTCTCATTACCAAAAAGATTACCAGGGTTACATATCAGAGGTATTGATGCTATGCAGGTACCAGAGAGGTTGCTCTTAAACAGCTCCTTGTTCTAAGATGGGGTCATGTGTTGTCCCTTAGGAAGAGACCCTGATATGCCAGAGATGCACTCACTCACAAGTGTGAATAGCAGAGACAAAACTCAGTGTTTGCAATTCTCCTGTGCAGGATTACATTATTTTTCACAGCAATTACTTTTCCTAATATTTAAAGGACAGAGGCAAAAATGAAAGAGCTGTAGTATACTGGAATGTGGTTTCTGTTGCTAAGTTAAATTAATCCTGATTCCATCCCTTTTTTCAAGTTTTGAGATTTTTTTAATCGATGTAGATATTTACTTATACATTTATAGTAGAAGCTATTCAAGATAAAATATATTTAGTGTTTCAAACCTTTTGAAATTCGTGTGTTTAAAATGCATATGTGCTGCAAAACATTACCTCTGCACATTTTGTTTTTTTAGGAGCTACAAGAACTTCTGAAAGAACTTGTGACAATGTGCAGTCTTAAGTGCTGCAGTCTCAGAGCCCTTTTTCTATTGCTGCTCTATAGGTAAGAAGTATTTGCTAAAATTATTATTTCTTCAATATATTATTATATCAGTTGGTTTATAATAAACTTACTTATAATTAGAAACATATTGGACCAGGTAACGAAGTAAAATCTTCTTGACATTTAAATCTTGCCTCTTACAAAAATTAAAGAACCTGGGTATTAATAATAGAAATATAAGACTCAGCTCCATGAATCTCAGCTGCCTTGATTAACAGACTTTTTTAATTGGAAAGATTGATGAGGAGGAAAAAGAATGGAATTTATGAAGCATATGAACCCTCAAATGAAGGATTGCTGGGTACAGAGTGAGTATTATTGTATCAGATGCTTAAAAAATTCAGACAGGCACACGGTCCTTGCCTGGAGCTTAGTGCCTTGCCCAAGGACAGAAGCACACAGTCCACCTAAATTTACTACAGGCTTGAGATAGTAAAATCATTGTTGTGCACTGAAAGGAGAGTATCTTAAAAAGAATTACCTATTTGAAACAGTGTTTTCTTATTCTCTGTTATGAAATTGTGAAGTCTTTAGGAAATCTGAGTTGCATTAAGCTGGAAAGTGAAAATTATCTCCTCTGGCTACAAGTAACCCTTCTAATAGTGCAGCTGCCATGACAAAAAATATAGATATGGAGCACTTAGAATATAGTCCTTCTATAAAAATGGGCAAAAATATTCTTTAAGTAATTCTATTAAGAAAACGTAAGCATGGACAGGTTAAACATTGTCACCACTACCTTCAACTGAAGTATTTAAAGTCTGTGAGCCAATTTTCTATCTAGACTTGCCTAACCTACTTCATCTCGCAGTAAATTCCTCCCTATAAGATTCTGTCTGAGCTTTAATTCAGGTGAGTGTGCAAACACACATTTAGATAAAGCCTTTTCTTAGTAGTGGGGACAGGTGGAACAGTCCCCTAAAAGTGAGTTTAAAGCATCCACCTCCCCCACCTTCTCCAGCGCTATAAAGAGATCTTTGTCCAAAACACACTCTTGCCCTAATTCCACCTTCCTTCCTCATTAGCTGTGACTTGCCACACAGTAATAAGTGGATGACTCATGGTTTATCAATAATAAAACACTGCTAAGAGACCAACATTTTCAGAGGCACCTAAGCAACAAGGAGGCAAAATTCCCCCAGGAGCTCAGCCTGTGGTACACAGTTCATCATTATCAGACAGACTTTGTGAGTCCTCTTGGAGCTTCCTCTGGCTGGGAGTGACCAAAAGCACAGGCAGTTCATTCCTGAGCAGCATCCCCGGGGTTTATGTGCACACACAGCACCTGCACAAGTGCTTGCATACAGGTGCACAGCACTGAGCTGATGTGCTCCTGTTGTACCCAAACCCAGACACAGGCTGAGAAGCAGCTCTGGCCCTTGGTTATCTCACAGATAAGATGATGCTTGGCTACAAAAATGCATTTTTCCAGTGCATGAATCAGGAGGGGTTTGTGAAAGTACTGTTTAAAACTAAAATTATCCTGCTTGGCACTGAAACAGAGAAATATTTCTAAGCAAAACCCAAGGGCTGAGGTGCACCCAAAGCAAAGGCCATGATTTCTTGCCAAGTGATCCCTTAGATATTCCACTTGGATAAGCTCTGCCTAACATATGAAGAGAGTTTCTTCTACTGAATAATTTACAATCAATAATGCTGTGGGCTTGTTTTTTCCTTTCTATCGCTCCCTGCCTGATGACACTTCTTCACTTCACTTAACATTAAACTACATTACAATCACATATCTGGAGAGTTGCCTGGATAATTGCTTTCCCAAAAGTTTCTTGGTTATTTTTTAAAAGTAGTAATGACAAAATTGAGGCAAATTTATCATTATCAGGAATCAGCTTAAGTAAATGTATGCTATTTGGTCTGCAGAAGGGTTCCTATTTGTTTCAGATAGGGTGTTTTCAACATAAAGAATGCTACCCTGGGTTTAAAGCGTCAGAGACAGAAAAGTCTGTGGAATGTGTTTGTTTTGGTTTTTTTGCTGAGCTTAAGAGCACTTATGGCACTTCACTGTCTGTTCTTGTATCTGGTAACATAATGCTACAGTTTCAACCTCACCATTTAACAAAAAAATGGTGACAGTACTGTCTGTTTCAAAGCAAAGAATTAATCAGTGATGTAGTAGATTTTGCTACAGTTTATCTACAAAGACCACATAAAACCCTGTATCATTGAGCACAAGTATGAAACCAGAAATAACACCTTTATTTGCATCTGTAAGCCCTTCGCCTGTCAGTGAATTGCCTGAAAAAAAGCTTTTTTTATTTTTTTTTTCCTGAGGGGAGTGTTTCAAAAGCTTGTTCAGACTGTATCTGGCATTTTGTTTATCTTCTCGCAGTTCTAAGGTGTTTCTATCTCTTTCATGATACATAGCTTCTGACAAAAAGTAGCCAGAAAATATATTCTCATATATGTGTCTAGACTGTACTTTTGCCTAAATCAGTGATATATACTACTGCTTAGGGCAAGTGTTCCTTTTTCCCCCTCCAGTTACCCCATTCTGTTAAAGACACTAACTTGAAAGTACCTTAAATAACAAGCAGTTGTTGTACCTTTCAAGTTTAGCCAACCCCATAAAAATGCTCAGTTTTTGAGCCATAAGAATGACTTAGGAAAATAAATAATTATAATTCAGCTTTTGTAAAAGCAACCAGAGGGCATTGAACCTGATGAGTTAAAGCATTTATTATACATTGACAGCCCAGAACAGATAGATATTCTCAGCTGAAATATAATTATATACTCAGTTTTGTTCTGTAAAAGCCTGTTCACTTCTCGGTTGGAACACCTGTTGCAAGGCAATTCCATACATAGATGCTTGCCAAGGTATTTCACATACATCAAGAAAACGGAGGAACTTTAACATACAGCTTCCTTTAACTATAAAACATATACTTAAATATAACAACACAAATATTGGTTAGAAGAGATGCTTAGATGCATTGATGAGAAGATGCAGACGCATATGTGGAACTTTTGCCTCAACTTTTACTTTATCCCTCACGTGTGTGTGCAGCTGTGGGCTCGCTGCAGCTGAGCTGTGAATGGAGCTCGTGGATCAAAGAGCCCTTTAAAGGAAGCAGGGCATCCTCCCTTACAGCACAGAAACCCCAAACCCCCTAAGGCACAGAACCTCTGTAGGTTCCTTATCTTTCAACATTGCCAATCCGCCTCTGAGTATCCCCAGAGTCAGCAGCTCGGTAACACCACACACCCACGTTTAGGAGGCCTCAGGATGTCACTTGCTGGCCTGCTGTGACAGGACTTCTCCGAGGTTTTGTGGCCAAACAGCTCACAAGGGACCATGCCTTGTTAATTCACTGCCTCAGTTACAGCACAGCAGCTTTCCCAGGCTTACTTAACCATGAAACTCAAAAGACCAGTGATATGAGGCTACACATCATGTGTTAATAAGGAAAATTATGAATTACTGCAGGTCATTTAAGGGAAGGACTTCCATAAAACTTTTAAAGATATATTTTAGAAACTAGGAGTTAATGAAAATGAACCAGATCACTCTGCAATTGCATACTGATCAGGAGAACAATGTTATACCCTTGCAGTAAAAAAGAAACAAGTTTTCCTTTAACATTGCACAACATGTAAAACTTACTCAAGAACAATCCAGTAAAGCTGTGAAATAAAACGCATGCAGCTCACTGAACAGTTAGCTAAAATTTATATGTAAATTACAAAAGGAGAGATATCTATTCTAAGAAATAGATATTCTATTTCAAGTACAGTATTTAAGAAATTAATTACATTCAGATGAATTTCCAATTTTAACACTTTTATGCAACATAAAACTGGCCTTCTTATTTATATTCACATCGCAACTCAACATGACTGTGTTTGTTTCTTTAGGAAAAATCTTACAGGAGAAACTGTCCTTATTTCAAAGCTGGCATTACTTAAGGGTATACTTAAGTAATATCATCATTCCCTGGCAATATAGAAATAAAAAACAGGGAAAAAAAGAGATTATTCAAACAGCTAAGATATTTTTGTTACAAGGCAGCTAATGAAAAACAGCTACTTCTGTGGCAATAGGGTCTGGTGAATAAAAAATTTTACAGCAATAGCAGCTTTTGAAGCCAGTGGACACCACATCTAGAACTACAGTGTGATTTGGCCACATGCATTCAGTGAGATCATCTTAGCATTTAAGCTTTGCCAGCTTAAGATACTGGATTATTCCTAGTGGATGAAAGTCTCAGTGTCCTGACAAAATGACTCAAGCTTTCTTAGAAACAGCAAAAATAAAATCAAATATCAATCTTTGGAAAGCTACAAGAGACCCAGAAATATAACACAGAAGAGCAAGCAGAGTTTTCAGGACCAGCTCTAGAAAAAACTGAGACTAAGAAATTCAGTGAGGATTTAGCACTGTAAGGAAAGACCACAAAACACTGGTGGCCCCTCACCTAATGGTTTATTCTTAGACTCTTCTGCTAGGAGCAAATCCCCACAGCTACAGCTCTTGCACTTACTGTAGGAGAGCTGCTCACTCGGAGGGACCAGTCCCTCCCAGAGCAGGGGCAAAGGCCACAGACCCTTCTCCTGGTGATGGTAGAGGTGGCTGCTCTCCCTCAGCAGAGACAGCGCCTCTGCCTGCAGCCAGCTGGGCTTCACCGAGTCAATTGTTTCCTTCTCACCTTCTTCATTCACACCCCACCTTTCTCGAATCATTGGGAACAAGTAGTTGTTACCATCTGTGCTTTAATTTCTGAAGAGCACACCCTGCTCATGGTCCTCGGGTGTTCACCTTCAGGGTTAGCCAGAAAGGGTTTGTAATTATTTATATATGACTTTGACAGATAGTATTTGTAGCTGTTTCTGAACAAAGGAGGTATTTGAATTCTCATGATGCTTCACTGATTTTGCACAACAGAATTATTTCTGTAACCTGTTTAAAAATTGTGTTGTGAAAGCAGGATTTTAAGAGTGTTTTTATGCACTAGTCTCTGAGGCTGGTTTCTGTCTCTGAGACCTAAATATAATGTATTTCATTATGTAAAAAGAAGCTTAATTTTAAATGCTGAAATAAACAATCAGCATCCCTTCCACATTCCTAGATTATAACCAAAATTCCCTGTTTACAGATAAAGTATTAAAGTCAATTGTTTCTCAGATGGAGTGTTAAGAAATAATAGACTTCAAAGAAATAATAGACTTTCAGGTATAAAAGTGATTTTTTTCCAATAAGAGACTTATACGGAGTATGAAATCTGATATTTTATGGAATATTATTTTTTTGATTTTGTCCTTTTAAAACATCCTCATTTTCAATTCCTTTTAGGTCAATGCAAATTCCTGAAGCTGAAGGAAAAAGTGAAGTTCTACCTCCAACAATTCAAAAAATAATAAAAGGGTACAACAAGTATCTACGTCCATTTTTTGATAGTAAGTAGAAAAGCTCTTTCAATAAGACCGAGTCATAACATAACGTGGTGTCTAAAATGCAGCAGTGAGAGCGAAAGTCTTTTTCTGTACTTTTTTCCTCTGATGTCTGACAGCCACCAATCTGATTATACATGTTCTGTGATATAATAAGATAGAGTTTAATAGCTTTTGTGGCCCAAGGTGAAACTTGTATATTCCAGGTATTCTCAAGCTAAACTTCCAGACTCCATTATAAAACTTGACTATCATTGTAGGTGTGCCTTCATGAAATAACATCTTACCTATTTAAAACCATAATTTCCTCTAATTTCCTAAATAATAACTATAAAAAGCTTTGATTAAAGATTAGAAAGCTTTATATATCAAGCTGTTCATAACAGCGCAGGCAAATCGTGTTACTATGCAAAGTATTATGTGCATCAACTATAAGATTGCAAGAGAATTATTTAATAAATGATTCTTGCCTCAGGTCTTAAAGGTCACTGAACAGATTTACTGAAAAATAATGGGGGGAAAATGAATTGAAAAGGGAAAATCAGTTGGAAATGTCAGTTCCCTGCATCAGAAGGCAATGGTCACCAGATTCAAGACCCACGTAGTCTGCTGCATCAAGGGTGATTTTACTGCCCTGCAGTGCAGTCAGGCACCCGAAATCTCAGTGAAAAACATCTCCTTGTTTGAGTCAGGCCAGTGCATGTACCAGAAGTACTGAGGAGTTACCAGGTGGCATGAAGATCTCTTCCTGGAGAAACTGCAGAACACGGAAGAAGAAAATACCCTGAATGTTGAAAAGAAGCTCAGCACCATGTGTCTGTCAGAAAATAAACTTGCAGAGTGAATTCTAGGCAATAGTTCTTAAGCTAGATGCTCAGAAATGTTAGAGGTATGAATGTCAAATGATATATTTTATATCTCTTTATATCCTGCTTAAAAAATGATTGACTAATGAGTTTCTAAGACCATACTGTTACCTCTTGCCATCCAAATACCTGGTTCAATATGGATGCTCCACATCATGTGCTGTATCCAAAACCATTTATAACAATTTTAAGATATACCTGTATTTCAGGGTGAAGAAAAAGGGGAAAACTGTTTCATCTATTTGTTTTTATTGTATTATTTTAGCTGATGATACAACTGCTATAAAATATTTAATGCTCTGAGGAGATTTTCAGCAAAATAAAAGTAACTTTAATAAATAAACTAACCCTTTCTCATTGGAGATGATGCATTATGTAAAATAACCGTGTTCAGTGGCCATTAATATATTTTATTCATTGCCTCATGTTAGAGAGGTAACTAGAGATATGTTGGCACTGCCATGATGAATGTGCTTTGGTAGACAACAGAGCCTCATTTCAAAATCCTAGGATAGCAATTAAGACCTGGAGTAAAGCACATTTGAGTTACAAATCTCCCTTTTCTCCGCCTTTTTTCCTCAGCCGTATCGCAGCAAGGCTGTAGTTATTTTTTTGCCTGGATGTTTTGTTCAGAGGGATGGAGAGGCCTCTCTGTGTTGGCCTGGGGAGCCCAGAGGAGCGCAGGCACAGCTGAGTTTGTGTCACGCCCAAAGCCAGTCTGTCACCTCCAGACAGTGCCAGCATCGCTGCATGCGCTCACCACAGCTCAGGCAGGCAAACACTGCCTCAGAAATCTTTGACGGATCTTTATCAGCCCTAATGCTGAAGGAATGAGATGACACACTGAAAAAAATGCATTTAATTGATGCCACTTCTAAGTGCAGGGTTGGTGGTTTTGTGAGAAATTACTTTGTAGGAACAATTCAGGTTAGGATAATTCAGGCAATGCTCCTCCTGATTTTTGAACCTGTAGCTTTTTGTGAGATCGTTTGGGATCACTTTCCCTGTTATAGAGGAATGTGTGCTTGGGCTGGGGAGTGGTATCAGCCTAGTCCTGACCCCTCTCTGTTACTGGCATGGTGGGCTACACTTTGCATGAGATTCAGGCCCAAGAGAAGCTATTGCTCTTCTCAGGAGCAGAGCTAGCAAACCACCTAAATCCTCAGTCTAACAAACCTGTGGAATATATTTATCTGTGTGACCACAGCTATGCTAGCTTTGTTCCATGTAGTATTTCCCTGGTTTCTGTGGTGGTTTTTTGCCTGCAGCTGGTGTACCTTGTGTCTGTTCTTGGTTAGAAAGGTTTTGATATAATTGGCTTTACTCAGAATATCATCAATGGCTGCAGCACAGCTGTCAAAGAAGCCAGAGTAGCAATTTAGTCATTGATACCTGTTCTTTGACATCCCCCTGCACGGTTCCCCCAAATCCTGTTTCTTCAGGATGATATTTGCATGTTAATAGTGAGAGACAGACCAGTTAGAGATGGATCTTAAGGTCAAACAGCTGATTAGACTTGAGTAGGCTAATGAACAAATGCATGTTAGAAACATAAACTGGGGTATTCTGGTAGAGATCATAGGCTACTGTAAAAGGCTGCATAGTCTATGCAACGAATCAGTGCTGATACATCTGAGAAGGAAATTTTTATTTCCAGAAATATGAACAGAGAAGGATGGATATGCACCTGATGATCTATGTTTGCTTTCTTGAATGAAAGGATTTGCATAAATGGGAATCTAGTATGTGTATGTTGATATCCAGAAATATTCTCCTAAAATATGCTAAAGCCAGCCTTTTTAAGCCACTTGGCTTCTTTTTCTTTAGTTTTGGCCAAGATTCCTTTGCTTTCAAAAATATGTGTATTTCTGTTTATTTGTGCAGTTAGATACACACTCATAAATATGCATAAAGAAATTTGTCATAAAGCTAGATGGTATTATTTGTTGACACCTACAGTGCTTTAAGCTTAATGTTAGTGAGTCATAATGGAACTCTGAAATGTGATTTTTATCAAGTGTGAGAGGGCCAGAAGTGAGCTTAAATTTTAGAATAACCTCATTTAAAGTAATTTCAAAGTTACTTGTCCTTGAAAATTTTCTTCAGGCAGGAAATGGGGAGTTTTGAAGTGATGATTGCTGCCAAGATACAATCATACTCTTGCAAAATCAGTGACACTGAACTCCTAAATATTGAGCAAAATGGGGTTTTATTCCTGAAAAGAAAGCATTAGGTATAAACAAACGTTCATAAAATGACAGTGCCTTTCTCCTAAAGCCAGAAAAACCAGAAATATTTACTAGTCAAGTAAAATTTATGGCAGATCATAAATTTTTAGTTTAATAAGCCCTCCATTTGCTTATTAATTTGTGTTTGGTCCTTCTGCTAGGACTGGCAGATGACTGGAAATGTCCCAACCACATGCCCCAACTCGGGCAGTGTCATTAACAAGGGGACTATGAAGATCTTTTTCATTTGAGTTCAATGACTGCATAACAACATAAAAACTGTCTTCTCCTCTCCTTGCACGAATTGAATTGACTGCTTTTCTAGATTTTAATTCTGGATTTATCTCACGTTACTTTAGTCATGTCCTCCCACACAGGTTCCCCCTCCAGACCCCTGCTGTGCTAATATTGCCATTTATGCAGAACAGAGTCTGCCCTTCCCATCTCTGAGCGCCTCAGTTGGGTGCCCGGGCTGGGCTGGTTGGAGCCAGTCTCACCATGTCAGGGGCTTGCACACAACTAAAAGTGGCTGAGTGCTTTATGTTTTTCCGTGGTGGGTGGCACATAGCAGTTGCCAAATTGTGAGGGTACTTTGCACAGTGTTTAGTACAGAGGAGTCTCAGCTGGACTGGTTATTTAGCCCTGCCCTCATCTGAATGCTGCTATTAAGAATGTTCTCTTTCCTTATCTATAGCACTTTAATGTTCTTCTTTGAGCTGGTTCATCAAGCAAGTCTTCATAAAATGAAGAGATAGTTGCAATAAAGAATTAAAAAAAACCCCCTAATCTAGAATGATTTCAGTCATTCTTTGGACTGGAATATAAAATACTCCTATACTAATGTTAGTAGATATTAGTCCTCAATGTAATAACATCTATCCTACCCTTACAGATATATATGAAATACTTCTATAGAAGAGCTGGCATAAGGGATTTAAAAATCAACATTTATTTCCCTTAAATGTGCTACATTACCCTGACACTTTATCTCAACCATACAAGTTGATTTCCACTTCAGGTTTTCTGCTGGAACCATGTAGATCAATTTTATAGCTTTAGGTGCTGTGCCAAACTCTCTGAATTAATGAGCAATTCCTGCAGACTTCAGTGAGCCTTGGATCAGGTTGATAGAGCTGTTAAGGGATGCATAAAATCTTGTAAATAATTTTATACAAATAGATTTTGTTCTGTGATTGAATGTGATAATTTAAGTGTTCTAATTAAAAAGAGAGAGACTAGGAAAAGGTCACAGCTAAGTATATTTGAATATGGAAGCTGCTTTCAAGTGGTAGAGAAAAGTGTAATGTTTAAATCAGTTATTCTAAATCACATTTAAAAGATTATTTTCCTTAGCTTCAATACATTTCATAGTCTTAAATTTTAAATTAAAGCAAATCGAATTTATGAGTCCAAACTTCTAAGACCAGTCATCATGTTTTTTCCCTCAAATGTTGTTTATATTAAGTTCTATAAATTTAATTAGAAGAAGGCATTTTAATCTTTAGAAGTGTACAAAAGAGACAAGGAGTTACCAGAATGTTAGCTGTGTCTAACACCCTTTGGTTTAATGAGGCAAACTCACGGGGTACATGAGAAAGCAATGCCAAATAACCATCATCTAAAGACTATTTTAAGTCCCAGCCAGCCAACATCTAATCCTTTACAGAAAAGCAAAAAGCCCGGAATGTGTAAACTTCAGCATACACGTGGTAATGGAGATTTTCCTTCCTTTCCCAGGGAGCTGAGAGACACGATGAGAATCTGACTGCCACAAAACCCAGCTTCCTGCCTGCAGGACAGTTTGGGTTTTGCTTTGGGGCTCTCCCCTGCCTCTCCTATCTCCAGAGACTCTAACTTATGAACGGTGATTATGTTCAGATAGTGAAAAGATCAATTTATTTGAAGTTTCCTGTTGTCTCCAGCTTCCATAAACTGGGACCTTGCTTTGCTTTGCCAAACCACATACACAATTAACTACTACATGAATTTTCTGACATTGGACAAGGCATTTTTCTGACTTCTCTTTGAGGAGCTGAGTAAACAATGCTTGATTTTTATGTTTCAAGATTTGATATTAAGCTTCCAGATTTTGTTGTCTTTTGGAATATTTCTCTTTCTGTCAACCAAATTGTGTCTGCTGTTAGCACATTATTTTTTAAATGTGGAAAACAAATCTTGTCACAGTCATCTCATAACAGTCTTGCCAATACAGAAGAGATTGCAAGATAACTTAATTCTGTGCATTACTCCCCATTGCAATAGTGCTGCTGCCAAAGCATAAGATGGAGAGAGCATGTTAAAATGATTAACTGTGACAGCCTCTAAATCCTTCTCAAAGGCACTGCTTGCCAACATAGTTTCCTATCCTGTATGTGCTGCCTGCCTTGTTTGTCCCCACATTAATTGCTTGCATTTGGCTGTATGGAAATATGGGGGTTTTGACAAATGATTTAACAAGCTGTTATTAGTATGATCCCCACCAATTTTTGTCTTGTCCACAAACTGTACCAGCAAAGCAACATCATTATCTAAAAATTATTGATGTGAAGGAATAGGATTGAAACTGGTTCATGCTAGAAATGGGTCTGTCTTCTGATGCCTTCAAATCAAGAATTACAGTTGAGATCTGTCAGAAGGCCTGTCTTAACCTGTCCACTTTCTTCATGTAACTATTTGTCAAGAAAGATGTCTTGTGGCGGAAACTTAAATGCACTGAAAAAATGTAAGCATAATGTATTCATTATGTAAGAGTTCTGTAATACTCCAAAGCTGGCAATCAGGGAGACAAAATGAGGTTTTTAGGAAGCTATAATGAATTATTCTAGTGATAATTTTCCTTTTAATTCTCTGTTTACTTGCAATATTTTATCCAGTATTGCTGAAAAGAGGAGACATTCTTCCAAAAAGCCATTCCTTTTGAGGCCTTTCTGAATGTCAGAATCGTTTTGAGTTTTCTTAAACTAAATGAAAAAGGGGCTCATGCTATCAGCTCAGCCCTGGAAGTTGTTGATAGTGCTGATCCATTGCAGTAGTAGCTGCATGCATGACACTGGTGGTTTATTCTGCTGCTACAGACTGGGATCGTTGCAGTGATCCAAACTTTATTTTTAGGTATGCTGTCTGCCACTCTTCTGGCTGCTTTCTCATTCGACAGGGCATGGAGGAACAGCCTCTGTACATAAATTTCATTAAATTAGAACGTGTGTTGCTTAGGCTGCCCAGCCACGGCTGTAACAAGGCACTCCCTTTGGCAATGCTCTGCCATGCTTTGAAGATTCCCTTCACTAATGCAGGACAGACTGACTCCAGTTTTCTTCTGAAGATCGGTAGATTTCTTCTGAAGTTGTCATTATACATACAGCTTCTGCCAAACATATGGAAATGTAGGAACTGACTGCCTCATCTGGTTTGCTGCCCAGCTTTTGACACTGTCAACAGGAGACCTTTCAGAGGAAGTTCAGAGGAAGCCCTGGTGAATAATTATGAGCAGATTCATTCTGTTATTAATACTTTATAGTTTATTGTGCCTTACTAAATAAACATTTATCCTCACACACAAAAAAAAAAGTCAGCATTTAACTGTTAATGTTGTTCTGACTTAATTAACTGTTGGAGCAAAGCTGTTCTCGGCATCTTGTGTTGTGTTGATAAAGATCCTTTCCGTAACTGTTGTTTTCCTGCACAACTCCTGCCATACAGCCCACTGCTGTATCTGGGCTGGTGTCGTTTTCTGCTGAGTTTTGGTGGGTGCTGGGCTGGACAGGCTGGGTGCACTTGGGCAGTGAGAGCTGCTGGCTGGGGCGAGTGGAGCAGGATGGCTTTGCCACGACTGCGCTGCCAGTCCTTGGCACCTGAACCCCAAAGCAGGTCTGGGGTCAACTGATGCCATAATGATTTTTCGCCTTTTCTTTTATACCTCTTTTGTATGCCTTTGTGGCCTTTTGTATTCTTGGTGTTTCTTTCTAGCCTACATCCCTAGATTTAATGTTTTGTTGAGTTAGGAGACTAAACATTTTGGAGGTCTCAGACACCAAGGTCCTCTCTGGAACACATTTTGTAAACTACAAGATAGGTCTGACCAGAGGAGTGTTCCGGGGGAGGGGGGTTCACTTAGCCTCACTCACTGGGGAATCTTTGATAGGTGCTAATGGAACAGGGATAAGGCATCACAACGGGTTTGAGCTTGAAGTACATCTTAACCTGAGCTGGGTGTCTTGTGGTGCTTGGGAGCCACCCAACACTGCAATGCTGTTGTGTTACTCAGTAATAGAAAGAAAAAAGGATCTACAATGTCCTGTTTGTTAACCCCTGCTTAATTTCAGTAATCTTTCTGGAAAGTCAGCTTTTCCCCTCATATGTGTAACAACCTAGCACTGATGATAATGAAAGGCTGCTTATGGACATTTTTCCCTAATCTGTGTCACCTTACTAGGTGAGGATCAGGTGTTATTTCTACTAATAAGTCATGATATAATAGGAAGAGTCTGATTATTCCCAGCCATGACTCCTGCATAACTATCTGAACACTGCTTTGTCCTCTCCTTAGGATGGTCCATCATTAAGCATGTGCCTTGCTGGATGAGGTTCACCCCAAATCATCATGTGATAGTTGGCTATAATATGCTCTGTTACAGTCATACATGGGAAACTGTAGGAAGACATAAAAAAAATCAGAAAATGGATTATAAATCACATTATTTTAAACGTCAATGATTTTTGAGGGTATGACATATATTTTGAGGCCAGCAATATTGTACCTGCAATAATGATATAGTACAAAGGTAAGCATAAGTATTAACTGTTGCACCCCAGGTAGCTGGGTTAAGTTTCCTAGAGGCTGAACTTTTAATCCTGCAGGGAGAAAAAATAAATTTATTCTTGGAGTATCAAAACTTGAAAAGTATGGAAAGAAACAGAAGAACAACCTGTCAGTGATCTGAGAGCTTTTCAGTCAATTTTGTTCCAAAGTTAACCTCCAAAATCTTCTTTCAATATATGAACAATTGCTTCTAAACCCAATGTATAATTTAATAGTATATAATAAATGCACATATAACCACCAGGGCATGCTGCAAACCTGCAGTCCTGCTTTAAGCTGGAGCTTTATATTTAAACTTTCAATCAAGTCCAGAACAAAGGACTTAGAGGTTTTTTCAGGGGTTTAATGACTTTAACACATGCACAAGACATAGAAAATGTTTTGGAAAAAATAAAAATACTAATAAACTTACATATCTTAGAATGACACATTTTTTCTTTACTGTTACTCGGTGTGGGTAGAGTTGGTCTCCATGTTCCTCTGGATGCCATTTAGGAGATTTGTACAAAATGTATTGCAAGGAGCCAAGAGGGGCTTTCAGCCATGTGCCTGTGAGATAGGGGCACTACCAGCTACAGAGATCTTACCTAAAGTATTTCTGCATCTCTCAGTATTGTGCTCTCTTCTTCTCAATTGCTTGGAAATATGCACTGATTTAATATTAATTTCCTTGTACAAGCACTCTGTTAATTATTCTGCACAAATTCAACCAGGAATAATGTCATGTTTCCATCAAAGCTCTGCACAAATTCTGCATTTTAAAATGCACAGCTGGTGATCTTCCTTCCAACAGTGTGAAATGCACATTCACAAGGAAATGGGAATCTGAGCATACTGACATTACAATAACAAGTACTTAGGTAAGGCGTTTAACCACACTGAATAAGCCTTCAGCTTATGACAAGTTTTCCTTTATAAATGCAAATATTTAAATCATAAGTTTCCTGCTAGTGGTCAAAAGCAAGGTATTAAATTGCAAAGATGCAATATATACCATAAATTCTTAAATGGGCAGTAAATAAAGTCACTCAGCTATGCCATTTGGGTATTAACCATGTGACACTACCAGGTAAAACTTCTTACTTCACCAACGTCTGATGGACCAGATGTTGCAACTGGAAGAATTCTTTCCACTGCTCTGCATCTCAGAGCAGAAGGGTGTGATGTACCATGGGATTGTGCCTTCCACACCTTATTGAGTAACATTTTCCCCAGCTCTTGTTCTGGGGGAAAAAAATCGTTTAAACCAGGAAGTATTTAAGAAACAAAGACTGTTTCTTAAAACTAAAATAGTTTTGGTTGAGAAGTATGACATTTTGGTTAAGAATGTTAACATTTTTGCATAATCTGTGTTTGAGGAATATTTAAGATAGCTTCTAACCATTTAGAAAAAAAAATGGAAAGATTTTTTAGCCAGTTCTCCTGAACACTGAGTATTAAAGAATTCTGAGCTATATTCTGACTTTCTCTTTTTTTTTGCAGATGGTCCTGTGTCAGTCGGAATGAGTATGGATATTGCAAGCATTGATACAATATCAGAAATAAATATGGTATTGTAGTTTTTGCAGTCTTTTTTTTTATCCTGCTTGTTGATAAGCTGATGTCTTGTGCTTACAGATGCTGGCAGTACGACTTTGGGCTTGTCTCCTTGTGAAGTCAATATGGGTTAGGAGATGGAATTTTCTTTTTCACTACACACGGTGTTTGTAACACTGGAATAAGAAATGCAGCTGCGAATCCCACCTCTCACAGATAGAAACAGAAATTTGCTACTGAGTATTAATCTTAATCAGAAGCATGTGGATCAGTATTTATTTTCCAGCTGGAATGTCTAAATCTTTATGCATTTCAGAAAAATAAAGATATATTCATGTGCCTTTGAAGCCACTCTCTTTCCCTATGATTAGACACAGCTGAACTTAGACTGTTTTTCTCTTCTATTGTTGCTGTCACACATTAATTTATTCCAGCTGTGTTTCATTTAATTTGTATCATTTGTTTTTGAACAAACTATGAAATGGGATGTACTTTTCTTCTTAAAGTAGATCCTCCACTGGTACATAGAAATAAAAGAAAAAAACATTAATCAGATATTAAATATGAGTATATTAGTAATTAGTAATTATTAGTTACTATTTAGAAAGGGGAAATAAGGTCAGAACTTCAGATGAATTTATAATATTGATAAAAACACACCAAAAAATCAAAAGTTGTTTTAAAAGTGTTAAGAAATAGTGTGATCTTAATGTAGGACTTCAAGGCATATCTAAATTGAAGGGGAATTGGACTGAGTGCTGTGTTCAAGGTCTTGATAAATTTGGTACCGCTGTTTCCCTTGTGATGCTAAAAGGAGAAATTGTGCTAAAAGATTCCTTTCCCGTTTCACTAACTTCTTTTGTCTGTCTGAATTTATTCAACTTTTTCCAATGTGTTCTTAGAGAAATTCTTTATTTATTAGCTTATGTGAACCAAATGATATTTGGAACCACTTACATAAATCATTCTAAAACTTAAAGGTTTACAGAGCCAGATTATCTGCTTACAAAGCTCCAATGACTTCAGCTGATTTATGGCCCCAGACTTAGGCCATCAGCTTTTACTGTAAATGACCGTAAGAACAAAATCTCCCAACCTCACATCGAGTGCTAGAAAATTTGGCAGTACAAGATTCAGTGCAGCCGCTCTTGGAGTGCCAGGGACATGGAGAATCATGGTTTGTGCCCAGCAGCTGTTTCCATATACCTCTGTAAAAGAGAATACCACACAGGCTCTCTTTGTATGATACTTTTGGATTTTTCTCTTTCAGGACTATACAGCTACCATATTCCTAAGGCAGCGATGGACAGATGAGAGACTTTGTTTCGATGGTAATAAGAGTTTGAGCTTAGATGGTCGACTTGTGGAAATGCTTTGGGTACCAGATACATTCATAGTTGATTCAAAAAGGTCTTTTCTTCATGATGTCACTGTTGAGAACCGCCTTATAAGGATATACCCTAATGGAACAGTCCTGTATGCTATAAGGTGTGTAAATACTGCATATCAGCCTTTGATTGCCTCTAGTTACCCTTTCAACTTCCCAGGTCCTGCTTAAGGAAATGGTTCTGTTCGTAAAAGTAGAATGTGCACGGTCTTGTCGTTTTATGAATATGTAATATTCTTGACAAATATGAATAAATTCTTAAATTTAATAATAGATCTTCTTCCCTAAACTGACCCCTTTGCTTCCATGTAGACCGAACACAGGAATTGCATGTTGCCATTCCAGTTTGCAATGAAGCCATCACAGGGGAAAGCAAGCTGTGCTGATTGACTGGCATGGTTTATTGTGGATTACCCTTTGTAAAATGGTTTGATAAACATAACAAAATCTTAAAATACATTGCAAATAACAAAGGAAAATGTGCACTGTAAATGAGAAGGGAACAAAGGGTGGCCTTTTTAGACTGTCACTAAACTCAGCTGTTCTGCAGTGTTTCTGCAGTGTTTCTGTTTGGGATATTGTAAGTCTTTTACATTAGATACCAGTAAATAATAGATTTTTTCCTCCCCTCACAATAGATATTAGGCTGAAAGTACTGTTTCAAGAAGGATACATGTAATTTCTTAATGTTTACTGATGAACCTTTTCTTCCCATTAATAATTAGCAAACTGTTTTTTTTTCCCCAAGGATCACCACAACTGTTTCATGCAGCATGGATCTGACTAAATATCCAATGGATAAGCAGACATGTACTTTGCAACTGGAAAGCTGTAAGACACTTAATCCTTATTATTTTTATCCTATTAGAACAAATATATGTGATCTTTTTCTGCTAGATATTACGAGATTGGCTGGAATTTTCGTGGAAGGCAAGGGCCATTGTGTGACCAGCCTCTGCTGAATTAGAGCAGTACCTGTGTGCAAAGATGTGCTCACATCTGTGCACATGACATCACTGAAAACAGCATGGCAGCACTGAAATGCTGCAGTGCTAATTAATGATTAAGCACAATCCCAGGAGATTCTCACAGGCTTGGTTTTGCAGTGCATCCTGCAGTTACTCTCTTGGTCTTCAGAGGGAGTTCTGTGAGCAGGCATTTTCTAGCACAGATGAAATTTTTTTTTTTTCCCTTTCAGAGAATATGTAATTTTTTTCCCCTGAGATACAATTCCTTTAGGAAAGAAAGAAATTAGAATAAGGCTTATTTGTAAGGAATATGGTTCATATTTAATAATTTACTGTTTTCATACTGAAAAGAATTATTGCATGGACAGTTCTGAGACGGATAGTAACAGATCTTGCTCTGACTTATTTAATTGTCTCTGTGTCAGTGCCCCAGGAAAAAATGGCATCAATTGATAGACAAGAGTAACTACACTTTTTCATTTTATCAAACCATATCCTCATATTTTCTTTGAAATAGGTTCTCTAATACTTTGTAGACAAGATTACTTTGCAAACACCCAAACATGCGTTTTTATAGTTAAATGTTTGCTATTATTCATATGACAAGACTCTAGAAAATGATTTTTGCCTGCGATAACATAGAAGGATAACTGATTCTGTAAGATGAAAATATATATTTAAAAAATGTGCCAATACATGCTCAAAATCTTTTGGAAGGCTTTTCAGTACTTGTAAAGTTTAATTCTGTATCTTTTTAGAAGTGTATGTGTGTGTGTTCTTTATCTCTTCTTGGTAATGACCAATTAGATAGCCACAAATTTAATTTTAGACAGAAACACAAAGGAAATGAAACCAAAACCTTCTTCACATGGGCATCCCTCTAGAATAAGCAGTTTTATGAGATCTGTTTAACAAACACTGATTTGAATTGGAATTGGGATTTATCTTTATTTTCCTTTGGAATAGCATATTGGTAAATCAATGTATATGGATTTAAATCAACAGCACTGCCTAATGAGTCATTTAGTATTTTCTCGAGTTCCAGAATGAAATATATATCCCACAGGAATTTACAATTTATTTGACAGGATTAAAAAAAATAAAAAGGAGAATTCCCCATGTAATTAAAACCAAGCATTTTTCAGATTGATTCCATCTGCTTTTTCAACAGCACACAAGTGTCTCCTGTCCAAGGGGAAAACACAGTCGTGTCACAACAAATGCTCCCATTACATTGGTGGTTAGTTTTGAGGAAAACACATAGAAGCAACAAATACCAAAAGGAAAGAGTGTGCCTTGGGCTGCGGCCTTTTTTTTCTCAGTGCACTGAAATCCTTTTTTTTTGGGTAGGCTGGAAATGGGGTTTGTTTCCCCATGTGATAAGCTGTGTTAATTTATAGATGAATAATGTCATCATCCTAGCATACTGCTTGCCAAGACCATCACCTGGGTTTAAGAATTGTGAATGCAGACATGCACACACATCTGTACAAATATTGATGTTTGTAAATAAAATGTAAAATCTATAGCAAATATTTGAGCTGAAACAAAGTGTTAGGCTTTTATTAAGTGATTATTAATATAAAGACAAATATGTAATGATATTATGAAGTAATGGCTTTACACAGTAAAGCATCCCCAGTGACCTTTACAACATACTATTCTGCTATTGTTAGTTAGGAACTTTAATTACACTTTCTGCATAGCGAAACACGTTTTGGCCAAAATGCCTGTTGGATTTTTTGCCTCTTATTGCAACACTTTAAAAGGTAATGCTGGCATATGTTAGGAACAGAGAATTGCCACTCTGAGTCTCTGCTGATATGGGTGATGTGACATTTGGAAAACTGGAGGGTTTCCAACCTGTCTTGGTTGGTGCTGCTGAGAGGGGGTTCCTGCTCTCTGCCATGTGGCAGGGAACACCACCATCCATCCTTGCTGGCCTGAAGGGTTTGTCCTCACATTTCCCTCACACAGACCTCCAGTCCAAATACATATTCATGTCTTGGGCCCATCTCTGAAATTTTATTTCCTTTTTGAACTTGTCCTTTACCATTTATTCAGTGAAGAGCCATGTGAAGGCACTTAACTTGTGCTTGACAATCAGTGAAAATTAAAATTAGCTACAGAAAGGTAAAGAAACTAATTTGTATTAGGCATTATGAATGTTTAATCCCAAATTTACTATTCCTGTAGTTAACCCTGTTGACATTAGCAGCTCATACTGTATCAACAATGTACAGGAATGAGACATTCTGAGCTTGAGGAATTAGTTGGGATAAAAACTCAGTGTCACATAAAGAGAATGGAGATTACTTGTAAAAGCCAAATAACATGGGCTTAAGGATTTTGTCTCTGTAAACTTTTGAAATGTTTTATAATTAGTAAAATATTAATCCCCTGAATAAAGGACAACTTTGCACAGAGGGAGCACTGTGCTATTTAACTTTACTGACTACTGGGAAGGCTCTCTGAATAAAAATTCTTCTTAAGAGTTTTGGAATTATTATTGCCAAAGAATTTTCATAGGAAGTATCACCACAACCTACTAATTGTTCAGCTAATGAGAATATTTTGGAACAAAAGCAACATAACCTCTGTTTCAAGATTGCTTGTTATGTTCATGCGGGCACCAAAAACTTCTCCCGTCTCACGCAACTTGGAAGGCTGAATATCTTATAAAAACAAAAAGGAATTTACTGCAGTACTCTCTAGTTGTTTGGACTTTATTTAAATGTCTGCAGTTCATTTATACTGAAAGGAAGTAAATGAATCCATGGCTGGAGTTGTGCATAAAGTCTGGTTCTATGAACCTTCTTGTTTTGACTAAGGACAATGCAATCATTTGTTTATAGAAAATGTTACTTCTATTTTACATCTCACAAATCTGGGAAATTTCCCAGCATGTGGTTTTAGGGAATTGAAAACTTAGCTTGAATGCATATGCTTTTGGCTTAGTCTTTTGACACAAAATTGTTTCGGCTTTAATTGCTATAAATGTGAGCAAAGATTCCAGGCCATGATACCTTTCATATAACTGCCAGTGATAATGAAAACAAAATTTACATTTAAGTAATGAGCAGAGAAAGAAATTTCACGTGAAATTGTCATTTTAATAGGTAACCAGTCTGCTGTTTCCTTACAATAAAATTTCTGAAATCCTGTTTTTCCTATATGAGATGGCTGGAGGAATCAGTTTCGTTTTGTCATTGCAAGAAAAAACCCCCATAAATACAAACTATTAAAAAGCACTTAAAAAAAAATTAACACATCTCTTTTTTCTGTGTAAAGCTTTGTTCTTTTTGCAGCATATACCCTTGTGCAATGTATTGCATTATTGTCTCACTGTCATTCACTTCAATTGACTGAAGTCTAAAAATAGTCATCTGCTCATGTTTCTGTTCCCTAAGCTGAGCCATTAACTTGCACAATATAAATCTGTCAAATACAAGAATGATTGATCTAAGTAAGCTAAAGAAAAAAGATGTTCAAATGCTCCCTGTTAACAAGTAAATTACATTAACATAATCTTGAATTAATCATATGCACTAGTCTGTAAAGTGGCTGCCTTTTACATAATGGGGAAAAGCTACAGAGGTGTTTTAGCTGTGATTGTGCTGCACATTGACAAGTGTGTGCAAAATAAAGTTGCCTTCTGATAGATGATTCATCCAGCTCCTAATTACTACTTGAAGGTTAAGAGGAAACCTCCTGGGGCCCCTGGAGCATGCCGTGATGTTGGGCCTGCAGAAACATCAGCTTCTAAGCTGCTGTCCTTGGCAGGAATCCGAGCTCCTAAGCCAGAACCCCGTCCCAGGTGATGATTCAAGCTCAGGTCGGAGCACAGCACCAGTGAGCAGCAGCTCTGCTGCTCTCCCCACCCCTTCATCTGTGGATCTAGACCACAAAAGGAGCACTCTGAAACAGAGTTCTTTGCAGGTCGCAGGCCAGAAGGAAAAGAGGGCCTGGTTGTTTATTCTTTACATATTTATGTGTTTCTAGGAACAACCGTGGATTGGAGGTCAATGTTCCCACCTCCTCCATCTTTACTGGTTCACAGAATAGTCCATCACACATTCTCCACCCAGGAGAAAAGAATGTAAACTAAAGTTACAGTTAACTAAAACATTGCTATGTTTATAGAAAGTGTGTGAGAAACTTTATCAAAGAATCAACACTTAAAAAGCTGCAAGAGACAGGGCAACATTCATCTCTATGGGGATGAGGACCAAATGCACTGCACCGAGAAACAGCGTCTTGGGATGCAACACACGGCACATTGCATGTGTGTTCAAAATGCTGGCAAGTGCTGTAATTCATAAAAGCTCTATTTTCTTAGAGCCTAGTAGCTTTTGCCTTTAGAATACCAGCTGGTACTAATCTATTTTATTAGTTTGTCATCTATGCTGAAATACAAGATACAGAAAGACCACCTCCAATAACGTCAGCTTTTAACTTACAAGACTTAGAATGTTATTGGAAATTTTGTTGTGGGCAGGCATTACAATCTGCCAAACCCCGTCATTGTTTATGTCTAGTTGTACTTTCAGGCACAGAAATAAGAAACAGCTGAACCATAAGTGTGCTCAACACAAGTTAATTACTGTGTAAAATAAACACTATTGTTGGCTTGTGTATCACTACAGGGGGTTATAACATCAACGATGTCACATTTTACTGGACCAGAGGAAACGATTCAGTCCGAGGTTTGGACACACTGCAGCTGGCACAGTACACAGTGGAAGACCACTTTACCTCTGTAACTGAAGCTGTGTATGAGACAGGTAAAAACACCCTTATAACATTTTCTAGGTGCAGTTTGAACTATGGCTTTGGAAACAGAGCAGCATCAAGGAACTGAGCACACTGCTTTCTGTTAGGATGACAGTTTTCATGTTCTAATAATTACATTCTTGAAGCCATAAATACTTTTCCAGATGTTTCAATCAGAGACCAAGCTAATGTAAAGACTGAGCATTTTCTTGGAGGCTACACATTATCTAAAGAATTATAAACAAGAATCTACTGCTCCTTCCATATAATGTCAGGGACAGATCTTGTGAAGGAAGAGGAGCATGTAATTGGGCATTTAAATTGGAGACAGACCAGGGACCTCGGGGTACCCAGCTCAGATCAGCCGTTCCGGCTTTATAAGGCAAGTCAAAAGCCTCTATTCATCTGAAATGAAATTCCAAAAATATGCTGGGTGCTTTCACAGCTGCAGGAAGTTGAGTTTCATGGCTACTGCTTGTAGGAGTTGCTCTGTCTCTGTGGAAGCCTCTGCCCAGCCTGGTGGGCAGCAGGGAGCAGAGTGCTCGACCTGAGGTTCCCCTGCCCAGGGCTGGGTCAGAAGCATTTCCACAGACCTGCTCGTGTGCTGAGCCTAGGAAACTGCTGTAGAAAATTTCCCCTAACTGCAGGACCTAACCTCAGGGAACAGTGTGCTCCTGTTTATTTTCCAGAGATCTTGAAAGGGATTTCAGAGTTCAAGACCCACCAAACCTTTCTGTTCTTTGAGTCACTCTCGGGTCCTTCCTTGCTGCTCTTCACTGTGTACCCAGTTTCTCTTCAGCTCAAGTCAGCACACCCACTCAAGGGGTGATCTTTAAAACAAGATACACACATCCTTCAATACAGCAGTTTCATCAGAGGATATGTTTCTAATTCTGAATCATAGAAATTTAGTTTCTCTATTCCGTTACTGGGTATTTCTGCTTTACTAACACAACACAGAGAAAACTCTGATCTAATTTCAGGTATTAATTCAGGCTAAAAAAGCGAAGTTCTCTAAACGGATGTAAAAGTAGAAACTAAATACATACCAGCAGGCTCTAGGATCACAGAGTTTCTTGCCACTTACGTAAGTGACATCTGCTTGCCTTGCTCCTCTTTACAGCTTCTGGGTAAGCAGCATCAGGTTCAATCAAAGAAGAACAATCCTTTACTGCTGTTCTGCCCAGAAGGGTATTAGGACTTGTTCACCACACAGGAAAGTGGAAGAGGAAACTTGCTTGATTCCTATCACAATCTGTCACAGAATCAGGACGTTAAAGACAAAAGAAAGTTTGGTTGTTTTGTTTGCTTTTTGTTTGTTTTGGTTGGTTTTTAGTTTTGTTTGTTTTAACTAAATAGACTAAAACCAATTTCCAGTTAGAGTTGAAGAGGCATGATCAGATGAACTGTACTCTCCTCCCAGTAAATGATGCTGTCTTCCTCCCTTTGTGTTGTCAGGAATCATATGTATGAAGTCAAAAGCCACTTTTTGTTTAAATTCTACATTTTAGCACATGCAACTTAATTTCATTGAAGTTTATCACATCTTCTTGTTTCAGTTTTCCTGTTCAAGAAAGGCATGCTATCAAGTGCTATGCAGTACTTTTAAAATTAAATCTCCTAATCCTCTTAATTTTCTATTGAGTCATTCTGAACTAGGTGCTATTTTCTACAGATTATATTTTTTGGAAAGCAGTGCCTACTGTAGGCATATTAAAAAGAAAAAAGCAACCAAATTATGGAGCTGTGTAATCAATTTTGAAAAGAAAAATGATGCTTTGCATTTCCTCAGCACCATTAATAGATATGAGAGTATTTTATAAATAACAATTACATTATAAATAACAGCTATTTATAACCACTACAATTCAAAGGGCTAAAGCTAAAGTTCTGAGAGAAGAGCTGTGTGTAGTATTTCCTAACACAGCAAAAAAAGCAATCAGGGTTTGATACTCTGTGAACTTGAACAGACAGTACAGCTGCTGTGCAAGTGAAATATTGTACAGCAGTGCAAAACCCAAGTTCACGTACAGCCACTGACAGAGCCAAATTTAAAATGCAGTCAGCAAAATTCCTGCATAAGTAACTTCAGTAAATTTAAGAAAAGGACACTGTGGATTAATCTTGTTTGTAGAACAGCATGTATCACATAATAGTAATCACATTATTGTAATCACATAACAGTAAGTCACTTTGAATAATGTTAGCTGGATTTCTGGCTAGGGTTTGGTGTTGATTTTGTTTTGGTACAGAACAATTTCATTTTGGACATGGGTAATTTAATTGTGAGAACCATTCCCTACATGTCTTTAACTATAGTCCTCATTCTTCATACACTGATAAACTCTTGGACTCCCAAACCATGTTATCTGCATCCGTGGGTGCAGGGTTTTTATTTTAGCTGCTCAGCCAACACCACCTGCATTCTCAGTGTAATAAATACTAATAGAAAAAGCTTGCTTTTCTTACTGGAAAAACATAAAAGCAATGAAGGACTGTTACAGTGTAGTTTTTCGTATAAATAATCATAGAAATAAGGCTGGAATACTCTTTAAAAATTCATTTAATCTATTCTCATGTCACAAGGCAAGGTCATCTATATCTGCAGCCTACTTCCTGACAGATGTTTCTAGGAGTAATTCAGACAAACCTCCGAAGTGTCTGCTTCACAGCCTCCCTAGATGATTTTTTTTCCTGGTGTTTATTACACGCATATTTTCCTCATGTCTAATCTTGATCTCCCTTGCTGCATTTCAAACCCATTATGTGGATATTGAAGACAAATGTCCTGCTATTTTTAAGCGGCCTTTTCACTGTTTCAAGACTGATACATCTTTTCTTAGACCAACAATTTTCCTCTTTTTTAATTCATAGAAGCAATTTTCTAGATATACTGTCTTTGCTATTGTTCTCCCATTGAATTCTCATCTCTTTGCTGATATGCAGCACCCAAAAATGGGTTCCTGTTAGATATCCTGTTTATCCATTCTGGGCTGATATTTGCCTTTCTTGCAGAAAATTATCATGCATTTTTGCCCTTGTTCAGCTACTGATGCCTCCTAGTTCTCTGACTCCTTTATTGCCCTGTAACCACCTATTCCCTGAGCTCTGGGAGCTGGTGATTCCCATCAGGGAATGAGTGCAGGACTTCATACTTGTTGAATTCCATTGTTTTACTCGGGTTATGGTAGTTGGTTTTTAAACTCTAATCTTGTTTTTCAATGAGCTAACATAACTTCACTCCCAACAAATTCTTGGTATGTCATCATGTTAGGGAACAGTTGTGGGCACAGGACAGATCCCTTGTGTTCCCACTTGATAAATGCTTCTTTTTCCACAGGAAGTGATAGTTAATTAATCTTAATTTCCATTTTTAGTTGGAGAAAGAAGCAAAAACATAATGTGAAATTTCATGCTAATTGGCTGTTGATAGGTTTTTTTCCAGCATCTGTCTTGCTCTCACTACTCAGCCCTCCTGTCAAGTCCTCGGCAGCAGCAGGACTGAAGAGGCTCAGCTTGCTCAGGTCTAGTCTAATGCTGAGTCTTCAGCCCAGAAGGCAGGGACATGTCAGGCAGGCAGGGCTCTGGGTGCTCTTCCCCACTTTGAAAATGTCAAGTCAACAAATTGGCATATTCAAATGGTATTACTTTGGCAGAACAGAAGGAAAGAAGAGACAGAAGCATAAATTAGGTCTCTGCTCTTTGATGCACAAACACAAGATATTTGCTCTGTTAAAAAGACTGCAGAGGGAGCTGGCTGCTCTTCTTGTATGCAGTCACTGCCAGGGTTGTGATGTCTGTCCCAAACCCTGCTTTAACCTCCTTGGGCTGGAGGCCCCTCAGCCCTGGTGTGGCTGTGCAGAGCTGCAGCTCTGTGCTCCCCTGGCCACTGCAGGTTATCAGCTTCTCAGGGGAGATGTCACAACTAAGCCAGTGAGAAGTTGCTCTCATTTATAATTAGCGATCTGAAATCAAAATGTATACGAACTGTACATAGATTATATAGTTTGTATATGAGTGTACATCAGTCACAGTCTCTTTCTAAATAGAAGCACTGCCTTGCTTTGTCCTACAGGCTCATCTGCAATTTCCCAAGGTTCAGGAGATTATTTAGTTAATAACCAAGTTTTTCTAGGTTTTTCAGTACTTTTTCTTTTGAGGTATGGTGAACTGAATAACTTCCCCCTTTCCCTTTATAATTTCTTTTATAGTCTTCAATTGCTCTCCAATTGTTATTTCTGAGAACATATTCTTTGCCATTCAGGGCTCACAAAGAATCCCAGAGCTGTATTCAGTTATAATTTTACCTGGTGAGTCTTCAGTCAGCATCACCTAAGATTCAAACAATTACCTATGCATATCTATCTGTGACCATGTCATGTTCAATGTAGCTGTCTGAGTTCATAGCATCCCTCTTAGTAAACACGGTTTTCCACGTGAGTTGATGCTGAGAAGTTTTCCATCATAAGTTGTTTCTGAGATACTGCAACGTAGATCAGTTTAGAAAGAAAACAATTTTGGAAATTTGGAAAAATTGCAGTAACATAAACCCGTATGGAAATTCAATGAAGGGAAAGAATAGCAAGGATATCAGGAAGCAATCTTTATTAACTCCTCTGAAGTTCTTTATAGCATAGACATAAATACACCTGAACACTTGGAAAACTTTCTGTGGCATAATCTTTTTTTGGTTTTTTTTTTTTTGGTTGGTTGATTGGGCTTTTTTGATTTTTGGTTGGTGTTTTTTAATAAGTAAACTAAGTGGTTAAATATATGTGCACACATGCACTACATGCAAGGGTTTGTTTCATTCTTAGGAAATATGAATTTCAAACTTATTTTTTGTAAAGAATTTTCATGAAGATGAAACACATGTTGAGAAGCCCGGCCTGAACTTTCATTTTCTTTAGTTCACCTCTGAAAAGCAAATAAGAAAAGAGGTGGTTATAAGATCTAGACTGTGAAGGACAGAAGACTGTTTTTTCTCTGAGGGAGGGACAAAGGAGCTCTAACAACATATATCAATGTATATTGGCACCCTTAGCATCCTGCAACAGTCAGAGAATTGCACAACTTAATAATTGTGTAGAAGTGGGGACATACTGATTTCTCACTGCCTATGTTCATTGTAATCAAGCAATAACAAAATTTCATACTGAAAACTACGTTTTCAATGTATAGTTAAACCAGTAAAAATCTATTTTAAGATCTCCCGTCCTCTGCCCTTAAAAGACACGAGAAGAAAATGATGCATTGGTAGAATTACACTGACGTGCTTGTGTGAGTTGTATATCACACATTTTAGCAGACACCCAAGGGGTTAGCATAAATAATTCATGAGAGAGGAAAGGATGCTCTTTGTGCCTGGCTGCACACCCCTGTGCAGGACACCAAAGTGCTTCTTACATAAAGAGTGGTGTGCAGCAGTCTTTTACTGGAGTAGAGTTCAGCAGAAAGTCCACAGGAACTGGTTGTGGGGAAGATGGTCCTATCCCAAAACATTGAGAGTGGAAATCAGGCACTGCTGACAGCATTTATAGAGAATTAGTCCTTCCTTAGGTGCCTCTGCTCTGTTCTCTGGGCAGAGATGCTGCAGACAAGAGCAGAGATGCAGCATTCTGCAACCAGCTGGGAACAGATGCTATAAAAAAATGGGACAATCAGAAAATTAACGACCTAGGGTGAAAAGGAAGCTTATTTAGGCTTATATATTTCTCAAGCAGTGCAGCAACAGTCATTGTTGATACAATGGCAAGTCTATACAAAGTCTATCAGTAGCAAGTCTATACAAAGTGTTTGATAATCAGAACTGTTAACTGGAATATAATTTAAATAGCCAAATTTCAATGGCAAGTTATAAAATGACATAAACTAGTTTTTATTGCCTTCAGAAATATCTGACAGACCCAGACCTGCTCAGTTACTGAGAAAGAGCCTGTGCTGGTATAATTTTTATGACGTTGTGATAAAAGTGGTCAGCTGGACCTTTTTCTACTTTTTAGGGTACTTAGCAGTAGAGGGGGTCAGAGTAGCTCTGTAGAGCATCATCTGCTATCTGGGTTTGTTCTTCATCTACAAGGTAGAGCTACTGTCTTGTTCTGAACTCCTGCCCTCTGGAAAATTCTATAAAGCCCGAATTGCTCAGCTTAATGTTCTTTTGCTGTGCAGTCACCTAAGTAGAATACCTCACCTTCTGGTGTGTTTAGCATCTATATATTGACAGTCATTTAAGTTCAGGTTCATCTGAGAAACTGTTACAGAGAGTAATTCAATACTTTGGTAAGTGCTAATGCTGTGCCTTTGCTGCAGTTAACTATCTGCATAGAAATTATTTCCACCATGTTAACAAATTTAAATCAGAGCAGCCTTACACTGAGGAAACACTCATCATGGGATAGAAACTTGAATGAAAAAACTTATTTTCATTTTAATGCAAGTATTTTGTTGTCAAGCAAGAGGCAAACTTGACAGTTTTGAGGAGTTAATTTGAGCTGTACTTGAGTTAACTCTAGTAAAGTCAGGACTAGGACTTCATGAATTCTGTTTCAATTTTGATCTGGCTGATGGCACCACGGTCTCAGATGTGCCAGTCAAAGGCAATGAGATACAGCGTTACTCTCTCATATGCAGCTCACGCAACAGGAGCTGCAAATCTGTTCTTTTTAAAGATGATAACTTTTGGTACATGTGTGGTATAGATAAAAAAGGGACTGCAATATTTCCCTATCTTCATTTTATCCCATTGCTCATTTCTTTAGCATGATAAGTATGCAGTGAATACTTTTTCTTGACTACTGCTTCCTTCAGTTTATTACAAGAGGAGCTCTGATGAATTCTATATATAGGTTGCTTCAAAATTTCCATTATAAAAGCTCTTCTGAACTCTTTAGAGAAATGCTGACACTATTATTATCATGTCCACGATGTGTCTTTGGATTCTGGCAAGAAGAAAGCCTTAAGGTTAGAGAAATGCCTCCTTTTTGTTCCCCAAAAAGCCACTCAGCTATAAGCTGTTACATCTCTATTTCTCTTTGTTCACATTACTTCAGAAATTTCTGGCATCAAAAAAAATAATAACACCAGAATATTCAAAGGATTTGTCTACACTTGAAAATTGCAGCAAAGTGGCAAACCGTGGCTTTTAAGTTTGGTATTTTGAACTAACTTCCCATGTACACCCTTGACTTTTATACTGAGGTAAACAGAGGTACAGTTGTAGGGCACTAACAAGGAGAGGGTGTCATTGTATGGCTGTATTGGCTGTTTCAGAGTTTTCCTTCTTAACAATGAGTTCTTCTAAGGCTGAACCACAGGAAATCCCAGGTGCCTGTGGCACTCCGCAGGAAGGATGGTCAGGTCTCTTCACTCCCCTTTGCTGGGCAAGTGGCAGCACATCCTTCCCTATGGTCAGCACAGAAGCACAACACAAACAGCTTTTGTGGAGTATCTGTTTCTCTTTCCCTAAATATGCTTTGTGCTGTAGCCTTTTGCTGTACAGACTCAGTGCTTTTCCATAGCACCGTGCTCACTCCAGAGCACGGGTGAGTGCAGACAGAGGCAGTCAGGTTGCACAGTCATCCGAAAGTTTTTCACTCCCTAACTTTTGAGTGCTTTACTTTGGTCTGCATACACTTAAAATCAGTTTTGGTGAGAAAAATGACATTTATTGAAACAATTGTATTGGTAAAAATCACAGCTTTGGTAGAGGTACACTGGTGTAAGGTCCCTCTTTTCACGTAAAAGTGATGATAATGGTGTAAAATATCTTTGTACCTCTTGCCTCATGGAGATTGTTTAAATGTAATGTTTGTACCCTTTTTTTTCAGTCAGACACTTGGTGATCACAATATACCAAACTTACAAAGAAGAACTCTAAATACAGTGTGTTTTTGCTTTTGGAAGGAGAAAGAACTGACTACCAGAGGACTATTTATTTCAGTAGGGAAGAGACAGTCAAAGTGGCAGAAAACTGAAAACAATATTAGAAATTAGGCATTCATTCTTAGCAAACAGAATTATTTACTGAGAGAAATGGTGGATGCTGTGTGTCTAGTTATCCTCAGAATAAGCCTTCATGTCTGTGTGAAAGGTGGGCTTTATTCCAACCAAAATGATTAAGTTAAAAGCAAGGGATAATTAAGGAAATTTAGTGTCTTGTGATTAAAGGTCAGGCTACATAATCTTGCAATTCTTTCTGGTTTTACAAATCCTGTTTTTGTTCTCTTGATGCAATATATACAATGCTTTTAAAAATGGAAATTAGCCATACATCTTCTCATCTGGGAGCAGTAAGACATTTCTTGGCATCCATTGCTTGCACTTCAAGCTTTTAAAAATGCTCCTCTTTGTGTCTCACAGCACACCTGAAGGATGCACAAATAGCCTGTCTGTGCCCATATTGCTGTTGCTAAAGTGAATTCACTGTTCTGTAGTTCTGTCCTGACTCGCAGCAGGCAGCATTGGAAGCAAACATTGGTGCCAGAGAACAGGTTTTGCATTCAAATACCTGAAGGTAAAGCTATTTGAGTACAGAGGAGTACTCTCTCACTGATATTTCACTGACATGTAAATGTTGTTAAAATTATTTTATAAATACTTAATAACACTTAATTTGGAACTTGGAACTTCAGAACAAGAAATCTTTTCTGCCCATCTAAAAAGCAAGATTTTGTTTTCCTGTAATGCATTGAACTGGTAACAATTTCAGATCCTGTGCTTCAACATAGCCAAATTTTGCTCAGTTAGTGAACTGGAGAACAAATTCAGGCTTTACTTACAGGTGTGCTGTCCCCTCATGAAACACAATTCTATATTTGACTCTGTGATCCCAAAAGTTCATGTTCTGGAAATCACTCACTTAGAATCAAACCATTTGTGCCACAACAGTGACACTGCTCAGAGCAACACAAACACTGCAATGCTCTAATACAAAGGAAAAGCAGATGGTGAGGATGCAAAGATACTGCTTGGTTTTAAGTGGAATATAAGAGGTAGGTCAGCAATATCAGAGCAGGTAGCCTCAATCCACATCTTGAGCAATAGTTAGTGAAAAGAAAAGCAAAATAAACTGGATATGTGAGATAGATGAAAGTAAGAACCCATGTTAAGTTCATGAAATGACAGTCCTTACTATGCTAGTTCATGTAGTAGCTCGTTCATTGTTATGAATAGCGACAGCTAAATCCATCTGCGATTTCAAATTTCCTTGCCTAGTGTTATATAATGAAACATCCTCTTCATGCATTGATGGATTTATTTTTTCCTTCACTAATCCTCATTTAATTTCCAATTCAAGGTGTCTTTAATAAAACTCTGGATATGGTGACTGAGTGTTACATATTTGATTGTTTCCTTCAGTCCAGAGTCTTTAATCTGAATTTTTCAGTGCTGTGTTTAATTTTTACAAAGCTTGTTTGTCAAGCTTTTACTGCATTGTAGTGCACCAAAGTAATACCAGTTGTTATTTCAAAGATCTTTTCACAAATTGCATCCCTTCACAATGATTTTTCCCTGCTCCTTCCACAGGGCGTTACCCAAAACTTGTGTTTCACTTTGAACTCAAGAGAAACATCTTGTATTTCATATTAGAGACATATGTACCATCAATCCTACTGGTTGTGCTCTCCTGGGTATCATTTTGGATAAGCCAGTCATCAGTTCCAGCCCGAATCTGCATAGGTGAGAAGCTGATAAACCAACCCAAACCAAGGGTTGGATCATTAAGACACCTTCTTTATTGTACGTACTTGGCATCCATTTCCTGAAGTTGCAAACACTTCTGAGTTTTATTGAATTACTTTTTGGGTTTGCCGTACTCAGTACATCATGTGGATTCCCCTTAAAGCTATTCTTTAACTAAGAAAAATGCCTTTGGCAGCTACAGGAAGGAGACTTATAGGCAGGGAAGGCTGCTGAAAGCAAAGCCAAAAACTGTCATTTTGAAATAATTTAAACATATTCAAATACATGGCATGCACAGACAGAATTGTGAGGCTTTTGTGAGGTCTAATGATACATACTAATTAACACATGAATAATGAGAGAATTATAAGAGATTAAATATAATTAATTTCAAATAAAGGATATTCTGAAAGGGAAAAAATGCAAATCAGGTTTGATCATGCTGCAGGTGGGATGGAAAAAACACTCCTACAGAATAGGGAATAAAGAAGGATTTCACATTGAATGAGGCCAGTGGGCAACTAAACTGAGCAAAGTGATATCTGGATATTTTAAAGAGAGTTTTCCCATAGATTGGCAATAATAATGTGTTAATCATAAATATACATTCCATGACACCATAATCTCTCTCATTTTAATTTTCAGTCTTCTCGGCTTTCGTAAAATTTTCCATTACTGTTTTTAAGCACTTAACTTCAGAATCACAAGTTATTTGAAAGTCTTCTTCCTAAAACCGGACCCATTAAATGCTATGGCATGCTAGGAGTTTCAGGAACAGGGAAAACTCTCCTGCAGTAGGGCACTTGGAGTAGAGGCCCTCATTGCCATCTGTGTTATGCTAGAACATGTATTTTTGCATTCCACAGGTGTCACCACAGTCCTTACCATGACAACACTGATGATGGGAGCCAGGACTTCACTCCCAAATGCTAATTGCTTTATTAAGGCAATTGATGTGTACCTTGGTATCTGCTTCAGCTTCATCTTTGGAGCACTGTTAGAGTATGCTGTGACTCATTTCTGCACTCTGCATCAACTCAGCTCAAAGGAACTTCCAAAGGTATTTTAATTATTTGGTTGTTGTCTTACAAACTGGTTTTAAATTATACCTGCTAATAATAATGAATGCTCTTAGCACTAACAGTAAATCTGTTTAAGGAAGTTTCTTTTTTAGAATTAGGACAGGCAAACATAATAATCTTGAGAAAAAAAAAAGTAGGTATATGTGGCAGTGGACATGGGGGTGCCCAGCGCACCAGAACCATCAGAGGGCTGGTGGCCAGGCCTCCAAGACACAGGGATCTAACCCACACGTTGTGGCGAGTTCCCATATTCCCCTTCTTCCCTAGCTTACATGTTTCAAGTTTATTGGTTTACTTATTCTCAACCCAGTTTTATGTATAAGTTCACGTTTATTTATTTTCCCTAACTGCCTATGCATTGGTTCTAGAAAGTTCTGTCCTCTTCAACGCCCCATTGGTTGGTTGTTGTAATCCCCTCCCCTTAATGATCCCCATTGGTTGTTCCCTGTTGGCTCCTCCTCCTTGTTCATTTCCCATTGGTTGTTCCCTGTTGGCTCCTCCCCCTTGCTCATTTCCCATTGGTTGTTACCTTTACTCCGCCCCTTCACCCCGAGTATAAGAACCCTTGTCCCAGCCATTTGTGTGTCTTTTGTCCCTGCACCCTCTCCTGTTAGTGAAGCTGCTGGAACCCATACGAAAGATCCCTCTCTCGTCCCTTGTCTCTGCCTCCGCCTTCTGTACACCTCTGCCTGGGGCTTGCTCCTTGGGAAGGAGACAGCCTGTCCACTTGCTGCAGCTAATCCAAGGATGTCTGTGAGCCTTGGGCAGCTCCGACAGCGCCATGCATACCTGGAGCTTATTTGGAAGAGATCAAACAAACGGAAGCCCCCTTCCTTCCCTCTTTTGGCATGGACTTTATGGTTATTCATCAATGTGCTGGATGTATCACAAAAATCACGGCACTTCTTGTCTGCCAGGCAATGGCATATACTCACACAGTTCAAAAATTAGGCTGAGCTTGGTGACTTGATCCTATTGCAATATGGAAAAAAAAAAGAAAATAAGTTATCACATTCCGTTTATGCAAGCTGCCCATGCATGGGACGTGAGTCAGTCTCCTGGCAGACGGCTTCACGTGCTGGGTGTATCAGGTCCCTGTAGCGTCCTGCTCACACCTTCTCTTTCAACAGCTGCACCTGAAGTCAGGCTGGGATCCATTTTCCCTTCTGCTTCACTATTATAGCAGCGCTTCTTGTGCCTCTAAAGAGCTTCTCATAACTCTGAAATACTGTGAAGTCTACTTAAAATAAAAAGGGATGGAATCAACATAGGTATTTTTGAGTCTGGTGGTTGCTGAATTGATCAGGACAGGTTCATGAAGAAGTTTTGTCACATCTTCCATCTCCAGTGTATAGCAGTGCTTCCATAAGCAAGGAAAAAGAAATCACAAGGAAGCTGGAAGATGATTGTCTTGCAGCTTTTAATTATGGAACTGAATCTAATATGCACGATAGAAAAGAAAACTTTAAGCAGCTTATGAAATTTCTGTATTAATAGAAAAAAGTAAAACAAGGAAAATGAGAATAGCAGGCAGAAAAAAAAAGGCAAAAAGAAGTTTGGTTGAGTGCTGTAGGGATAAATGTTCAGAAGAAGAAAGTCTGTTAACTGTTTAAGCCAAATTAGAACAGAGTATCACAAATGCCTAAGCAAAGCTCCTCAATAGACCCAAGAAACAGGATATTGAGCTCAAGTGGAGGAGCTTCAAAACGTTTTGAAGATCAGGCAATACGTGGGGAATGGGGGGAATGTCTAGATAGTTCCTCAATTAATGCAAGATTTTGGATGTTTGGATGAAAGATAGGTCCTGTAAATGCACAGGAATATGTTAAAAGCTGTTGTTGGGTCTAGGTGTGTGAAGAAGGACTGCAAAATGGACACAAAGCTGAGCCACCCAGTGGGTTTTATGAGATAGCATCTATCAGGGGATTGTCTGCAAATGGGCAAACACTCATTTCGAATGAGGATTTGAGTGGAAAGCCTGGAAGTAATTTTTGTTGGCAAGTTAACATCAGTGACAATTCCCTGTGAGCATATCCATCTTGTAAAGTAAGTGGTTGTCATTTTGCTCATAGAGTAGGGGAAAAAAAAAGCTGCTTGGAGGTTTGGGTAAGAAAGTAAAGTGTTTCAGTGCTTGGATGATTAAGCATCTTTGGGTCTATGAAGGGCACTTATTCTGTCCTTTCCTTCACCTGCCTGTGTCAGATTCCCTTTCATCTGGAGCAGGTATGAGCATTTGCAGATGGGGTGGACATGGGAATTTGTACACTTCAAAAATGTGCATGGAAGTGAGGTACAGCCCTAAAATGAGAAAGGAAAGTTTTGTGATGAACTTAATGACCAGAAGGAATAGTCTTTCACTTCAGGCATGTTTCTTGCCTTCTGCTGGGCATCAGGGGTGAGCAAGCAAGCCAAAATCCCTTCTTGCCCACACAAAGATAGGGATATAAGGAAAGGAACAGTTATTTGGTCCTATATCAGCTTAATGCTCTGTAGAATAAGGAAAATGCCTATCATGTCCTTTCCTACTGTAGCCAAGGGCAAGCATTGCTCACTGAGCAGGGTGTCATGGAGAGTACACTTGACTTGTATTTCTCATTGTAAAAACAAAAACATCACAAGGACAAAAGTACCAGCTAAAATCTCATGTCACTGTCTAGCAGGTACTTAGCAATTTATGTGCAAGTATCGTCACTCTGAATGTGTTGTCCTCATTATCGTATTCTCTTGTGGACACAGGTTAATTGGAAATCTCACTTCCCAGTTTGTTATTCCCATATGTGAGCTGATAGAAAATTTGCACTCAGAATTATGTAAATAAATGTAGGAGGTGAAATGGAAATGTGACCCTCTCTCTTGTACAGGAATTAGTTGTACTCACTTGCTTTCCGCTCTGCTCTTTAACAAAGTTGGGCACTGGCATATCAAACCCTTCTGAAGCCCCCGAGATCTCCAGTTTAGAACATAAACTGGTGAAAGAGCTCATCATATCCATGATTTTGCAGTGTGTCACATCATGTGAAACAGGACCCATGGAGACAGCTTCAAAACTAATGGCAAAAGCAGAGGAACCAGCTGCTGCTAGGAAGGTCAGGCAGAATGTGCCATTCACATCACTCCAGAACAACAGGCTGCTTAAAAGGAGAGGTTGCCTCTACTGAGTTTTTTCTCTTTTGTACAAAGGCAATAATTGTGCCCTCTTACAAAGCAGAGAAATCCTCCTTGGGCTTCCTCTGTCTTTTACCTAAACCTCCACCTTTAAGGTAGGATGGAGAACAGTTTGAAGTCTGAAAATAATTTTGCAGGCGTGGTGTTCAGCCTCTGTGGTTTTTCTGTGCAAGCCTCATGCAGTCTTTATGAGCACCGCATAAGCTCCACGTGTGCAACACTCTAGGTTGAAATATTTTTAAACTTGAGCAGCTTTATTATCCAGTGAAAGTGACAACTTTCTTCAATTCTGCTGGCTCTTGGATGTCAGCAAACACTTAGTATAAACAGCAGCCACAGTAGTGGGTGCCATACACAGTGCTTTTTGGGTGATGTACAGCACCTTTCCTGGATGGTACCGATTTGGTATCCAAACAGAGCCCTTCTTAGTGCCAGCTGCTATTTCCTCATTGACAGCTGGCATCCCGAAAAAACCTAGAATGGCATTTAAAATTGGAGTCACCGCTGAACACTCACAACACAATTTCTTTTTTTGATATAATGTAAACCAGCTTAGTCTTTCCTCATGCTCAGTTATCCATAACAATCTGGAAAAGTCCCTTGATAAACCCACTCAAACATAAGACTGCAGTTTTTTATAAACCAGCAGGTATGACTCTCTTCTAGACTAGCTCTCTCCTTTTCAAGCAGTGTGATACAGCATTTTGCTGTAAACTCCTCTCTGTTTTGCAAGAGCCCAGCCTTGTTGCACTGCAGATAGAATCCTGTACATACACACCGCTTATGGTATTTTCTGCTTAAGTAAGAACTGCCCCTTGGGGAGCTGAAAGGAGTCAAGAACAGTCTAATAACGCATCAGCCTCCTGGGAGCTGCTCACATGCAGTTGTGAGACAGGAAAAATGGCACGTACACAATGTCCTTTCGTGCTCTGAAATGAAACTAATTCTGAACAACTTGTAGCCAGCCCTACCTGAGAGAAAAATAGACTCTTATACTGAGCAATGCCCCAGATCCAGACGGTTTTAAGTACAGATGTTTTTCTGCTTTCTCCCCCCCTTTCTGAAAAATGAAAGCAGGGGAAAAAAGTCAGGACTCTTCTGTCAGGTTCCTTTATTTTATTAACTTTTGAAGTGCTGAGTGCATTCGTTAGGCTGTTGCTCTGGTGTCTTGCTTCGAGTGCCAGGCACTGCTGACAAAGGCTCCTCTGCCATCCCCAGCACTCCCCTCAGCTGCCTGAACTTTTTGAAGCAGAAGAGAGAGAGATATTTATAACAGAGTCAGGCCCCAAGTAAAAACTCGAGGTTTGAATTTTAGTACTACCCTGGGGATTATTTAAGGTTCAGAGTGGAGTTTTATGGATTGATCCTCTTAATGCTTTATAGGCAGATTTTTATCCCAGCCTTCCGCACAGAGGTGTGGGAGGCTGAGTGGAAGATGACCACGGTTTTTTGGTCAGTGTATTTTTAGGATGATATGTTATGCTGGGCTACGTTTATCTCTCTCAAATAAAATATCCCAGATTTTTTTTTTTTTGATTGAAAGTGGAAAGCTGTAATAATCCCTTCTCCAGCTCCATTTGTTCTGCTTCACTGATTCACAGCAGTTTGAGGACATTGTCCAGACTCCACTTTAATTTTCAAGGGTGTCAGTAATTTTAGATGAAGGAAGACTCAAGGCTTGGGCCATACACATGTACCCTGGGCAGAAGAGCAATTATGTACCAGCATGGAGACCACTTAGGTGGCTTAATGAGCTTTCTTTGACTTTAATAGCTGGGATATTTCTAAATGAGCTTTTTGTATGGCTGTACATTGGGATGTACATCTTAACCTTTCGAAAGTTTGTCCTTGTGGAAAATTTTTTTTCTAATGCTGCAAATGGAAAAAAGCAAGTTGGTCAGAAGAAAGAGATTCTGTATTCTACATTTCTCAAATAATTTTTTTAGACTTCTCTTACATTTATGCCACCTACTGATTTGGGAGATAATAAAATTATCAGGACAAAATTAAAATTATATCTATGCCTACCTGAATTAAAATGACCCCTCCTCCAAGTACACATAATAAGGTTTAGTTTAGATACAAAATTGGAGCCAGTCTTAGCAGCTTGTTTCTGCTGGTGTCTCTGCAATATCCCAAACCAAATACCCCAGGAATTCCAAGGAAGTTTTAGAGCCAAAGCTGCAGCTGATGTCTAATCCTGTGTCCTCTGAGTCAGTAACAAAAAACCCACTGACTTCAAAGGGTGAAGATTTCATACATGAACTTTATGGCTGTGAGCCATTTCTAATCAAAGAAACAAAACCCACCAGAAAGCTTATACAACATTCTCCAAAGACCTGTCTTGATGCAGTGAAGCACATAAAACTATTCTTAACCCTAGCATAACTTTGAACTTAATGCAAGGGTTTCAGGACTCGACAGAAAATATCACAAGCTATTTAGTATTAAATCAGCTGTGGATGGAGCTTGTCCCTCTTTATTTTTAAAGTAACTTGATTTTTATGCAAAGCACCAGCATAAAGTAGCCAGTTGCATACAAGGAGAGTTTCGTGTATCCTGTGGTCCTTGATTTGGAGTGCAACCAGCTCAACTGGCTGCTCTGGCAGCTCCCCCACCTTGTCCATGTCCAGGCTGGGGCTTTGCTTTCACACTTTCTGGGCACTAACCTTTGCCAGTATTTGCCCTGAGCAGAAGAGAGTTTACTGTTGTGCATTTCAGGGATTTGCTGTTATCTTAGATAAAGTTCCTTGTCCATATTTAACAAATCCAGATTTGCTTGAAAGTCTTTCAAAAGCTTTTGCTGTATGGTGTTTAAGTCAGTGTTTTCCCCATAAATGGAGGCTTTGAAAGCTGAAAGGAGCTGTCTGGTGCATGTACGTGCTTGTCCTTGTAGTCGAGGAGTGAGATTGAGGAGGAGTCATAAGAAAAATCCCATGTGCTGCAGCTCTAAAGTAAACAGGTGATGAAACATGCACTTAAGTACCTGCTGTTCTGTTCCATATCAGATTGTTGATGATGATGAAGAAGAAGAGAAGAATGGAGTCCTGGCAGCAGTGACAAACAGCTGCAGTGCCCCTGACAATAGGAACAAGACCGATTCAAACAAAAGCAGACAGCCCAGCACTGACAGAAAAAGGGAGAGAAGTCAACACAGTGTGTGTAGCTCAGCAATGTCAGTAATGAAAAGACTTTTCTGTATCTTTGATTGCTTCCATGTTAAAAATCCTTACCACATAGACAACTACGCCAGATTCTCTTTCCCATTATCATTCATCATAATTAATGTACTTTATTGGGTGTATTATTTGTATTTCTAAATATCCTATTTTGTAAAATTAGTTTAAAGTTTAGAAAGTGGGTGTGGGAGGGTAAGTTGCAGAAAAATTGAGAAGTTACATTTTGATAAGGGGATATGAAAGGACATGCTGTCTTTTCAAGTGTGTCTGAAAATTTTGTTAACTCACTATTCTGGTTTTAAATGTCTGTCATCCAAAACTGGCTTCCTATTAGCATGCATATCCTATATGAAACTAATTATCAAACGTCAGTAAGTCCTTTTTTTAATATTTAATGTTCAACTTTGTAAAATAGGATTTATGTTATACTTGTTTCTGAACTGCATTGAATAAATGTAAAAATAAAATGAAATGTTGTTTTCCTTTTCTGCTTTCTGTACTAAGTTCCTTCTAGTTTTGTCAATAATGTATAAATATTCCAGATTTTATAAGAAAATGCTTAATTGCAGATCAAAGTGCTTTTGCTACGTAGCAAGAAACAGTTTTGAAGGCATGAGCTCCCAACACAAACCAAGCAATCTGTTCTTCTTTGTAAGGTCACAAATACTCGTTGAGATTCCTCTACATCTTTAGACAGAACTCCCATAGACGTCAATGGCTTTTCTCAGTAAGTGCAGAGCAGACTACAGAAATGGACTGGAGCCAAAAGGTTTACATCCAGAGAGATGTATTTCCCTGAGTGAGGACGTGCTTAGGTGTTCGCCAGTCCTTAAGGGAATATGGCAATTTATCCTGACGTTTATACTCTACGCTCTGCTCAGTATCATAGTTACCTGGGTAACTACTATGCAGAGGAAAAAATTGATATGCCTAATTTTCAGCTTAGTAAATTCCTCTTGAATTCCATGCAGTCAATATAAATTCATGTATGGGTGGAAAACTTCTTGAATAGAAAAGAAAACCCTGGATGTGGAATAGCTCTTGATAAAATAGGAAGAGTTTTACAGAGATAAAATGATGATCCACATGAGAGAATGGTTACAGGTGATGAAAAACCATGACAGGCTTTCCAAGTGGTTACTTCACTGACAGACAGTACAACCCTGTCTCCTGTACTGCAGCAGGGAAGTTTAAAGGCGCTTATTATTACACCTTTTTCCTGACCATAATATACGTGTCTGTTGCATAAATAGGTATAAATGTGTGCTTCTACTTTTATACACTGTGTATCTTGGCATTTCTGATGCTCAGACTCACTGCACACGTAGAAATGCATTAAAAAAGCTCCCCCAGCATGGACAGTCTTGGACACACCTTTTCACCCGGTGCTGCCTGTGAAGAGCACCATTACAAGAGAAGGAAGAAAGTGCAAAATACTAGTGTGAGGTCACTTTGCCCTTGCTCACATCTAAATCCATAAAAATCATTGCACACTGGTAGACAATTATTAGGTCACTAAAATCCCCTCAGTTTTTTTTATTTTCTAGAGGTTGGCCACTGAAAATTCGTTTCTCTGCTGTTAGTAGTAATGCCTTTTGCAAGGCTTTTTGAGGCAAAACACCTTCAGGAACAGTCTAGTGGCTCTTTGTACCTTGTGGCTATTCTGACTTTCATAGGAAAGTAAATACATTCAAGAAATCAAATGAAGACTGCCTGTGTTGATGAGCAGCCAAAAAAAAAATAATTATTTAACATTCTGCTATTGAATATTTAACCCTAAACCCTTTATTCAGGAACAGGTTGTATGACATTTTTTCTTGGAGGTGTGAAACTGGACTTGCAGATTTCTTTCCAATTCCTAATCCCATAAAATTTGCAGAAGACAAATGTTAAATCTCTGGACTTGGTTTCTTAAATTTGAAGTTAACATTGTTCCTAAACCTTTTCAAATAGTTACTTTTGGTGTTAACACTAAATTTGGGATTTACATTTACAGCAAGCATAAAGTAAGCATTTAGAGTTTTTTAGCTTCCAATTAATTTGGAGACAATTCACCTTAAATATTATTTTTCAAAGCTATTGGAAGTCTGAGCAACTTTATTTACAGTGCACTAGATAAAAACAGGGTCTGTTTTCCCACTGATGTGCTAATTGTAAGCAGCGTTAGACACTGAAGTCCCCCATGTTTTCATGAAAGAATTGACTGCACAGCCAGATTGTTATTCTGGTTTGCATAAATCTGCATTAATTGCTAATTTCAAAAATAAAACTTGGTTCAACTTGAATTTGTTGTAAACGATGTTCCCAACAGATTTCCAGCGTGGTGTATGAAGAATGAAGAACAGCATTTGAATTATCCTGTTCAAACATATTTTCTGTCCCTGGAAACTCCCAAATCCCTTGGAGTTAGCCAGAAAGGCTCCCCCAAGTAAGCAGCATTCACGAACAATTCACTGAACTCTACACTCAGGAGGATTAGAGAGGGGGAAGTCTCTGTCAGTGCTAAGAGCAGGGGCCAAAGTTGAGGCCGAGGGAATGAAGATGTCTTTGGTTTCATATCTGATGAAAAGATCTTGGATTTTGGCAACCATTTTCTGGTTGATAGTTGAGTTTCTTACTTGGATTTTAATGTTTTCTAATCAGAGACCTTCTCAGACCCATAATTCAGAAGTATCTTGTTGTATTTTGAGATCCCCTGAGGCAGATGTACAATGAGGGACCCAAGGCAGGTGGAGGGGTTACAACAGGAACTGATGATGCATCCCCATGTGGTTTGCTTTGCTGATAGCAGGACGTGCCCTGCTTTCCATGGATCTGAAGGCAGCAGCCAGCCTGAGGAATAATTTTCCTTCCTTTGTGGAATGTCTCCAAGCCTGGTCTTTTGCTTGATTCAGCAGCCATCTCATAGGTGTTCAAGTTTTGTGCTGACTAGAAAAACCCCTCTGACCATAGCAAGATCTTTGATATTGTTTTCTTTCTTAATGGAATAGTATTACTAAAATAAAACCCTATGCTGAGATATTTAATCAGACATAATATTTAATTCTTCTTTTTTCGATTTTAGACATACAAAGGTATTAATCCTTGCTACCTTTCCACTTTATCAATTATCTGATGGTTTTCTGATTCTGATGCTTTAGGTAAGCATCTCCTGCAGCCTGCTTACTGTGTGTCCAGTTCTGATACTTTGAGAGTATTTGAAATATTTCACCTAAATCAAGATTGCAATACTAAGGAAGGTGGTGTTTTAGAACAGGCATTCATTAGCCCTCTCATAAATTACAAAGGCATTTTAAATCACTATTGGATAATTTCTTTTAAGACATAAACAACTAAATATCCCATCTGAATACTCCAGTCAACACATATGACAAGGATAAGACAAGGACATATATCTGTTTCATCTGAGTACACATCTTCAGCACAGTGGCCTTGTTTATTAAGAGTGCAGCAGTAACTTAAATAAACTTTCCTGCTCTGTGAGCCTTTTCGTTTTTTGGTGCTAATTATTTTAAGAGAACTATTATGCCTTTCTGCATGAGAAAATACATTAAAAAAAAAAAAAAAAAGATGCCCCACGTTGTCACCCTGCAATTCAAAATGAAATTACCTAAAAGATTACAGATTAAAGAAGACCCACGTAACAGTAAAGCTGATGACAGAAAAACAGAACAAGAAAGAGGTGAGCGTTCTGCTAAGAGCCCTTGCCAGTGGCGTGGTGCAGCAGAGTGCCTGGAGCACCCTCCCAGCGCAGCCCGGGGAGGTCCTGGGGAACTGGTGCTGCTGGTACAATTCACTCCGTGCAGCAGTAGATGGAGCTCATTAACTGCTCTTCATCATTGAATGAGCAAATGTAAATGGCAAATGCTAGTTAAGGAGGACTCCAGGGAAAAGCTATTACAAGCTGACATTTGTACTGTGGTAACTAGGTCATGTTTGTAGTGACAGATTAATTAAAGTCAGGCAGGACAGCACTGTCAGGTGGACTATTTCTCACACTGAAGTTCAGGCTTCTCAAACCTTGATGTTGTTTCCACCATTTTAGCCACAGAAATTGAACATATTCTGCCAGTCCACAAAGCAACTTCATGACTGCAATACCTTGTGTTTTAAGCGTAAATTTTCTATTCTTATGTCAAGGTTTTCTCCTGCAGATTATAACGTTTCAAATCAAAGTATTACAGCACCTCAGTATTTCAAAGCAGGCAGAACAGTGGCTCTATTAACAGTTTCCCTCTAAAGATTTATGAATCCTAAACAAATGTTCCCAGGTAATTCACTGGCATACTGCTAACAGCTGTCACAAAGATCAAGATAATTTTAAAAGCCAGTTTCAATCTTTTGGAAAATTTCACTTGAAAGAGGGCTGGTTGAAAAGATGGGAGGCTGAGCTGTGAGAGTATTCTGGGCTGATTAACAGGTCACTGCAAGAACAAGCCATTTCAACCTGAGAGCTGAAAACTGGAGTGGATTCTTCGTATCGTAAGTAGTGGGTGCTTGGCAGTGCTTAAAGTAGATAAGCTGGACATAAATTCAAACTCTGTAATGGATTTGCCATCACTCGTTCTATAACTTTATAATTAAAACCAGGGGTCACTTTAATAATATTGCCAAATTCATCTTTTCATCATTTTCCATCTGGAGACATCTTTCTTCCCCAGTCCCATCTGACAGCCAAACTTTCCATCCTCAGAAAGAGAGGGGTAAGGGGGTATTTGGGGGCATTTCAGTCTCATGATGGGAGTTTACTTGTATAATTTGGGTTCTGGGTTTCTTTCCAAATTGGAATGGACCCTATTTTCCTATTCCAGATCAAACACAGACAAAACTTCAGAAGACAATAAACCCCAGAAGATTTTAGACCATCACATGTGTGCACAAACCATGACCCTGATTCATTTTGAAATTCTGCTCTGAATTAAAGTTTAATCCACATTTAACCACTGGATAACTTCATCTGTAAAAACACACAAATATCTCCACTACTGTTGCTTTCCTTGCCGTAGCAGGTAATTTTGGAACCTAGACAGTGAAAACGTTTGATGCCAGGTTTATTTGATTTCTCCTAAAGGCAAGGAATTTAATCTTTCTGCTTTAAAGTCAGATCAGGAATGGACTCAGAATAGCAGCTCTGGTTCTAGTTGGGGCTTGGCCACTTTGGACACAGAACAAGCTGACAAAATCAGCAAAAACTAACATGAGAGTATAAAATGGAGTTCAAATCTGAATCACATATTGACATGCTCACTTGTCAGTGTCTCTGGTCCTCATGTTAAGGTTAAGATGTTGCATCTCAGAAACAGCAACAAACCTGTGAGATTGGTCACCGTGGGCAAAGCTGGCACTGCAAGCACTCACATATTCTTGGAAAAGAGAGAAGGGATTGTCTCCTCCTTTTCTATTTCCTGTTTGTTAGAAGCCAGTTCATTTTGGTCCAGCCCCAGTCTTGGTTTATCGAGCACCTGCTTGGAATGAGTGCCAGTACAAGGTGACCAAAACCACTGCATTTGTCTCTTTTACAGGAACCATCTGTTCATTATGTGCATTTGAATGCTGATCCATTAGACTCACATGCTGAACTACATTCTGCATGTTGCTAAGTCAGTGCTAATCAAAGTGCTTTCCATTCACAGCAATATATTTTAGCTGATATGTAATGAATACAACTGTCATTTCTGTGGGGTTTTTTTTTGGTGGTATTTCCATGATTGTGAAGAAAAGATCTACAGGAAAAGCTTCTAACCTGTGTTCAGTATATGAGTCGGCTGAAGGGATCCAATCCAATCCGTGTTCACCTTGATAACCCTTTAGTGCATTTCAGAGAACAGAACTGACAGTGTTGACCTCAAAGTAATAACGTAGCAGATTAAGTCTGAAGAAACTTTGTAACGAGGTAAATATAAATCAAACCTTACTCTCCATGTCTTTACCAGAAAGATAAGAGATTGAACATTATTTTATCTCTCCCCTTTATTCTTTATCATCTTTGTATAAGTACTGTGCTCAAGTATCATTACTTTTTTGAGGTTCTTTCGTAATGATGCTGAGAGCTTTGTACTTTTTCTCATTAAAATAAAAAACCTAAAGTATGATGTGCAAATAACTAGAAACTTTGAAGTCTGAGGCTTCCTATGCCCCAGGATAATTTTAATTCTACTGAACAACCTTTTCATGTAGTGCTGGTCCACATTTTGTGAATCCTGATAATAAGAACTGATAACTCTGGAGGTTTCCATAATTTCCGTAGAGGACCCCTTAGGGATGCCAACTACGTGGCTGAGCCTGCACCATTTCAAACCCACATATTCTTAGATATGCTGCTGTTCTTATTCCAGGTGTAACAAATGGCCAGACTCAAAATGCAAACTCCTCCTTCTGTTACTGTCCTTTCCAGCACATTTCAGCTGCTGGGTAATGGTAAAGATTTTCTGTGGCTGTCCATTCCTACTGTGCAGCTCCAACTGAATATTCCATCGACATTAAGGCCTCCTTCATGGAGCTGTTCTATGATTCTATGATTCTGTAAACACCCAAAAGGAAGAAGAGCCAATTCCTTTATTTCTACTGTAATAACCTAAAATCCCAATTTCTAAATTACCACTTCTGGGCCAATAACTCAAAGTTGCATTTGCCTTGGGTTGCCCATATTACCTTTCAAGGAGACTGGGACAGTGCCTGAGCCTTTGTTTCTACAGCCCAGCTGTAGGTTCCTGTCTCTGTAAGCAAGTGCACGCAATGGCCTGAGCTGGATTTCACTCCTGTCAGATACCTTGAATTACAACACAGCTCTTTACCAGCAGGATCAAAAGCTGTTCCTGGATGTTTTGCATCTCTGCATATGCCAGTCTTCCAGCTCTAGCATTTCCCTTCCCAGAAGGCTCTACATTGTTCTGTGATAATGTCAAGTCTCCAGATGCACTGTCATGCTGAACTAAAGATGACAGACGAACAAGCCAAAATCATCAATTTTAATGATATTTCAGCATCATCCTGGTCCTGTGTCATTCCTGTGTATAATTCAGCCATCAATCTATGTTTGTCTAAAGTGGTTCATGCCAGAACCTTAAATGTAGAGAAAGCTGTAGAGGCCAATTTATTGTATTTTGACAAGGACAAGCCTCATCTGGCAATCCAGTGTGGCTGAGTGCATCTGGTGAATAGTGCATCCACTTTCTCAGATCCAAATTACTCCGTTAGTTTTCATGACCCTCTTATCTCTGTGCTGTCTCTATCCACCCTGGTTTCCTTATCACATAATAGGATTGTGCATGTATGTCCCAATTTCATTTCTATTGGTTTCCAATCTGTGGGATGCTGGGATTGCATGCTGGTACATCAGCCTCTCCTGCTGAGCGATGGGATCACTCACCCCAAAATTCCTCATCTGCACTGCGGGAGACTCTTGGCCATGGCTGATCACTCCCTTTGCTTCTTCAGGCTTCACTTCTGATTTGAATCACTCCCTACACCAAGGGGAACTGCTCCCCACACCTCTGCCTACCAAGGGCTCTCTAGTGAAAATCTTCAGAGACTTAATTAGAAGTTGGGTTTATCAATATCTATCTGCTCACTAATCCATGCTATCTAATTTTTTGAACCCATTGTTGTACCTTTATGAAATATGATAACAGAAATCTCAGAGACAGGATGTTCCTACAAGATTTATGTAAATAGATGTCCAGGTCAGAGACACATCTGAGAGATACCTGTGAAAAAAACACTACAGCATGAGCAGGAGTCTTTTTAAATCCCAGAGAATACACCCTGAGGAGGGCACATCTAAGTGCCTCAAATGCAGAACAAGCTTCAGTCACAATTTACATCTTCCAGACATGAGAGTCAATCAACACCGAACCAAAAATCTGGAGAAAATCAAGCTTCATTAGCTCTAATATTCATGAGTTGCTTCTCTTCTCCAGTCCTCAGAGACTGAAAGTGATGTACAAGGTCAGAGGCACTGCTCTTTTTACTTTTTGTTCCTCTGAATGAAAGTGGGGGAGTTAAAATTTACATCTTCAGCTTCGTCTCGGAGAGGAAAAATGATGCTGCTATAGAGAAATATTTATGTTCCTAATATTCCTCTTACTCTTATTCTTTCCCCATTCTCTGCTCCTTCTTTAATCTTTGTAAATCTTTGTGAACACACTCTTCTAGAATCAGATTGGCTTTTTTTTTCATCTGAATTTAAATGTCTCTTGGTGGTATGAACTAAATAAAAAACCAGCCTGTCCCCAGCACCTCTGGCCCTGGACAGCCTTATGGAAATCAAACTGGAACATCCAAGGGGGAAGAGTCACTGGAAGAATTGGCTTCATGTTTGCATTAAAAAAAAAAAAAACCAAAAAAACCCAAATAAGCAACTAAAGTAAAAAAAAATAGTTTTTAGCTGAAACAAATTTATTGTATTAATCTCCCAAGAAAACTATGTATTTGTGATTCTGATAAAGAGCAGGTCACTGGAATTTTACAAGATATGCAGAAGATATTTTATCTAGAACTTGAAGAACAAAATAATGATCAGAAGAGGGTGCTCTCAGCTCATGTTCTTTTGGTTTTGTTTTGAACGTTCTGGTGGAATTCGGCAGAATTTTCTTCTCTCTTTATTGAGATTAATAAAAGGTCTCTTTGTAATGTATTTTCTGGTATTTTTCACTAAATAGATTGCTCTTCTTACTGCACCATGTGCAAAATACAGGCTCAAGTTTTTGATTCTAGATTTTTCTATATGCTTTAGAAAGCTTTCTGTGATATTAGCAGAAGTCGTTTCACAATGAACTTTGTGTCTGGGCTCTCACTATTTTATATGTTATGTTTATGTTCTCATGCAGTTGTACTCTGTTGAAATTAGAATTTACAGGAACTGATTTCCTAGCACCCATGACTGAATGCTGTGGAAAACCTTAAAAATTGCAAAAGCAGCAATTCATCCCAATACCAGTTGCATTTATAACCAAGCACGAAAAAGAAACAATAATACATAGCTTCAGTGATCAGTTTCCAATTATTGAGATATCCCCCTTACCTAAGTATTCACAAAAAAATTGATTTGTTGATCTTTAGAGAAGAATTTAATAAAGACTTCGTGCTGCCAATGAGATTTTTAGCAAAGCATTTGATCACAGAGTTCACTTCAGGGACCATGATATATCAGAAAATACCTGACATTTGTTAAGCTTTATTAAAGCAGTGCTGATGTCGTGGATAAAAATAAGCCTTTTAAAAGTTATTTGATAAATGTGTGCACTTTTTCCATTTTTTGGATGACCAGTCTTTTAAGCTGATGAAATCGTGCCGTGCACACAGCACTAGAACACAGGAATAAGTGATGGCTGTAATCCTACATGTTTGCAGACTCTTTCCCTGTCTGAAGTGGTGAAGCACAGGGTAAATTCAGGCAGAAGGAAGGCACTCTCTTTTAGTTGGTGCAATGCAGCATTTAGCTCTGGTCCTGCCTGCTCATGGAAGAAATCTCTCTGACTCTGATGCCCCACTATTTCTCTTTTTCTAGCAATACTAGAACTTAAATAAAGTACTGCATACCCATCTTTTATAGGCACATACAAAAACTGCCTGGAGGGGGAGAGTCGTGCTTCCTGTATTGAACAGCTGTGATTGGAATGGATTGTAAAAGGATTCTCACTCTCTGTGCCTGTGTAGATGTATCTATGTACGTCTAATGTGCTTGTGTACATATATCTATGTATGTCCATAAACCTGTACAAACGTCTTGGAAAGGCACGATTTTATTAATTGGTTCCTTCTGCACTTCAGACACTGCTTTTCAATTGTGTGCATCAATGGCCAAGTCAAAAATCGAACCAAGTAATAAACAGGGCTCCTGCAGGTCCACGGGCAGAGAGGGAATCCTCATCATAGTGACCTTTTGGAAAAAAGTTAAGAAACTGAGCAGAGGAAAAAACAGCATCCCTGCCTTACCATGTCTTTTTACATTTGGGGAAAAATGGCTGATGTTTGCCAGGACTCTGATTAAGGAAAACCTGTCTTCCACCATTTTAGACATAGGTTTACACTTCAATTTTTTACAGAAGAAAGGGAAGAAATGAAAGTGAGAAAACACACCTAAAAGATCATTTTTCTTATGTAAAGTTCATATGAAAGCACCACATTACAAGGAGGTAACCAGTCATTGCTATTCTAATGATTTCCATCCAGGTTCCTGCTGTCCTTGCACTCCTCAACAGGACAGGTAAAAACTGAAGGAACCCTGTAGGTGGGCAGCACTGTCCCAGCAGTCAGGAGAGAAGCTCATTTTTAGCCTCATGTGGTTTAGTTATAAACTGGGAACTGAAGGCGTATCAGGGAATAAAACATGAATTATTTGATATCCAGAAGAAGTGAAGTCATAGACCACAGGTCACCCTTGCAGCTGCTGAGGCTGGGACAGTGTCTGGAGGGTCAGCAATGAGTGTGCATTAAGCAGCCTTAGGAAAAAGCAGGAACAGAGCCACCAGGTCAGCAACAAGCCAGCCCAGACAGAAAGGCCATACAAACCCTCTAATCACACCGATTGTGAAAGAGACACTAAAATGTAGAAAGAAATTGCAGAGGGATGTTCACAAAATCACAGCTGACCTCTCTGAGACTTGGACAGGGAGCATAGATATAAATGATCTGCACTGCAGCTAAAACACTGCATTGCAGACAGGAGAACAGAGTTTTGCCCTTAATATCTAGCAAGTATTACAAATACAAATGTGTGTATAGCATGACCTGAGAGCTGGTAACATGCTGCTTCCTTTGCTGCCTGGCAAATTCACTCAGATTTGGCTGAGGGAAAAAATGATGCTAGCAACAGTCACTCAGTTTCTAAATGCCTGGAAGAAAACTGGCAGAAGGCTAAAGAGAGCCCCATAAAATGACACTTTGAAAAGTATCAATCTATTTCACCTATTTCCAAGAGAACTTTCTACCCAAAATTGGGCTACTATAGTAAGAAAGGGGATAGAAAATCCCATCCCAGAACACCACAATTTCCTTGTCTGATTGCCTTTGCATTTGTTGAGGCATAGGCTGAACAAAAGAGGACTCTGAAGGTTTGATTTTCAATAGATTTTACTTCCTACTGACAAACCAGCATAAGAAGCACTGTAGTGTCACAGAGCACTGGCTTGGGATTTTCTGAGATAGTCCCAGCTCTGTTGGTGTCTTCACAGCTGGGAACTCCCCTCTTGCTAACATTTCACATAAAAGTCCTCTGTCTAATCAACCCAACTATCATCAGCACTCACATGTTACTCCTAAAATAAAAGAGCAGATTTTGGAGTAGGACTTTGGGCATCCTACTCTTCTGGTCTACAGAAAAGGGAGGAGCACTGGATTTTGGGATATCTTTTAGTCCTCATTTCTTTGTCTCTGTGATGACCTTTATTGTCAGGGCAAGTGCAGGCAGAAAGACATGATAAACCAAACAGTGAAGATAACTGCTTGGATTTGAAATATTTCTTAATAAAAAACAGTGTTAATCAAAAGCAGACTCAGTTTATCCTTATGAGCTCTGAATCACAGCTGCTTTGGATGTGTAAGGCCAACAAACATGAGTATATACTACATAAAACAATTATCTGAAAACTATTTTGCAATAAAAAACTGCCTTGATTTTAAGGCAAATTTAAATAAAATGTTCCAAAAACCTCTATTTTTTTCTACTTCAGTGGAAAGAGATGATTACTTTTCACAAGAAGTCATCTTAGCATTTTCTCTGTTTGATGCCTCAGCCTATGAAGAGTGATCTGAATTATTGCACTACTGAAAATATCAAGGAGCAATGGGTTGTTTTTTATAGGCCACAACAAAGAATTTATATTCAATATTTCTGCCTTGGTTTGTCTTTAAGTTCACCAGCACATTCAGAGCTAGCAAATGAACTCTTAATAGTTGCTTCTCTAGCTCCACTATCTGAGGGAGCAACAAGCTGTAAATTGCTAGGGCTGTGCATATTTTTAAATATTCTCTTTTTTTTTTTTGCTTGTATTCTCATTTTGGCTGTCCCTGAAAACCTGACCTGATTACAGATACAACGTGGATCTTTATTTGTTGGCAATTGCTATTCAGCTAATGATTTAACCTCATGAAATTTTTGAGTAGCTTTTATTGTTTACTACTAAATATTTTTACCATTCACTAAGAGCCAGGCTCTGAAAGCTGTTGCTAAGCCAACTTGCCCCCATTGATTGGCAATGATTTTACACTAAAAAATGACCACTACTGTATTTATTTCCTGGATTCTACTTTTTGATCAATTTTTAATCACCTGATTCTGAGTGACTACCACTTTACTGCAGGTGGGGTATCAACACAACAGCTAGAACACCTCCTGCTCCTTTGAATAGCCAGCATGAGGGCTTTTGGGCATTTTGGACCTCTGAGGAAAACATAAGCAAGAAAAATATAGAAATCCTTGAATAGACTTCAGAATATGATATATGTTAAAAAAAAATCAGGATGGATTTCTGCACTAAAACTAAAACAAAGAATATATGACTGATTATGCACCTTTTAACCCTTGTTGGTAAAGCCTGTGGGGGTCCCTCTCAGGTTTTTTAAATGGGAGAAAAAGAAACTTTAAAAACAGCAGCAGTTGAGTTTTGATTTAAAACAGGCATTTGTAAAAGTTGATTTTATTTTCTCCAATGACAACAAAAAATAAAACGAATGTTTTATAGTTAAAGTTCATTTATGTATAAAGAACCACAAAGTTATTTCCTCATTGCAATGACTGTAATTGTATTGCTTCAGATAACCCACAGACATTTCTATAGGACAGAGAACTATTCAGAACCATGTGAATTCAATCCTTTTCAGAATTATCACAGATGGTGGATAGGGAATAAATGACTGAAGAAGGTTTGCAAAATCCTGCCCTACTCTGACACAGAGGTTTCAGCTATTTGTGGGATTGTTTTAGGGATCTCTTCATCAGTAAGATATTTTGTCTGTAAAAACTTTCAAACAGTCCTGTATTAAACAATACATGTGTCTTTCTTTTCCACATTTGAGATCTGTTTAATGTCTATGTCTCTAACACTGACTTTCCAAAGACTTAAAAGCCTCTATGTGATGCACTTTGGGGAATTTGGCCCAAGTGGAGGATTGAAGGCTGATTCCTGTGCTCAGACACTTTGTTCGAAGATGAACAGTAATGCAAATTTAAAATGTACTTCCCACCCACGTGCAAATATTTCTCCTGAAGTGCTGCCACTGAGAGAACTGGGCCTGAGTCTATTGCCAGGTGGAAGAAGTAAAGTGGTGCTTGCTGGTTTCGTTTGCTCGTAAAACCAGTATCTAATACTGATAATGCCTCTGGAAGTATGGAGTTAAAATGTAGAGTTTGAAAAGAAGCCATTCAGCTGTTACCACTGTTCAAGACCTACAGAATTAAGATTATTGAGCTAGACTTAATCTTTGTACAAATGGCAAAAAGGTTTTTCCTTACATTTGTGTATCGGCTACCAGTCTACAGATCCATCCTCTCCCTTTCTTCAGCCCTGATATACAAGTTACATGTGAATGGGATGCTTTGGAAAATGAACCATTAGAATAAAGGATGATGGTTTTTTACAATTTTATTTTTATCAAGGGAAATAATTTCTGTAATCAGGTGTGAAGCAGGACCTGAAACCTTCTAGCTAACATCTGAGAAAAGGTCTATGGAAAGATATTGAAGGGATACCTGTGGTCTGTGACTGAATTGCATATTCCCTTTCTTTGCTTGAAACTTTGCCTAGCTGGATAAAGCAAAGGAGCAGGGGGTAACACAGAATGGAGAGATTAAGAAGTATTGAGGCAAGAGATAGATATGTATGTGTGTGTATGACCAGTACTTTAGAAAGGAGAAAAACATATCTGAACTTTTAGATGGAATAACTCTATTTTGTTTGTTTGTGTTGCAGCATTTTCTCTTAGTTCTCTGGCAGACATCTCACAACTGTAAGTCCTGGGGAAAGGCTGACAGAAAGATGGTGCTGTGGGGATTTCAGTCTTACTGATTTATAATTTCGGTTATGCTGCTTGGTTAGTGGATCGTGTGTTATTTTTTCCAAATGACAAGCTGAAGAAGCAGGTGATATTTTTCTCTGAATTTCAATATTGACTTGGAATGCACGATGGTTTAATATTTTTTGTTGTCAGTGATTCAATGGACAATATTAAAGCATAAATAAACTCCTACCAACAACAAACAACTACGGATTGCATATGATTGATCCCATTTAGTAGGTTCCAGCTTGGAAACGGATGCAGATAACCAATTGGTCAGGAAAAGGGCTGCAAAGACAACCAGCTTGGTCACCTAGGACAGATGTTTCCCAAAAATGCACCCTCTGGCGCTCTCTGTGCAGGTGTCCAGACTGCAAACAGCTCTGGCAGGGACAAGTAGAGGTATATTCTTCTTTGCTAAGATTTCTTATACTTATACTTATACAAGCACAAATTAAATTTTGCTCTTCTCGGGACAGAAAGTAGTGTTGTTTTGCATAATACTCATCAATGACTTTATCTTCTTTTTCTGGGTATTTCTTTTTTCTGAAGATGGCATTATGGGCTCAGTTGTCCCTTGAACCTGAGCTCGGCTTGGCACTGCAGAGTGGGTGAGGATTGATTGGATGGGCATGGCTGTTTGCTGTCCTTCTGCCCGTGAAGGATCTGTGGAGCAGAGATTTGTTGTGGTAAACCTCAGATATCCACTCCTCTTCCCTGCAGCTCTCCTGGGGCATACGTGGCTCAGGACATGGTTCCACCAACACTTCATGAATGAAGTTGCCAAATACCAGTGAGCCATTAAACATCAGAATGTAATTATTTTTGTTGTGTTACTGGGTGCAGGAATTGTCTGGTTTTTTTGGGTGGGGGAAATGCTGAAGTGCCTGGAGCTTACACAAGGAGCTAAGGAGGAGAAAGGGTAGATTTGCAGTAATGTCTGCTTAAGGAAGAGTTTGGATCACTGATCTATGTCACCGTTCTTATTTGCTTGTGTTATGTATTTGCTGCATCCTAAGACAGGCTCTTAAATCTTTGCAACCCATTTTGGTGTTAAGAGGACCCTTTCTACAGTGTGTTCACTGTATTCTACTTGAATAATCTAATGTATGTGACTCAGTGTATTTACTGAGCTGGTATAGATCATACTCTTAATTGAAAACCACTGAGCTCAATAGCATTCCAGAAAAATGTCAAGAGTCTGGCTTATTATATCACAACCTTTTCAAATATTGTTTCTCATACAAGTAATTTAAAAGTTAGTCACAGGGCATGGTAAATAGCAATTTGAAGAAAAATATGACTGATTATGTCTAGATCCCTGTTATTTGCAGACCAAGTACCTGATTAATTTTCCAATGGAGGTAATGAAAAATTTTTGTTTGACTTCGATTGAATTTTTGTCAGACCCTCAAGCCTCCAGGCAAATTAACCAATGTGGAAGGAGTGTGTTCATGTGAATGAGCAAACTCTTGCTTAAACTTCTTAAGATCTTAGACATGTCTGTAGCAAACAGATGTTACTAAACATGTCTGACAGACTGATCAGAATTTACTTGTTTTCCAGATGGATAATAGTGATTTGAGAAGATAAATTTGAACTTCCTTCAGTGTAAGGGCAGATATTTTTTTCCACGACTTGTGATTTGCTTATTGAGTTAAAAATGATGGCAATCAGGAGTGAGAGTAGCAAAACATTTTCCTGAGAGAAAACCTATTTTCATAGTAACTAGGTTTGTAAAACAAGACTAGGCACGTGAGGATTACTTACTAATTGCATCTCAACAGAGCTGAGGAAGGTGGGCTTAGCACCCTTTTTGCCCATGTGCAGAGACTGGTTGAGGACAGCGCTACTGCAAAGCATTCTGCATGCCCTGAAGACTTCCATGCATGGCTTGCTCTGAATTTATTCCCCAAATGCACCACTGAATGTGAAATGTTCTCAACAGGAAGCTTCATAGACCTTGGTTTATCACTTTTTAATTACAGCACACAAATCTGTTGACACTGAGAGTGAGTGCTACACGTCCCACTGGTTCTGAAATTCTTCTCTTGTCTATCTTTTACAGAATTTTATTAGTAGTGGTTGAAATACTACTTGCCATTCTTATGTACTCAGGTTCTCTGTCATTCTTTGCCTCTGTGCCAGAAGGAATAGCAGTTTTTTATCCCAATAATCTGTTCCACTGCTAAATGTCTCTGTTAGTCTCCAAACTCTAATTAGCTCACTGAGGAAATCAAACCTGTGAGGCATTTTTTCAATTTTGATAGACTCTGAGAAGTAGCATTTGGGCAACTCTGAATGTATAACTTAATATAAAGCAAAAGTTTCATCACTGAGCATCTAGAGGAAATGTGTATTCCTGCCTGCTTGAGCTTTAAACATGTGAAATCTTTCAATTTCTTGGATCTGCTCAGGCTGGCAGAAATATCATTAAGGCAAAGTTTCACTTTAATTCCTTGGATTTAGCCTTTGGAACTTGCAAAGAATAGGCAATAATGCAGTGACGTTTGCTGATGGATGGGAAAATCCAGGTAGCCTTGCATCAGGAGGTGAAGGGATATGAGTTACGGCACTCCTCCCAGAGTCTGCACATCCACAGGTTTAACACATTTTGTCTTCTGCAATTAGGCATGAATTCCTAATTATAGCATGTTTCATAGGTACATGATCCTCATGAAATAAACTAGACAGTCTCAAAGTTTTGTTTTAATGTCTTGCCATAATCAGAAATAAGAACTTGAAAATTCAGCAGAATTGACTACCTTCTGGTTTTCCTAAATTATCAGTATCTTTAGGTGGTGTGGGAATTAATCATGTTTGTGATGTCATTCAGTTTAATGGGACATTACCCCACTGGTCTGTGGGTTTTCACATGGCATTACCACTCAACTTTCCTGCAAAGGAGCCTGCAATGGGTGCTCTGTGAGCAATACAAGGTCATGGGTACAGAGGCTTGAAGGAATCTAGTTCAGAGATCAGTCCTCTAGTAATTCACTGTTGTGTGCATGTAAGGACTCGAGGTGTTATGTCACTTCTTTTTTTCCTTTGGCTGGACTATTTCAGATGGAAAAAAGATGCAGATGAAAAACACTATTTGCAGTGTGCTTAAACACCAGTTTGCAGGGTGTGTGTGGTGTCTACCAGCAGGTACAACTGGTTCACACCGAAAAGTGAGATTTTAGCTTGTAGTGCTCATGGTGAATTCATTACAGAATAATTGCAGACATGTTCTTTTCTTTTTGTGTTATTGAATCACTAGCATGTTTGGTCAGAATCTTTATTGAGAAGACACCAGAATCTTCTACAGGTTTTTCCCATTTTCAAGAAAGGGTATGATAGCACATCACAGGATGTTGTTGGGCTTCAGTGAGTAAATTCAGAATCCCTAAAATGATTACTTTTATCTCTACTTTAAAGGGCAAAGTAAAAATAAGATATGAAATCTCTTTCCTATTTACATAAACAACAGATTATCATACATAGGAGTACTCAAACCAGTACAGCCTAATGAATTTACAGAACCACTTTGTTTTCAAGTATACCACTGATAAATTTAAAAGATAAGGTTAATTTCAAGGACTTGTATAAATTTGTTTTAATGTTGAGATGTGACTTTAAATCCATAAATCTGGAACAAATTTACCCAGCACTCAGTAACTATAATTTTCCACAAATTAGCTTACACAGGAGTATAGTTAATGTGGGTGGAAATAAGACCTCTCAGAGTTTCTCTCCTTAAAAGGTTTCTCACTATCTTAAATAACCTTGTATTTGTTACTGTGCAAGGATATACCTGGGCAGTCACAGCAGAGCTGCTGAAGTTTATTTGTGCCCTGAGACCCACAGAAAATGCATGCTAAAGATAGGAATAACCCAAAATTTCTTTATGTTCAGTCTCTCCTCCCATGTTGTTTTTCTTCCTCAAATCTATTCTCTTAACAAAAAAGACAAAGTTGTGTATGTGATAAATCCATCAAAAGCCACTCCCCAGCTCCAAAGACAACCTACAAACCACCCTCCCCTCTGCACTGCCCGTTAAGGCTCTTTGAGGACTGCTTGTCCACATACCCAAAGTTCAAGCTGCAGATGCTCAGTTCAATTCCTATAGAAAACACAGCAAATTTTTTAAACAGTGAACTTCTTGCACATCATCGATTTCCATGCTATTTTTATTTGGCAGGATTCTGTGGAGCTGTTGTTTCCTTGGTATTGGTCTCATGAACTATTCAGATGGGTACCTGTTTTATTGCACTATCCCTCTATCAAATATAAAAACATAAATTTTCCTGCATTAGCTACTTTTTTGCTTTTTTTTTTAAACTTTATCCTCAGTAGAAATTTCACAGTCAAAATTAATATAATTGCACATACATCAGAAGTATGTGTTATTCTAAGAAAAACAATAATTAAATTCTTATTTAATTACAACAGCCATATAAAAATTTTGTAGGAATTGTGTATAAAAAATGAGTGGCATAAATATTTTGTCTTGCAGTGGGATCTTGTCACTTGGTACCATTAGATCTTTGAAACAGCATGCTTTTCAGAGGTAGCAAGCACATTCAGCTACGTCCCCGAATCTTGCAGACTGAAGCCAGAGCTCCTGCACCCCTCCATGGCACAGGGCTGCCCGGCACAGCCTGGTGTGACCTGTCTGCTCCCTCCTCTCTCCCTGCTGGCTGTGCTGTGAGCAGCCAGAATCACAGCAACAGGACAACACCTCCTCCTATTTTTATTCTATTTTAGTCAAGTTTAGAAGCTGAAATCCAAAAATCCAACCCCAGGTGACCAAAGTATTTTCATGAAGCTCCAGAGGAGTTCTTGGGCCGCTGGTGATTCACAGCCATAGCTGAGAAAGCCTGATGAAGGGCACCTATCTGTCATCGTCCTGTGCCTTGGTTTGCATTGCTTGATAGTGGTCTTTGGTCTTGTTCTTTTTTTAACTTATATTTAGTTAAGATTTGTCTTACAACAGTTCTGAGCCCAGGTATTTGCAGCGAGCTCTCTTGGCCTGAGCAGCCCCACGCTCAGAGTGCATCACAGGGTCCCTGCTGAGAAATTACTCATGTTATTTAGTTTAGCCTCAGCAGACTTTATTATGGTTTTACTTGCCTTGTTCAGATACAAGTACTTTTCCCCTCTGAATTACTATTACCATTCTTCACTTTTTTATAGGTTGAATTCAGACTAGGTACCTTGCACTACAGGTTGAGGGGCAAGTAGTAAAACCCCATAGCATAAAACCATCTTTATAGTCAATGCAATGAGGATTTCCACACAAATTCCTACCCCCAAACAACATACAGACTAATTCTGGTCAGAGTGCATCAACATGGGAAGTTAATGCAGACCAAAACTTAGATCAGAGTGGGCTAATAAAGATATTTATTTTTCATGTGCTCATGTCAGTTATGGGAAATCTTGCAAAACTAATCTGCAACAAATCTGTTTTGTGGATTATGCTGTTAAGGAACAAGACCATGAGGGCTGGGAGGAAAAGGGTATGTGCTTCATAGATGGAAGGCTAGAAAGAAAATTAAAAGTCCCTTGCTGGATTGAATTTCCAATGGCTAACATTTTTATATCCGGAGCCAGATTATCAAGTGAGATCTCAGTCCTGGGAGAGTTTCTGCCCACAAAGCCCACCCACTCACACGAACTACTTAATATGTGAAAGTCAGCTGAAGTCTCTGACTGTCGCTGGTACACAGAGCAACCTGCAGGTCTTCCTGTCATCTGCGATTTTAATCGGCAACACAGTATCAGCCATTCAGCCCAACCCCTGCGCTCGGAATATCGCTTTGTCTGACGGTGCTGTGTTACAGCATGCACAGAAATTAAACAAGCCTACAGGTTATTTCACTACTTTCTCCATCTAGAAATAACAGACCATTATTTTGGTTTAAGTACAGAAACAGTACCCTGGGCTTCATATTTATTAAAAAATCAGAAATACTTTTCTGGAAGGAGCTTGAAAAGAGTTTAAGAGATTATAGGACAGCTCTGTTCTTCTTCAAAAGAAGACAGACTAATAAACAGACATAACTCCTCTTTCACAAACACACTCACTATAATTTCCAAGCTCTGTTGCTGGAACAATTCCTATTCTATTTCCAGCATCCCAAAGAGCAATGACACACAGCACTCACTACAATGCTCCTTACATCAGAAATAAAAGGAACAAGGGCAAAATAAAAGTGAACATGGACAGACTTTCCATTACTCCCATTTTCTAAAGTAAACCATTTTTCTCTCTTATGATCTGCCCCTGCACATAGCTGGTAGATGAATGCTTCCTCTTGCTTTAGATGAACCATCTGTGTCAGCAAGGCTTGCAAGAGAGAGCTCTATTCAGCAACTAAGAACTACTGCTGGCTAAAAAATAGAAGTGGCTTTCACAAACTATTTAAAAAAAAAAATCTTTATTTCCATTATATTTTGGAGCCTTACATATTTTACTCCCTACATTGTAAAAACTATTTTCACTCTTACCAGCTCTAAGAATTATTGAAGCTGAACTGTCAAACACCCAGCTTTGAACGAGGTGCTAGAGTGTCAACATTTTTTAATTTCCTGTACTCTGCAGGGCACCTGGAAGAATTAGAAATTTTATGTTAAAATTCTAAATATTCTGGTTTGGCTTAGGCATCACTGTTTTATACTACATGATTTCACTGTATGCAGGTTATTTGCTGTGTTTTAATGTGCATTGTCTTTTCAGAAGAATTTAAGACTCAAGCAGTAAACCGATAATTAGATTGTTCCTTTTAGTGCACTAAACACATCTTCATCTGGCACGCTTTACAGTCAGTCCACTATGTATGATATTGTCTCAGTACAAGACTCACCCTGTCTTGTCTTCCTGATTAATTAGAAACAGATTGTAGCCAGAGCTTTGACTGGTGGAAAGTGATTGTTACACAGCCAGGGACAAATTATTTTCCCACAGAGCCACTCCAGTATTCTAAAGCCAAGTTTAAAAATATCACAACATTTTAATATTTACATTCATCGTTCAAAAACTAATGAACACATGGAAGAATCTGTAAGATACAGTATTACAACAGTCATTGTTCATTTTATGGCACAGTACAGAAGTTGATCTAATTCTTCAGTTGTTACAGCTGGCAAAAAAACTGCTTTTGGGGCCAAATTCTTGCAGCATCTGTGTATAACCATCCAGTACAAAATTGGCAGCGAAATGCAGTTATACAGGCAGGAAACTGTTTATCCTCTGTTATTTTCTGTACGGTTTCCTATACCATGCTTGGGATCATAACTTAGGAAGATCCTTCCTGAGCCACAATGAGGGGGGTGTGAACAATCCAGCATGGCCACTTCTGTCTTATGTTGTTTGTACACTCAGTGCCTCCCTAGGGGAAGAAAAGTTTCTGAGAGTTTTTCATTTTGGTTTTACTTCCTCTTGTTGTTATTTTTTCTGTTTATGTTTATTTGTACTACAGAAGCAGACGCAAAAGAAATGTTCCAACCTGTCTCTGCTCTGTCCTTCCTTGCTGGGAGCAATTATCCTGCACCCCAGAGGAGCTCCTTTTCTGGCTTTCTTTTCTTGGAGAAGACTAAACCCTGAGCTTCAATGTACTGAGTTGCATGAAGACAAAGGAGTAAAGCTTTATCTTAAATCTTACTTCCTAGGTAGTATCTAGAAATTTCCTTCCAATAACTAAAAAAGGTTTCTAAGATGGGGATGGAATTTTAAGTAGGGCCTGTTGAAATAAGTCAAGGGGTAATGGTTTTAAACTGAAAGAGGGTAGATTCAGACTAGACATAAGGAAGAAATTTTTTTATGAGAAGGGTGGGGAAACACTGGCACAGGCTGCCCAGAGAGGTGGTGGATGCCCCATCCTTGGGCACGTTCACGGCCAGACTGGATGATGCTCTGAACTGGGCTCCCTTCCCTGCCTGGGAAGCAGGGAGTGCAGGCAGGGAAGGCAAGGCATGCAGAGAGCAAAGCACTCAGTGGGAGCACCACAGCACTAAAGCAGGAGACAAAGCAACGTGCAGAGGAAGAAAGGACCCTGGGATCATACAGGTTACACACACCCATAGAAGTCCTTGTTTATTTTTCCTTCACAGAACAAAAGACAGACGAATTTTCCATCAGCTTCCTCAAACTGAACTCAAATAGATGTCCTGGCTCCTGGGCATAATGACAGTGGGCCTATAGCATAGATGTACAGGGAGAGTTTCTCCTTGTTTGCTTAGACCAGATCAGACGTCCTCTATACCTCAAGTAAGGTCTCTTAATAGCTAAGGTATGTTTTATTTAAAATTTAGTTATTGTGCTTATTGTGAATAAAATTCAGAATGTAAATCATCTGAGAATCAGCACCATTTTTTACTGCAGCTTCTTCCATTGAGGTTTATTTGAGCATCACTTCAGCTGCTGCTTGTCACCAGGATTATACATTTTATAACAAAGGATGGAACTCTTCAGAGTCCTATAAAGAGACAATTTATTAAATGAATCTATAGTTGTCTCCTTCTTTAACCCATTGTGTAACATCAATTTAGCAGAAAGTTGATGCTACTTTTTGGAGACTGCTAAAGGTGGAGACAGTTTCTCATTCTGTTGTTGAGTAGCACCTAATGCCCTGACATCCATGGATATTGGTGTCTCTGAGAACTATGTCTGGTTCTATCTCCTGTGGATCAGTCACAAACCAGGGAGCACAACACTAATATTTTGTACAACATAACAGGCAATCCTGAATTTTCTTATACATGTCTAAAATATCAAGTGAAGTATTTCTGGGGCAGCACTGTTGAGGGGTTTTTTTGTGTTTATTTAAAGTAACATTTTCCAGTGCAACTGAGAAATTTCTTCCTACATACAAAAATAATTCAAAATGTGTTTATGGGGCACTAAACAGAGGTATGTTTTGTTCTCTGTGTGTTTTAAAACTGCTTTGTTTAAATATGTTACAGTGGTCTGGAGTGGATTCTTGTTAGCTAAATTAAAATTATTTTGTAGCTGGCACTTGTGGGCTGCAGACAAGCAGCTACAAAGAATATTATATTTGCACAGCAATTGCTCAAAGTATTTGGGAAAGACTGTACCTTTCTCCATCAGGTAACAGAAATGTCAAGTGAATTGGGAAGAAGAAAGCCATGAAAGAAAACTTATAAGGATATATTTCCATGGCTAACACTTTCATCGGGTTTTGGACCAACTCCCTCATCTGCACTCCTGGTGCAAAATTGCATCCTGTTATGTGATTTTCGGATCTCCAGTGCAGATGTGCCATTCCTTAGAAACATCACAAGTTATTTGCTCAAAGAGAGAATCAAATCTGCGTGAATTCATTAAGTCAAACACAGAACTCTAAGTACGTATGATGAACCATATGTTTGTCTAAAGAAGTTCTGAATCAAATGAATGAATGTTTACACAAATAAATAGATGTATACACAAGTGACATATCAGATATCATTACGAGACATTACACATCCCTTCTTGAATCCAATCCTTTTCTTTACCCATAAGCTGGGGATCTTACTTAATTAAACAGTAATAAGCTACTTTCCTCTGTGAAAATTATTTTAAAATTCTTACTTCTGCTACAGCCACAGGTTTTCATGAAATGAGGACTGAACTGTCACATAACCCTTCGGTTAGGAAAAGTAAATACACATACACACTGAGGCTAAAACAGACTTTGTGTTTTATAAGCTTTTGTACTCTCATGTGAAATACAGAAGCAACAGCTGGGATTTTTAACATACATCCCACTCACAGCACAAGCCTTCCACCCATCTGTAGAACAGTTACCATCACGTTCATTAGCTTTTATGAGATTAAATTTATATTTATGTAAGTCTTTGATATTCCTATTTACAAATTTAGAGTAACAGGTTTGAAATGCTTCATCCTCTCTCACAGGTATCTTTCCGTCTTATTATGGTATTTTCCCTCTATTCTGATGAGGATTTGGAATTAAAAAGATTATGAGTTCCAGCACCTGCTCATCAGATACACTCTCGATTTTCAGCTGATATTACAAATCTATCACAAATCTATGTTTCAGCTCATTAAGCTGAAAATATGTCCAATTTTACTTTTAAAGAGCAGATGTTTAAGACTTGGGACTTTCCAAGCCCCATCTGGCATTAGCCCAACAGTAAATTCTTTTTCTACAACTGTGAAAGCATCGTATTCCTGGAAGAAGTTAGAGGACAATGGAAGTCTGTGGAAGCAAGCCTGGGATGGAAAGATGCAAAAATCTCTAAGTAAATCATATATATTTGCAAACTCCAAGTAACTATAACCATCACTTAGAGTCCCACAAAAACACCCTTTGGTAGTAGCATTTGCAGTCACATTTTATACAACTGTAGGTGTTTTAGAAACTGGTTTGCCTTATTTTCAGGTTGTCACTGAATACATGAACATGAGAGCACTTGCATTAGGTCAGATCAAAGTTCCATCGCTGTCTCACACTGCCCAGGGAAGGCAGATGTCCAGAAAACAATGTCAGACAAGGCAAGCATATAGGATATTTCCCTCTCAGAGCCTCTAGCTGCTTGATATTCAGGGCCTTTCTGAACCAGACATCGTGTCTCTCTGTTTAATAATCCTCGATGGACTTAACAGTTTTTTTCCCCTGTTTTCCCTTTCATTAACTTGTGCAGTCCCTTTCAACCATATAAAATATTTCCTTCTACATCTGAGGCTGCAAAAAGCACACTGCTGTCCCACACTACCAAGTGGGACCCTGTATTACTTTGGTATTAGACAGAAGCTTTAAATTACTCTAAGAAAGCAATTATGTCTGTTTCTATATCAAAGGCCATAAAATAATTACTTCTTTGCATAATTTACTGATGTTAACAGGAATGTGCAAATAGATTTACAGTGGGTTTTCATCCCTAGAATAGATGTGTTATTTTGATTAGTAGGCCTCTGTCATCTGTGTGAAATACTGTATGCATGGAAGTATTACCATAATAGCAATGGATCACCTCAGTGATGTGTACATATTATATGAAGTAACGAAAGTGGCATGTCTTTAAACTTTGTCCATCAGTTATGCACCATCCCTGTGGACTGAAATTCCATACCAATGTACAAAAAGTATAATAGCAGTACTATATGAGCCAGCTGGGAATGGTGACAGGGCAGCACATCTGCTGGGGATGTGGGAAGGATGGCAAGGATTAATGAATGCAGGCATCTCGTGTGGACAAAAAATAAGTAAGTATGAGAGAAAAAGAGCTAAATTAATCTTTTTGCATTGGTGCTTATAAAAAAGGAGCTTGAGGAAGTTCTGAATACAGGCGTATTATGTGTGAGGAGCTAACAGATTGCAGTGTTCATAGGACTGCTTTGAGAAGAAAATGACTCGAGGAGTAGTAATAAATCCTGACCTTCAGGGGGGCCTGATAAAATTGTCTGGCAGAAGACACAAAATGGACAAAAGGGACTCTGTTTCTCATAACATGTAATTTAACTTTGGAATTCATCATCACTGCACTTAGTAAATGCAAAATTTTTAACGGGTTCATAAGGTAATTAATACAGTGATGAAAGAAAACTCACCAAAGCTATTAAGCAGAAATAAAGTGATGCAACCTCAGACTCAGGAAGTCTCTAAAGCAATGACACATGAAAGTTGGCAGTATGTACTGCAAGAATAATCACTCTAAAGTGGCACCATTTCCAAAGTTTCTGTAGTGACCAGGACTAAAGACAAGCCTGAGTGCTGGGTGGTTCTTCTTAAGTGGTTTGACCCATCTCAGCTGCTCTTGTGCTCCAGGTCCTCCAGTGAGTGGAAGATATGCCCAGTCTTGCAAAAATGGTGGTACCAAGTACTGTGTTATAAAGCAAGGAAGGCTTTTTATACTTTTAAGTGCAAGAAAAATCATTGCAAGTAAGAATCTTCATGCAATTAATAATAGAAGATGTACATTTTCACTCTGGTGGGCTTTCAGAGTGTCATCACCACTTTTTAGAATAAAGAATGTACTGTATTTATAGAAAGAAAAAGACAATTAAGAGGAAGATTATTTCTCTTTGTACAGTAGTTAAAAATTGCTGTACAAATATTATTTCTGATCTTCACTCATACTGTGCTGGGAAGATACAGCTGTTTCAACAAAGCAGATAAGTATGTAGTGAAACAGAAAACAGACTTGTTGGGGAAAAAGGTAAAAATATATAGTACATAAACTGTATGCTCCGAGGAGACAAATTTCTTTCTTCATTCTGCACTCTGTTTCACTCAAAGGCTTTTTTCAGTATCTGCAGTAAAAGATGACTGTTTGTGCAATTAGCACGTGTTCCAGTATGCAAGATGCACAAATATTTGGCTGTTGTATATGAATACCGGAAATGAAAATTAGTTTTGTATTAATGTGCAGAATATTGAAATGTTTCTACGGAGAATTTGAAGGCAGAATTCAATTGGTGACAGGGTTTTTTCACATGTAGTCTATGAAAGAAAACATGGATTTAATTTTAACTCCTAAAAAGCAAAGATAGATTAAAGTTTAAGTTGACTTTTTGCTCAGCAGCAATGAACAAGTATAGGACAGTAAATCTGTAGCTTCCTGGATTCCCCTTCTGGCTCTTCTTGAATGTGAGTGATATTTTCCTTTATCCTGTCACCAGGGATCTCCCTGACTGCACAAGCTGCCAAAGATGACAGAAAGTCACTCTGTGACAATGGCAACCAGCTCCCTCAGCACCTTGGATGTGTCCTACCAGCCTCACAGACCTGTGTTCCGTTCTGTTGGCTCAAGTGATTTACACCTCAAGCTTTATTTTCTGCAGGAACTCTGCTACAAGCCAATTAGAGCTGGAAGGTCTGAGAGAAAACCTTGGCAGTGAAGACTGAGATGCAGAAGGTACTGGGCAGTTCAGGTGTTTCTGTGTCCTTTGTCACTAGGACAAGGCAGCCTCCTTTTCCTCAGCCTTCCTCTTGTTCCAGTGACTCTGTATGAGCCTTCCTTGCTGCCCTCCACGTTCCTCACCAGTTTTGACCTCAGTGGATATTTGGCAGGCCTGGTTCTGGCCCTGCATGCCCAGGATATATTTCTGTGCTTCTTCTGGGTAGCCTGTCCCCATGTTTGCTCCCTGGATGTTCCTGTTGTGCTGGAGCCCACGCAGGAGTTCCTCACCTCCCTTAGCAGACACCCTTGGCTTCCTGCCTGTCAGGACACTCTGCTCTGCTCCAAAGAGGTTGTCCTTAAAGATCCATCAGATCTCCTGGGCCCTTTGCCCTTCAGGGTACCCTCCTAAGAGATCTTGTCTGCCAGTTCCCGGAATCCTGGTTTTAGATGGAAGGCCTCTGTCTTTCCATCACAGTTCTATATCCCTCTGCTCCCAGGAATGCTGAGCTATGCAGCCATACACAGATTTCTAACTCCTGTTTGTTTCCCACACTGTGGGAATGTGTGTACTGGCAGTCCAAAATGAAATCAAACCCTAAATTTCAAAGCCCTGCTCATTAGGAAGTAATGCTATTAGAGAAAATGGTCTTGCCCCACTTTGCTAGATGGGTCCCAAGTAATATATTTTCTAGTTTCAAGGCCAATAAGTAAAAGAAGAAAAATCACTTTTCTTGCTCCTCTAATATTGACGTTCAATTTCTCCCTTTCAACCTCAACCTGTCCGTTTTATTCTTGATCCTTGCATCTAGACTCTATATTAAAAAAAATTATGTGTTTGCCCTCTCTTTTTCAGCAGCTCTGAAGTATATTGGTCAAACAGCCAGCAGTACATATTTATTTTAGATTTTTTCACCTTGCTATGTAGTCTACACTTTCTATAGCCTGTCTCAACCTGTTTAATTCTTCCCACATCCTTTTTCCATTTCAAACACAATATGGATCCAAATAAATGGTTATTTCATCTTAAATGTTATTTTTCACTGTTCAAAATGTATTTTGCTATTGAAGATGGTCTTTCCATTTTCTGCTGGAGGGAAATAGATTTATATAGTATTAATACCATACTAGTGTGGTGTTTCTTATTTAAAAATTACTTAGGTTGCATATTTAAATAAAGGTGAGGAAAAAGTTCTCTCTCGAAATAACCATAACACTTTTGTTTATTGTCAGAATCTGCCATTTACCACAAGGTTATCACTTTTTCCATCCTCCTGGGCATACATCATGGTACAAGTAAATTGCTGCAGCACATTGATTCTAAACTGCTGAATTACTGGTGTCTATCACAGTATTCAAACGGGTTTGAAGAAAAACATCTTTCCCATTGCTGAGGGCTCTAAAGTAAAAGTAGATTAATAATTTATGTTTCAGAGTTGCTTGCAGCATAGTCAGCGGCAAACCTCTCACTGCCTGCAGCCAGCAGTGTCCTGCTTCCTACACAGACTTGGGGAGACTCTGGCGTGGACACAGCTGAATGAATCAAAAGTTCCCATCAATATAACAATCCATGTGTGACAGCATTGTGAAGAAAGCACTCCTTTATTCACTGGGTGACAGTAACCAGACTTGTTCAGTTGAGAACATTTAACAAGAATGCAATTGGACAGATCTTCCGTCATTCTGACCAAGGCTAAATTTAAGCAGAAGCACCAGAAAATATAGGTCACTGATTAATTCACTGAGATTCTGCATTCTTGCTCTGCAATAATCACTTAATGACAAGTTACAGCAAATACTTGAATGTGATAATTAATTCTGGTTACACATTATTAGGGTCAGGGGAGCTAACAGATTCACTAATGATTTCTATTTTAGAACATGGGACATTTCAATCAAGCATATATAAAATAGTAAATGTAAGGGAATTTAACAGTATTTACTGGCTTAGTACATGATTAAACATTGGCTACTGCTCAGCATGTAGAAGCATTAAATGCTGCCATTCCATCACAGGGGAGATCCAATACTTTTGCTGAAATAAGCACTTTCAAAACTTTTATTACCTTTAGTTATAACTTAACAAAATATCCTGAGCATAGTTAATATAGCGACTGACAGAAAAATAATTTTGATCTCTCCTGCATGGGAATGATCTACACATAGAGAGAGGAAAAAGTCTTTTATCTCTAGATATGAGAAACAAAGCAGGGATACATGAAGGTTCCCAATTCACTTACTTAGAAAAGCTCTCTTCTCAGCTCCTCACACCCTCCTTGTTTGGTATGGAGGTGGATGGGACTACATTGTTAAGGTTACCTGAGTTACCTACTATACAAGGAGCCCCCAGAGAAAACTGTATTCAGAGATCCAAACCACTGGGGAACTAACAGGTCTTTATACATTATTAAACATATTTTTCTTCCCCAGATTTTACAGCAAACCTATCTACTTCTTTCTGCCTCTTGTTCTTCCTCTTTATAATATGCAGACATCACAGACAAGGTTTTTCATAGATTCAGGAGAAGCAAGAATATGATTTCTTGAGTATCCCTTTCCTACAGATTTAGACACTCAGTGAGTAGAAGGAAACCTACATCTTCTTTGTACTTTATTCAGTTCTTCCTTTGCACTGTTACTGAAGTTATTGGCAGTTTTTCTAAGCCAAAAGCTTAAGCAACAACCCTGAAAAACAACCATTTTTTATGAATGTATTAGTACTACCACTCCAATAGGTTGTCTACCTAATTAATCATAGCATAGAGTGAAAACTAGCATTAGTCGCATCTACATCTGTCATACTTAACTCTAAATGACAATATGAAATGTTTATTAGTCTCATTGAACTGCTTATCCATCTCACTGACAGCACTTTCAAACCATATATGCTTATTTATCACCCTGGTGCCAATAAGCTGAGCTCTCTGAATTTGAAGATATTCGTGGGTGGTGAAAACACTCCTGCCTTAGCATTCCCTCTCTCCTTCAGGTCCAGAATGAAGTTCAGAAACTTCATTTACTAATGATGCATGGAACAATGAGTTTGCAAAGAATATCCCTGGTTTTGACTACTTGCAGCTCACCCCAGCATGGCTGTTACAGGGAGGAGGAATCGAAATCTGGATATATTTTATTTCCTTTTTTTTTAGTTTTGTTTGTCGATGGGATGATGCCGTGTGTCCTTCTGTCTGTTTTTCTAAAAAAACTTTGCGATGTGTTGTTTGATTTCAAACAAGTTTAAGGTAAGAAGAAAATGTTCAGACATAAAAAGTTTCTGTGAGTTTTGTGGAAACTGGATAATCCTTGCATTAGAAGGACATGTGGATTAGTACCTCCACAGTGGAAAAGCATACAGTGCAAGGCTCAGCACCATTCTGCTCTTTCTGGCACACACCAGTGAAGCAAAAATCCGGCTGATGACTCAGAGCTGCAGCATAAATGGCTTCTTGCAGAGATAGGAGTCAAGAAGCTGCTGGGAGCTGGGGTACTCCCAGGGAGATGGTGGATATTGGAGAGGGTGATGCAGAGGCAGAAATGAGAAGGCAAGATAGAATTCTTGGAAAGCTCAGGAAGTGTAAGACTAAAGGGCAGAAAGTCCTCGAGAAGGTGGGCTGCACTAGGTCTACTGCTTACAAAAAATCCTGGTAAAATCAAGACACTTGTGTGAATATACATATTCCTTAATCTCTTCCTTGTTCTTTGTCTGAACTTCTGGGCTGCATTCTGGTATTTGCAGGTTAGAGAGACTAAACATCTTTAGTCCTATTGGCTAAGATGCAAAAGAGCTTAAACCACTTAGGCAGTATAATTCAGATAACTAAGGGTAGTTTAGACAGTTCAACTTAGAGGGCATTAAAAAAGAGCAAACATTTTTTGTTACTGCCTGGCAGAAAAACAATTTACTAAAACTCTGCATACCTAAAGTTTAGCTTTCAAAATTTTATATTAGCCAGAAGTTTTTGAATCCTGTAGTCTTATCCTCTTCTCCATTTGTAGTCTGGGTGGGTTTGTATTATTAATAAGTTAAACAAATTGCCTGATACATAGTCTGCTCTGATGCTTAATCAGAAGGTAAGCTCAGACTTGTATGCCATCAATCAACTTTAAAAGGCAATAGAGAAAAATATCACTTAAGGAGCTATTTGGACGTTTCAGACTTTGCAGGTGTTTTGGAAAGATCTGTCTTTATTGCTGAATCCCACATAAACCTCATGCTTTGCCACCTTCCTCGCCTCTGACATCTGGTAACAAGATTTCATATACAATGGCTTATGCATGACCTGTTTTTAACACTCATAAAAGATGTTAATGTGACCCCTTTTTTTGCGGCCCATTTTGAAGGCATTGGATCTGCTACAGAATCTTACCTATTGCCATTTTGCATGCAAAAGTCTACCTTTTGCTTCTGAAGTAGTTTTACCATTCACCTCACCCTCCTTGCCATTGTTCTGATTTAAGTTACCCATAAGGCTTACTCTCAGAGATGACCATTAGGCAGTTATCACAAGGGGAGAATTAAATTATTGCTTCTCACTCCAAAATTACTAAAACTAAGTAGGACATGCAGCAGATCTCCAATGGGAAATAATTCACACAGATTTCAGCTTTTTCTTGTTGTTTTGATTTTAGTTCACGGATACGATTGCAAGAATAAAAAAACAATTTGTTGTATAAGTAAAAATTGTCTTGTTATATAGATGTATAAATGCTATAGCAATTTTGACTGTTTGACTTTTGAAAGTTTCTATTTGTAAGTTCATATAAAAGGTATGGTTTTGTATCCTTTATAGGATGTTTTTAAAATAGATCTGACCATAGCATTTTAGGTATATTGCATCCGTAATGTGTGTTTTTCTTCTCAGCAGGAATGGTTAACATAAATAATAAAGACTGTTTCCAAATGGGTATTTAAAAACCTGTTAGTGGAAACTCAGCTATACTACTCTTTGAAGGGGGCTCTGTGGTCCTAATTTACAATGACCAGTCAAATGAACATTTAGAAAGGAAATGTTCATGCAGGAAGCCTTAATAGTGCCTTCAGGAGTGTCTGCAGTGAGCTGCAGGAGGACAAAAGCTTTTCCCCCCAGCTCTGCTCTGACTCTGTAAATCGCTGTGGTTGTGAACCAAAGCCATGGCTTTGCCTTTGTCCAGTCACTCTTATGTCCCTGTCCCTGTGCTAACGGATTTCTGATCTCCACGCCTGTGCTCGGGAAGGACACATGGACTGAGGCCAGGCTGGTGTCTCTGCTTGCAAGGAGTGGACAGAAGGTTTTTGGAATTCTTTTTCCTTCAGCTCGTTGCCAGTTGGTATAGTCGTAAATATTTACTATCAGAGGCAATTGCTGTCTCAGTTAATAAACCTCAATCTCTGCCATTCTCATTTAATGATTCATAAAATACTGTAATTTCCTATGAGTGCATTATGCTACCTTTTGCTGCTAAAAAATTGATTTCAAAAGAGAAAGAACTGAGAAAAGGAGATGTCAACTAAAGTCTCATTAGGGAAATGAAGGCATCTTGTACATCCAGGCAGAAAGCTGCATTTGTGTCCCAACAACCAAATGAGCCTTGTAACTTATTATTAAGTGGAAAAAGGAACTGCAAAGTTCCCCAGTGAGGGATAGGTTCTAGAGACAGCGTCCTACCTGATTTAAAAAAAATTTACTTTTTTTCAATTCTTCCTGTCTCTGAGGAAGTGGCAGTTTTGCATTGCTACAGCTGTGCCATAGTTCCCATAAAAATAAAAAGGTGGATGTTTAACATATAGAAGCAAGTTTCTTATATTACCATGCAAGACCTCCAGAACATGCAGAGTAGGTATGTGCTGAGATTTATTACATTTTATCTCAGTAACAGAAATCTAATCTGTGTTGATTAGGGGTAAAAAACATATATTTATTTTTTTCAAGAGCATTGAAGACTATAATAGGCAAAAGACCATTTCTTGCTCAGTATCAGTTATTATGTTCTTGATTCACTCCATCTTTTAAGTCCTGGAGCAATCAGAACTAACCAAACTCACGATTATGAGTCAATACAAAAATAATAAATGTAGTCTAAGATTATGATACTTTAACACGTGTTTCACTATTTAATTTTATGATCCCAGTACCTAACTCATTCTTATCCCAGCACTGTCAGAGCTCACAATTTCAAACATCACTGTTCAGGTCAGGACCAGGCACTGGTCTGAGCAGAGACTCTCATGTATTCACAGGACACCAGAGACCAAGCTCTCAAACAAAATTTCATACAATTACACAACAGTTAAACCACAACTTGCAACTCTTACAATAACATTCTTTGCTGTATGGCTATTTTGGCATTCTCCTATATGAGAGCCAATCTTCAGATTATTTTCATGCACAGAAGGGCATCCACAGTCTCTGCCATTTGGAAGAGTTTCCTCAGTAAATGCAAAATTACTTTTGCCCTTTGTGATGCACAGCCCTTTGTGACAGAATTTTATGTGGGATTGTAAGAGCCCTGGTATTTTGCAAAGTCATGATTTAAATTCATTAAAATTAATTTTACCCTCTTGTTGCATCTAATTGCTTTGTTGATTTATGGAGATTGATTTTTCTCTTAAAAACTGGCAGTTTCCAAACATAAAGGGTATCCAGGGTATGTATATATAGGGAAAGTTTGGCTGTATCTAATAGGATCCTGCAGGTACCAGGGCTGTGCTGTGTTCAAGGCAAGCATTTCTTTCACACTCTGACAGAAATTAACACCTAAGTTCATTTTCCAGCTGTCACTTCCCTGGTAACATGAAAAGGATTGTGGATAAATTATAAGACTAATCAGTAAATTCTTTACTCTGTCAAGTGGTTTTGCTGTTCTTTTCTTGAAAGCCGACTTTTTTTTGTGCTTCACACTGTGGTGTTGGTGCTCAAAATTCCTTATCTCTGCTGTTACATGTTTCACGTGGACATTACTGCAAACAGTGCTGGAAAAGGCTCCTGGGGCTGGTTGGAGGCTGCTTATCAGAGATCAGTGGCCCCCGAAGCCTGTCTGCCATCAACAGCCCTCCAACCTCTTGCTTGCTAATGGTGAGAATCTTAATAGAAGTTTCTCACTGAGTTAAAAAAAAGTCAGCAAATCACAGCATTAAACTAATAAACTGTATATGTTAGAGAGCGGTAAAAAAACACTTCCTGGACATTAAGACACCATTTCCTTGAGAATCTTGCACAAGTTCAGAAATCTTTCAAGAATGTTTCTTCATATATAATTTAGCTTTTACTTTTTTCCTTCTTTTTCTTTCTCTGCATTACATTCAGCTGTGTTTAATAGCATTACAAGCAGCTGGAGATCTCTCTCTGACTGATCTAGAACTACAACAGATGTCACAGGTACATCAATCAAGTAATAGGTTTCGGACAAAGAGATACATAATAAAAGTGCAGAAGAAAAATTGGCATTCTCTAGAAAAACACTGAAAAAGCCAAGTTTTGGGGTTTTTAAATTTTTTTTGAGCACTTGGTCAATAATTCCATCAATCATATGCTGTGCCTTTTAAATCCAAAACTCAGAGGTAGGAAATATCAATTCTGTGTTCAGTTTATTACTCAGGCTGAGCCATGCTCTCAAACTTCCTCGTCTGAATTTTAATCTGAAAAGTAAACATCCAAATGAAAAAGTGGCTAACAATCTACACAGAAATAAAACATCTCTGTTAACAGAGGGCACCCTCAGTGAGGGTTCCTTAAGACACACTACCCAATGTCTAATTTAAAGGTCATCCTTTGGATTTAATGAATTATCTGTGTCATAATCCATAACAGAATTGACCCAAACCATGTCAAAAATACCTAAATAGCAGAGATTATGAAAGGGAAAACAGTATTAAACTAAAAATTCTAATGTTTTTGTGCACATCCCAGAAACTGAAATCACTTTTCCTTAGAAGTTTGATTCGGTCTGGTAGAGAAGCACATGGATAAATTTGAGACAAGAATCAACAGCAAAACAAGGAAGAATTATTAATCATAAAAGACAGCTGGGTTTATCAACTCAAAAATCCACTCACGGAGGCCTTGTAACACATGGGACAAGGGGACAAGCTGTCAACTCTGATGGCATTTGGGTCACTGTCATTACGTGGAGTTGAGAGTTCAGCATCAGAACATGCCTTTTGAACACCACAGTGTCATAAATGTCAAACTAATGAAACCATTTAAGTCAGTGACTGATCCAGGGAGCCAGCCTCCATTGCAGAAATGAACATTAACCAGTAAACACCATCAGTGAATCATCCGGTGTTTTCTTTAAAATACCCCTTTCCACTCCATGCATTCTTTTTTTTTATGAGGGTTTTTTTTCTCCGTACCCACTTTCTTTTTCTCCCACAGTTGTAAGAAAAACTCCGAGCTGCCTTAGCACAAATGAGCCTTAGAAAAAATAAGGTTCTATTCTAGAGCAAGACATTTACTTCTCTATCTGACCATTGATAGAATACAGACTCAAACCTAATCAAAACCAAAGAACAAAATACAACCACCTCCTGAACACAAGTAATTAATTTTGATCTGAATAATCTCTTATATCTAAGAAATGACAAGAGTTTTTTTCATCTCAGTCATTCTCCATGTTATGATGGAATAATCATGAAAACTTTATTTCAAGTGGTTAAAAGGTAGAGGATTACTTCTGCACCGTTGGAAACATGAAGAAAGATTTATTTCATTCTTATCTGCAGCTTTTAAAATTAGATATCTACAGTTATTCATAAAATCAGAAGAAAAAAAGTAACTTGGGTAACCAAATTTCTTAATTTATTATTTTTTTTTAGAATTTGTTTAAAAGTGTGGTTCCTTCAATGCCATTCCTTATTGGCTCCTAAAAAGTTAGGAGAAAGTGTAAAAGCTGAAGTATAAAAATTACATAGCAGAGAAAATACACAGAAAAATGTGCTAAATGATAAACTTTCCCACTTGGAGGGCAAGGGTAAATATTTGTTCTTAAATTATTAAACTATTATATCAAGCTGAAAATTTATCCCTTATGACTTCCTATCTTTTGAAGGTGGCTATAAACCTATTAGCAGTAATGAAGCACAAGTTAAATGATTGATTTTGTCAATCACTGGGAATGTTCCAGACCTTGTGTTATATAACATGGATTGTGGGTCATCTGTAAGCTTCATCAATCATATATAACCCATTCATTCACGAGGAAAAATGATGAATTACTGTCTGTGGAAGCCCTAACATTAGCCTCACTAATTCTGTGGAAGTGCAGGATATATTGTAAGCTTTTTTTTCCCCCCTATAAACATGTTGGAGACTGTAATCTGTAATCCTGAATGACACTTTAATCCACGTAAGCAGATATTTACTTCCCATGGAGCCACACTGATTTTAGTGGCTGATGCAAGCTTGTGTCTAATTACAATATAGTTTTCCTACTGTTCCTATGATGATAAAATTCTGTATACATAAGAAAAAGAGATTAGGGACTCCATTTCACCCAACCTCAGCTGGCTAAAATTGGACCAATAAACAAACCACAAAAAGTGAAGGGAAGGTACTTTGGATTATTATATATAGGGAACTAAACTGCTGTAGAAGTCATGTTATATAAAATGGATTGAATGCAATCTTAAAAAGAATTAGTTCAGGCTCCAACTAAACTTCTTTTGGGAAACTGTTCCAGAATTTTTCTTCACTCATGGCTAGAGACTGCACATCAATGCTGCAACTATTTATTTCTACACCAACACTGTCTAGAATTGTAAAACTCTCCCCTCTCTTCTTCCACTTACCTACAATATATTTATAACAGAAATTATAACCCCCACATTTTATTAGGCAAAACAAACAAAACTCTAAATCTTTTAATCTGTTCTCATGAAATGGGATTTTTCCCCTTGATTATCCTCAGGATAATCTTAAACATTGGTGACAAGAAACTTTTGCAAGTTCCAGAGGAGGTCTCACAAGAAGAAATGCATCTCCATTTGTTCCATAAAGTACTGTGGGTGACAAGTCATTTGCTGCTTGTCTCTTGTCTTAAAAAAAATAGGTACTTGAAAATAATTATGCTGGTGATGTCCTGAAACAAACACCTTGCAGTGCTGAGTTGTCTTGTCATCCTTGTACTTTATGTCTTTCTGCTTCACTGCCTTTGAAATTTTTCTTGTTGCTTTTTTTCCTACTTAAGGTTGTTGTACTTTTTTTAAAGATTTTTGTGTGTGTTTTGTACAATGATTAGCACAAAATTGTTATGGCTACTCAGCCCTAGAGTGATAGTTATGGTAATAATAACAGCAATCTGAATATATGCATGTTAATTCTCTCAAGATTTGCCAGAACAGTATCAACTTTCCTTTTACTTCATCTAATGGCACTGTGGAGTTACCACCAGCAATAGCTGTGAGTCATTACTATTCCATGCTCTCTCTGGTACTTAATACACACTTTAAAGGACATTTCATTTTCCATAGTCCCTAGATAACTAATCTACACCAGCCTATGTCTGCAAACATATCTGCATTCTGAAAGACAAGTACTTCCTTTTTTACTGAATTAAAAATCAACGTGATTTCACTGGCACATGCTGTAGGGTCATTTCTTAATGTGAACAAACCCAGCCTCACTGCAAGGACTGGAAAAGAGATTTCTCTTTGCTTTGCTGAAATATACACACGTGCTGAGACCATTTGTTTCCCCATGTAAATAAAAGGGAGCCCTGTATCCAGACCTACACGTGTAAGTATTAGCTTTATCTTATCACCACAACCATTTTTAGATTGATGGTGAAAGGCATTGCCTCCAGTGATAGCTCATGCAGTAGAATGCACACTGTATTGCCAACTGACATTTAACAGCACCTAATATGCATTCAGCCACTACTGGGAAATTTTTATGTAACACTCTCTAGATTTTGCTTTAATGTACCGATTGCAGAAGAGATATGCAGTGTTCTGAACAGTAACCTCCACAGCAGTTACATTCACTTTGGAGAGAAAACACTGACATCTGCTTACATTTCCTGAGCAGAAGAAATGATCATGGCTAAGATAACAGCTGAACCTACAAGCTATGAATGTGTGTGTAACCGTGTGTGTGTTTGTGTGTTTGTGAGAGTGTGTGTGAGTGTAAACGAATAACTGGCTGTTCACCACTTATTTTTCTGAACGTGAGGTACTCTAAACAAAAATAGTCTTGCACACTGCAACTGCTTGAGTGCACATCATTGCTTCTCAGTTTAGTCTTGTTTTCAATACTAAATCTGATTTCCTTCCTCTTCCCCACCCACCCATTCACATTCCTTTCTACTTCAGTTCTGGAATGTGTGGTCTGTGGCCAGCTGACAACTCTTTTTTTTAAAATAAATTAGAGGATATTTAAACAAGACATTTTAAAGACCTATGGGTCATGAGCAGGGAGAGCTGCTGGAATGAGCAGAAAGTAGCTTGAATGTTTGAATGATTTCTGTTTCCCACCGTGTGTTTCCCACCTGTGTCTTTGTTACAAAACCGACTGCTACTGACATTTCCAAGGGCTTTAACAACTTCTGTAGGGCCACCACTGACTGCCAGGAGACACCTGCACATCCTAGGAGTCACACAGCTCCAATAATTTGTTTAATTCTAGCCTACATTATTTTTTCAGATATTTTGCATCTGCATCTTCAAGTTTTGTTCTTCTACTGCTTAACCAAAGCAAAACCAAACTAATTTATAAGGAGGCTTTATTTCTTGGAAAGTTGTGGGTTTTGTCATGGAGAAGCAGGATAGGCCAACTGTGCTGTACCACAGAAGGAAAGTGGTGGCTCCAGGCAGACACTGTCGATAAGGGAGTTAGAATTTTCATTGGACTATTCTGCAAACACTGGATCAAAATTAAATAATTTGTTGCCATTTTTGCAGTATAGGACAAGTTGTAGTTTGTACAACAAGTCTTGCGACCAATTACTAAGGATAGAATAAAGTATCACTTCTGAAATCACTTGAAACACTTAAAAAGAAGTTTAGGCCAGCTGGCAGACAATATATAAAATAGTAGTTTTCAGAATGCTAAAGGAGAGTAGGTTAAGCAGTTGCTATCCCTACAGATGGTTGACACTGGTTTGGTAGAAGTAAAACTGTGAATCTTCTACATCAAGAGAGCAATGTTTGGAAAAAAAAATAAACCACCAAACAAAATAAAACCACCCCTCTGCTCCATGTACTAGCCTTAATCTTACAACTCATGTAGAAAGACCCATTGACAAACATCCATCTGCCCTACTTCAACTCTTCTGGAAACTTTTTTACCTGAGTGTCAGAAAAAATCCTTAGCTTTCCAAAATTGTTACCAGAAGCCTTGATCCTGCTGCTGCTGAGATCAATGAGAACTTTATATGCAAACTGAAAGAAGGATTAGCATTAAAATCATGAAGTGTATAATAGACTTAACTATTTTATGTATTTTTCCTAGTAGATTGCAAAGTGCTTAATAGGAACTTGAGCTCTGAGACAGCTGAGTAATAGATACAGAAGGCTCTGTGGCAAGGTTTCCTAGCAAGCCAGGGATAGATTGCAGTTCTTTCAAGTCCTGTTGAGGTGCTTTAATACATTTATCTGTAAAACATCTGAATGTGTATCCTCCAAAGTAATTTCTGCAAAGAATTAACAAAGCACAGCAATTTTATTTTTCCTCCTTCCTTTATTTAACAACTCCCTTAACCTGTTTTGAGAAGGGTTTAGTGTTGAAGTTCACACATCTAAATTGACCAGTTGTTTCTTGGTGAAGTATTTTAATCATAATAGCCTAAATACATGATACTACCAATAATATAATATATAATAGTAATAGATAATATAATATCACCTCTCTGAAGCTAGTGAATTTACAGAGTGTTATAATTCCTGGGTTTATGATGTTTTATGTGTTAGTGTTAAGAGTTTGGTTTGGAAAAGGGACAGAGGTGTGGTACAACTGCATATACATCCTCTGAGTGATATGGAAAATGAGGGGACAAGTTGGAGAAGACAATTTAGCCTGACCATTTTGGATTTCCCAGTGATTCTGCAACTGCATGAACTCCAGTCCTAAATTCCTTTTGGAATAAAATTTATTTTCTTACACTAACAGTTAACTACTTTCAGCTGGTACCACAAAGATTTCTCTTTTTATATCCGGCACAAATTCAAGGAAGCCTAGTGCTAGTAGATTTAATAGTGAAGGGTAATGTGAACTGAAATTACAACGGGTAGATTTTGATCTTGCTGGTTTTCAAATAATCTTGGTTTGAGTTTCTTTAAAAGGTTACTCTATTAAAAGAAAAAAAGATGGAAATTTTGATCCTCAAAAATAACTTTTTTAATGTAATCTAATCTAAAAAGATGATCTCTGTGTAGCCAGTGGGCTTATGAAGCTACTTGCCAGTAGAGTAAAACAAGGGCAAGTTTTCTAATGTTGTTTGCATTAGTAAACAAATGGGATGGAGTCAGCAGGAATCTGTCTCACCCTGCCTGTCACAGTACTGATGAAGTCTCTGGATATTAGTACGGGAGATCATGTGTGTCACAGTTACAGTGCATTTGTGATTCATATGTTTAAATATTCACTAATCCTATTTTATTATAAACACCCCGTGTATTATAAATATTTTCTTTCTTCAGACCAATTTAGGTACTCAGAAATCATTCATTTTGGTGAGAAGGAGCAAATAAGTAAAAAGGTAGGCAAAGGACAAGCTTTTCTTGCTGATTTACTTCCAGACTTTAAGTCTTTGTTTTAAGTGGAATGGCTAGGAGCATTTATTTTAATTCCCATTGAGGGCCCTGTGAGCACTAACTTCCATTTGCTTCTCTGGATTTCACAGTGTAGATTTTTTTTCTTCCCCTCTCTAAAAGAAATTTCTGGTAACCAGCAGAACACCAGACTGCCTTGGGACATTACACAAATAGGAACTTCACAAAGTTGCTGCCTGAATCTTAAATGTGCTAGGGCTGTTTGGGCCTCTCTGAGTTGTTCCTGGGTTTCTTCTATGAAGAATTTCTATGAAGAAATTCCTATGAACGGGAGCATCAGATGTCCCCAACTTGCACAACCAGCCTGCAGAATCTGGATACTTGACAGCAAAGCCTCCACGATGCAGTTGTAAGCATGTGCTTGGTATACACCTTGTACACAAGGCCACTATTCTGAAATAACATAAAACCAAATTTTATTAAAATCATGTGAGTTAAGGTAAAATCTGATTGCTCATGTTATGCGGATTAAAGGGAAAAAGCCTTTATTTTTCTATGGACCCTGTCTTTCAAATTATCACAGAAAACATAGAAGGCAGAAGAAAGACTTAATCACTATTCTTGATGGTTTTAGTCTAGCTTTTGTAACTACTTCAGGAACATTGAGGAAAAATATGCAAGTTTTAAAACTTATTCCTTCCATTTTATTTCACTTACTATAAAATTGAGTGCTGGATTCATTTAGGATTTTACTCTTTAATCCATTCTGAAGTGGTGTGGGGAAATACACCTATGACCTTCTGCAGAAGTGTATTAAATTCTGAAAGTCTCTTGGTAGACTTAAAGAAATTTCTTGGATATGCTGGATGTTGTGTTTTATGTTGGGAAATAGGCTAGAACAACCCAGGAGGACAACCTGGTGCTGTTTAATGCTCTGCATTTCAGTACAACTCTGCTGAAGCACAGGGGGCCCAACACAGACCTTTGCCAGCCCTCACCCCCCATTTCAACCTCACAGTCTTTGAAGACATTTCTCAGGCTATTGGTATATCAGCAAAATCACCACTGTCTTGATTTTCAGTACTTCAGTAAGAATGCCCATTATACAAGAGGACAAAAAATACATTGAGGTTGTCTCCTTTAAAAGTGGTAGGTTTTTTTGGGTTTTTTCTTAGAATGAAAATAAACCCAAGAAAATTGGCTTCAAAACACATTACTAATGCTTAAACCATTCTCTGAAATATACAAGTACTTAGGCTGAGGGGGAAATGGACATTAGATTAAGAGATTATTAAAAAATGTATTATTATTTAAGGTCAACTGTTATTGTAGCAGAACTTAGCCATACAACCATCTAAAAGTTTTATCAGCTATAACAATATTTGAACTTATTCATGATCAGTATTCACAGCCAACCATTTGATTACTTAGGTATCCAATAATTATAAATGTCAAACAAAACTGTTTTCTATCTAGCATGGCCTGATAAGGAAGTACTGTTTACTTACTCCATTCAAAGGAGTTTGGATCACTTGACTTATTTTAGATCATACTTTACTGTACCAGACTGAAAGCCTGGACAGGAGAATCAATCCACTGGGTGAAATTTGGTCTCAATACTGATGGCAGTGATGTGCCTTTGAAGACCTGTTTGAAATGTGAAAGGTTAGACCCTAACAGAGAACAAACTGAAGAATGCAGAAAAGCTGTAACACTGTGACTCAGTCTCAGCCCAGCACTTCCAGCTGAGATGAGCTTATCTGACACCCTTGCAGTGGCAGTGCACTTGTTTCTGAAATTGAGACTCTCTTGACTGACATGTTTCTGTATAATGACTTTTTCAAATGTTCTATGAAGCTTCTAGATCAGGCCTCAGCTAAGCAATGTTTTCTTAATTTATTTTTTGCTGGCCCCTGACTTCCTGCAAATGATAATACTGATTTTTTTTGTGGGGGCGAGGTGGGATTCCTTTATGGTTTGTGTTGTGTGTTGTGGTATTTGTGGGGAGGATTTGTTTGTGGTTTGTTGTTGCTTTTTGTGGGGGGAGTTGTATTTATTTATTCGTTTGTTTTAAGAACACTGCACGTTTACATAACTCATCATAAGACTTGTCTTTCCATGTGCATGGATGGAGTTCACCTACATCCATGGGCACTGATACTGTGGTACCCTTTGAATGACATAATGAAAGGGTTTCTGAAAACCATCTGATACCCTGTGCACGGCCTATGCTGAAAAAACAAAGTAAAAAACAAACCAGTAATGAGCCTTAATATAGCTGTGCATCTTCAGAAAAAGATAGCCAGGAGGTTTTTTTCCTGTAGTAGAAGAAAACATCGACTACTACTACTATTTTGTTTTACTTAAAGTGAAGGATTAGATCAATTTGGCAGCCATGCTAAGGATTTTCTGTGTGTTGTGGTAACAACTTAAAAAATTCAGGCTGTAAAATATCATTAAAATTGGGATTAATCAGGATTAACACACATTGGGGGGTGGGGAATGCATTATTAAGTCTCCTTGTCACCTTCACAGATTTCAGGGCTTTGTTTCACATGAAAATAAATACCTCATGGATTCCTGTAAGTTTCAATAAATACATTATTATTGATCCAACATAGACATCCTTTTTACGAAAACAACATTGAAAATAAGTTTATATTTACCAAAGCAGTACATCCTTGGGTTATTTTGGGTTTGTTTTTAATTTGCTTGTCCCCTGACCCTCTTGCTTATTTCCTCTGGCAATAGCTATTCCTAGACTGTAAATGTGCTCTGAACACAGAGGAATTCTGCTGTTAACTATGATTTCAGAAGTGTAAATCTATGATAATAAATAGCCTAAAGTCAAGAAAGACTAGATGTTAAGCTTTTTTTCCTCATGGCCAGTAGTAATAGCAGTTTGATATAATATATACAAACTAGAGGGATATTTTTTTGGTAAATATTCTTTTTTGCTTTTCCTGTTTCCTAGTGACACAGTTGGAAGCAGGAAACTCTTTCTGAGTTTTGAGCTGCAGTAGTCCAAAGGATATCCTTGTCTCTCTCCACCTCTATAAATAGTGGGAGAACTTTTGCCCTGCCTCTAAAAATCAGTTATGTGTAACTTTTATGTTGTTTACAAGGAGAGTCAGAGCTGTTCATAACTAATTGATTTATTTGCAACTAATGATAATTGAAGTATTAAACATCCAGTGTTATTTTCTGAGGCATCTGACAAATACTAAGTCCCTCCCCAAACAAAAAAAACCAGAGTCTGGGCATCTAATTATTTACTTCAGTTACATAATTCAAACTGCAATGGAAGTATCACAAAAATATAAGATTTTGGTTTAAAAGAGAGATCTTATTTTATAGTTGAACAATTTTTGAGCCTCTTTTTTCCCTCTTCCACTTGGAAAATTTTCCAAAATCTATTATATTTAATGTGACTCACTATATTTTTTTTTTTGATAGGATGAACTGATATAGTATTTGCCTACCTTGTTCAGTAAAGCACAATGAAGTACCTTTACAACAGTCTAATTTTGGTTTAAGCTTTCTGGGATTTTTTTGGCATGGGCTTCTTTTTGTTTTGTTTTTGTTTTCCCCTGAGGTTTACTTCTACAACATCTGCTTAATCTCTCAAGCCAGTTTGCTACAAACTTGCACCAAAGTTACTGGAAATATGTGGTTCCAAGGAGGAGCAGTATCAGCTTGTGTGTAGCTGCTTGAATGTCAGGTTCCTGATTCCTACCGGTAAATGTTGGAACGGTCGGAACAGGAATGATAAGAATGGGAAGAGGATGTAAAACTTACTGCAAAACCTCAAGAAGTTTAATCAATTTACTTTATCATCTTTAGGCTAAAGATACTTTTTTCCAGTTGATAACAAATATGTCTGCAGTTACGAGCTAAGCAAATTCTCATAGAGACAAGATGCAGATTATATAGAAATGGCAGTAAATAACCTTTAAACTGATTTTAGTAAAGACTGCAGTGGATTTCCATTGACAAAAATCCATATAAAATTTGGATACCTATTTTTCTGAATGGCTATCTTTATTTTATTTCTGTTTTCGACACAATTCAGGAAACTCTTAGAGTTTTTCTCATGCAGAAGACCAAGCTGTCAGGACATCAGTGAAATCCCAGATTACTAAAAAGTGATTAATTATTATGGCTGATTATTAATTTTGGCAAGATTTAGTGGGTGAAAGCTTGGCTACGTGAGTTCAGTGGAAATAATGTCAATAATTTAAATTACGCCATAACTTAGAAATATTTTATTTGCCTGGGTGATTTAAATACTCGATAGTAATTCTGGGTTATGAATTGGCATTGTAAATTATGATGGTATAGTCAGGAGATAAAAGCAGAGCTTTACTCATCTGCAAAGAGGGAATCAGGAGGCTGCATTGAGCCTTGCTGGTTTACCAGCTGTACATGATCCAGAACATCCATTCAGTGCGTTTGAGACAGGGAGTGTGAACAGTAGCATCAGCAGATGAAGATGCCTGATTTTTGCAGTTTCTCTGGAAATTGAAAGCTTTTCTGTTACCTCAACATAGCAGCAGTTCCCAAGCACAGTGGAACTGAGGTTACCATAGGCTGGAAATTTCTGCAGTCAAATTTTCCATCACTCTCCCTGTTGAGGTGTGAGTGTAACTTTTCAGTCAGCACGGACAGGGCTCTGGGTCCATCGGCACAGCTGCTGTGCCTGGAGAGAACGGGGCTCACGCTGTAATTCAGCCAAACAGCAGGAGGTGCAATGGCACCTGTTGAGACAGGATGGAGGAACAAACCTCTGAATCACGGATCTCTCATTTAGGTCATGGACTCTGAGTTTCCCACCTGCAGGGAAGGTTGATTTCAGTTCTGTCATCAAGATATAGCTGAAGATGGTTAGAAGAGAGATCAGAAAATCCATTTGCAGCCTCTTGAATGAAGGGATCTAACATACAGAGCAAAAAAGGAACAAAGAAATAAATTAATATATTCACAAGGAATTTGTGTTCACAGACCAGCAGTCATCCAAACCAAACAAAAACCAGGCAAAGAAAGAACATGTAATCACTCTGTTTTTAACTGTTCCCTCCTTGTTTTCTACCTGCTTCCCAGACACACCGGGAACAATGCAAAAACTTAAATTCGCTACCTCTTTGGACACCCCCACTGCCCCACACAGACACATACACTCACTAATCATTATTTTTTATCCAGGCCTGAGAATATTTTTATGCCCTCTTTGTCTGGGAAGAATGAGAGTAATCTTTACAGAGAAGATGCATTTTAGTAGCTTCTTTTTATCAGGACTGTACTGCTTCACCGTCTGACAGGCTGTCCCTAAATATCCTAGTTGGATATCTGTTTCCTTCACCTGGTATTTTTCACTATGGAGATATTCTACCTCATCATGACAGTGAAAGACAGGAGAAGGAAGAGCTGGGAACCCTCACAGGAATGGAGGATGAGGGTTACCTACATCCTTTGTCCTTTTTTAAATTTTTTTTTCTTTCCCCCAAAGATGAGAGAGTTCTTTGGTGTCCTTTGTTTTTAGCTTCTGAGCAGGCTGTGTTATGTGATGCTGCTCCTCTCCTGGTAGGCAAAAACTGCACCCAACTCTGTTTGGGGTCCCTTGTGCCAGGCACACCTGCTAAGAATGGTTTTGCCTAAGGAGATTTAATTTCAAACAAAGGCAAATGGAATAAACTGTGACACATAGTATGACTTATCCCTCTTCAAACTAGGAAACTGATTCAGCCAAATCAGTTCTCAAATCAGCTTCTGTCAAACATTGGTCATTGCTATTGACTGAGAAAGTAGAACACTCCAGAAAAGAAGGTGTATCAGGTATCAAAAGAAGAACTTATTTCTGCTACGTACACCTAGAATTGTAGATAATACTGCAGGAGGGTTAGATGCACCTTTAATTACTGTGTTTCTGTCCTTTTCCCCAGCACCTCGCCTAAGAGATTTAAGCTTGGCAATGCTATTAAATTGATGGGCTTCATGCAGTAAAATCCATGGTCCCAAGAAAGTTCCCTGAAAATGGTTTTGTACCCTAAAACCAGAAAAGACTGATCTGTGTAATGGAGCACAAGAGCCAGATGATCCGAAAGACTGGAAAAAGTTGTGGTTTAACTTTTCTGTGGTATTTTGTACCCTTTTGCACTAGGTCTGTAATCAAATGCTTAAACCTGTGCAAAAAACCCCAAACCAAAGCAAACAAAACCACAAATGGCAAAAAGCAAATAAACCCAAAAAAGCTTAAAGTTGTTAAAGCAATTAATTTTCGATGCAGAAGGCTTTTCATATACCTGTGGAAACAAAACCCCACCTTTCCCTGAACAGTCCAGCTGTTTGTTTAGACGGGAAATGTAGATGGCCTCTGGCATTGCGGCTGTGTTGCTGGGAAGAAAGAGCTAAGTTTGGCTGAGCTAAAGGCAGAAGAGCAATTCAGTACTCATTTCTGCACCCTCAGCTGAAGGCAGAGCCTGGGAATGGGGAGATTTATCTTGAAGAGGGCTGGGAGATCCCATTTGCTTTGTTTCCAGACTGCTGAATATAAAACTATTCTGATAATATGTATACAACTTCCTTCTAGTCCTCTTTCTTGTTACAGCAGAAGCAGCAATATCCCAAGCAAAAACAATGTTTCATCCTGTCAGACTTGGGTGGAAAGGGGCGGGGAGGATAAAACATGAAAACAATTAAAATGTTTATTTTTAATAGTGTCTGGCAGTAGTCAGAGGTTTTAAAACTATAAATAAACAAAGGTCATAGTTAATGATGAGAAACATATGCCATACACATGTTTTTGAAAATGTAGATAAAGAAAATAGATAATGAAGAGTATTATGTAGATGGCTCTTCACTGGAGTCTCATCAGAACTGCCATTGCAACACAGAATCAGAAGAATGTAAAATTGAGGTGTCTGTGTCCTGTTCCTTGAGTTACCTCTGTTCTGATGGCTTTAATGTCATCTTCCCCCTTTTTTTGATTTGGGGACAGGACTTGCTGTGCCTGGAAAAGACACATACAGCATGATGGGGCCAGGTCTTTGCACCAACCTGTAGCTGCTTTTAAAACAAGTGCAGGATCTAAAAATGCACTTGTGTGCGGAAAGTGGGAAACTATGTTCAGTGCCTAACAAATGCTGAAGCTCTGGGAAAGAGGACAACCCCAGGTTTCTGGTATTTGGTAGGAGATGAGGGCACCTCTTGTGCCAGCCCAGCCCAGGTGGCTGATCCAGCCGTGGTGTGTGGCCAGCAGCCCTGCTCTGCTGCAGGACGGAGTGCAGGAGCACGGCCCCAATCATCAGAGCTATTTATGTGCACTTGCTTTTGGCAGTCGTGCTTTGGAATGCTGCTTGTAAAAGGTTTCATACTTTTCTCTTAAGCTCCTTAAAGGGCTATTATGCATTCACAAAAATCCATATCCATCTGGTAATGAATGTCTCCCAGCTCGATCAGCACTGCATACACACCAATTGCTGCCATTCTGGAGTGTGATTCAGTATTCCAATTGTGCTTCCATAATAAGAGAGAAGGTTAGGAAAGAGTGGGAAAACACTACATATTACAGGAAAAGCATAAAAAATAACAGTTATAAAAGGATTAAAAAAACCCCATTCACAATAGGCTTTTTGGACATTGGCATTTCTGAGTTTTAAGGAAGCAACTACATTGTCTGCTTTCAGGCCTGATACCACAAGATTCAGAAGTAGGTGGGGCCCTTTAAAAATATTAATATGTTCTTGAATCATTCCTGCTACGCTTAACAGCAATTAAGATTTGCAAATACATGTGCTTTTTATTTTGCATTTCTCTAATTCTACTTTTTTAAAACGTTTTCTTTATTGACATTTGCTGCTGTTGCTGTATATGGTACTGTAGTTACATAGCATTTCAATTTAATGCGGAAGGTTTTTCTTTCCAAAAGTACCAAGACAGATGACAAAAAGGGGCATAATGTCTTAAAACACACAATAGCCACTAAGAATGCATAGGAATTATAAAAGCAAAGTCCAGAATCACTGGCAAATCTAAAGACATTAGAAACAGAGGGAAGAAGGCATCTACCTGACAGAAGAGAAGGTCAGTTTCTAAAACACTTTTAAGTTAGAGGAAGATATGAGCTCTCCAAAGGAATTTTAAGGAAACAATACATAATAGTGAAAGACACAATTTCAAGTGGTTTGAAGTAGGAAATGAAATTAAAGTGGGAATAAGGGGACAGAAAATAATAGATGTGACTTTCTGCTTGTAAGGCAACAGGGACAATTTTTTTTTTTACAGAAGGAATTCAGGAAAAAGATGGAAGTGTGTTAGAATTTAGATGAACTGCAGCATTATTGATATTAGCAAAATGTTGCACAGCTGTTAGTAAAAATTGGATTTGTTGGCTCTTCATGTTAGTATTTCTACCAATGGACTTTCTATCTTGGCCACAAAATATGACTTCACTTAAATCCTCTACAAAATTAGTTCAAGCCGCAGTATAGTTTATTTTTTAAATTGCTGTTCCTGTATGAATAAAAGCTCTTATTTAGTATTTGTAATTTTTCCCCTGTGTTTTCAATTGGCCATTTAGATACAAGTTAGTAAATAATTAGAATCACTAGCTATTCATGGAACCTTCTCTACCAGGCTACTGTTGGCATTACGATTGGATTCCACATAAGTGAGTGATAGGGAAGAAATGTAGCAGGCAACGCAACATTTGTCTATCTTAAGCATCTATTGTGTAATGAGATTCTGATTTTAATCATTGTCTTTCAGATTATAAATTGTTATTTTCCTTTTTTTGCTACAAGGGAATAAACTCACAAGCAATGAAATATGGGTTCGGTTAATATGTCCTTTTAATTCACTGCATGAATGATAGCACATAACCCATCAGCTTGCTGGAAATCCCTGCCATTAAGTTGATTAATAAGGGAAATAATCAAGCAATAACTACTTTTATTTTGCACCATTCATATATTGTCACAAGATGGTAGAGGCATGCAGAAAACTACATTGATAAACTGGTTTTACCTCGTTGGAGCATCAGTAAGGTTGCTGGGGGGCTGGAGCACCTGACTCATAGGGGAGAGAGCAGGGTTTGTTCTGCCTGGAGAAGTGGAGGCAAAGGGAGGATCTTATTTCTGCCTTCAATTATCTTAAGGGTAGCCGAAGAGCAGATGGCAAAGATACACTTTTTTTCAGAGGGATGCAGCAAAAGAAGAAGAGAGAATAGATACAATCTGCAGTAAGGGAAATTATTCTAAGAGCAAAGGAAAAAACAGTCCTTTGCAGCAAGGATGGCCAAACTAAAGGGAAATCCCCTTCAGGGCAGTGATTCAACATACCACTGGACAAGCCTTGGGCAACCAGATGTACTTTTGAAGTTTTAATTTGGGACTTGGACCAGGTGATGTCCAGAGCTTCCATCAGACAGAAATCATCCTGGCATTATCTGACCAGATTACAACCCTAAACTCCATTAATGACTACTCTAAAGTGCGTTTGAAGTCCATTAATGAAGTTACAGAATCATATAATCATAGAATGGTTAGGGTTGGAAGGGACATTGAAGATCATTTATTCCCAGCCCCTCTGTCATGGGCACAAGTACATGTTGCTTTTGCTGTTTACATCTGACCCTTGCTATCTTCTTTAGAATATCCACTTTACCATTTTGCCTCATCTGCAATGAAGAGAGTGACTATCTGCCACCTCTAGAAGCACAAAGGAGGGTATGAAGAGATCTTCATAATTCAGGAAGTTGTGGAAAAGACACATTTGACCTTCTTAATGCAGGGACATGACAGTGAGAAAAAATCTTTTTCTATCATAGTAGTATAAAACTTGAAATATCTACCTGAAAAATAGTCTGTTTTCAGAGTGCTACATTTTTCTTTTTCTCTCTCTTTTTCTCTGATGCAAGGCATGCCAGTAAATCCATCAGAATTCCCATGTGTCTCAGGAATGAAAAACACTGAGAAGCACTGGCATGTGTACATCAACATCCAAAAATATGTCCTCTCAGTGTATCTTGGAACCACGTGTGTGAGAAAAAGGGTGTCTCTCCTGAGAGCCCTGCATTCCTGCAGGAACAGATGCCTGGGACAGAAGGCAGCTGCCATCCCCTCTGCACTTTCTGCTCTGACTTCTGCAGGACAGCATTTCAATTTTCAGTGCAGTTTTGCAGTCTGAACCTTACCCCTTGTGAGACCTCAGAAGATACAAAGTTGAAAAAAACCCCTGCTTCTCCTTTGGCTAACCATGCAAAAGTGTTGTTATTCTGCTACTGCACAAGTAAATGAAACAGCATGAAGAGATGAAGGCTAGAACATGAAAATATATGTGCCCCCAACAGTATTCATGAAAAATTGCAACGTTCTCTGAAGCAGCTGAGGGACTTGGCAACAGCTGGAGATGTATTTGGTGTTCACCAGAAATTTACACTGACATATACTCCCTTGTAGGTATGATTTTTCTGGGGGAAGGGGACTTTGTATTATTTGGCAATAACTCTGAAGCATTGATTGGAGGAAAACTTGGCTCAGTATGGAGAAATATCAAACACTTGAGTTTTTTCCCTTCAAATATCATTTATTTCCCTGTTGATATTTTTGTGATCATTATTCCACTACCCACTGATAGCTAATTATTTTTTTATGATTTCAGAGCAATATTCTCAGTTTCGATCAGAGTTTTACATTGGTCTCTGCTTCACAGCAAATAAAGCCACATTTTTATAAGAGGTCTCTAACTTCAAGGACCTCCTTATTTCAATGAATAGTTCAATTCAAGTTTTTGGAAACCTCTTGACCTGTGAGGACTGAAGTTAATTTCAGGTATTTTATATAAATGTGAATATGCTGAAGAAATGTAAACAGAAGGGAAGCATTGCAATATTTGATGGTCTCTTACATTATAATTTCTTAACATAAAACCAATACAGAGGTGTTTCTGATTGTGCTGATGCAGAATAGCAGAAATGGAAATCCTGTTTTCTCAGTTCTTTCTAACACAGCATTGTTCCCCCAGTTCATGATTCCCTGCTCTAATTACTCCAGTCCTGAATGACTCAGTTTCCACATTTCCTTAAAAGATTACTCAGTCTGTTAAATAACCTCAGGATGGTTTTGCTGAGAGTCTGTTTCTGCACTCAGTTTTATCCAGTTATCCTAGGGATTGGAAACAAATCTGAACAACTTTGCTTTTGTTGTTTTATCCCTTGTGTTTTGATATCACCAGAGCCTTACATGAGCATATTTATGGACCAGGATTATCCCACCTCTAATACTGATGTATTATTAGTTCATTATATGTGAAGGTAAAAATTCTGGGGTCCTTTTTACATGAATGTTGTACTGCGTATTTTTATCCATTCTGCTTTCTTTCCTCTTTGAAATAATATCTTTTTATAGGATTCCAAGTGTCCCAGGGGAAACCCGCTCTGGATTGTTTTTCTCCTGGTTACTTCACCTATCTTTTTTCTAGATAAAATTACTTCTAGGCTTGTTTTCTAAATCATTGTATTGCAAAGGCTTACAGAGATTTCTGCTACGCTGATGTGATGAGTAGCATGAGATACAGTCATGATGGAATAAAAGTGCTGGGATACTGAGTTGATGGAGGAAATGGAGTAAACGATGCATTGTTTTACTACTATCAATAAAGAGTCAATGTTCAAGGAATCAGAGGGCTGAGAGAATGCCAACTTCTGGATAAGAAATGAAACAAAAGCCATGACCAAAACCTGTTTGTGGTTATTCAAGTTTCCATGGCTTTGTTCCAATACTAACAGGCAATTTTGAAATCCTGACAAAATTCAAATTCACTTATTTACATTCTGCTTCCCCATATTTCCTATTATTGTATAACACATTCTTGTTACTTAATTGCTGTGTAATGTCCTGTGATGCTAAGCAGGTGCTGCTGCTGTTTTGTGCTCGGGAACATGATCTAAATGAAATCTAAACCTGTATTTCAATGAATCACCTGTATCTCTAACGTTTGATTCCTTTTAATGTTGTTCATGTTCATTCAGGCTAATATAATTTTAGGATTATATGCCTAAATTAATTTACATTTCCTTTTAACACTTACACATTTAGCCACAGGATAATATTTGTCTCAAGTACTGTTATAAGGTCATGGTGTGTGGATACATGGTCAGACCTACTAACAAGCATCAGGACTTTTGATGCTTGGAAATAAAAATATAAAGAAAATAGGCATATTTAGTAATTTTCTTACTTCCTTGATCTAAGAAAATGTATCCCTCAGTTTTATATTTAATCGAATAACTAAAGCAAGGATTTAACTGTAAATAAATGCTAAAATTAGAAAAATTTTCATGTTTGAAGTGAATCTCTGGTCTTGTTTCTGTCAGCCAGGAACTTCATCTAATCAGAACTTGGCTTTTTAGGACTCCTCAAGTGTTTCCTAAGATCCCGTGTTTGGCTTGGTGTGAAAAAGTAGACCAGCACACATCATGTTCTGAATTCTGACCAAACCAAGAGAGAAAACTTTAAGGAGTGATATCCTAAAGTGTGTCCTTTCACTATACACGTGCAAAAACTTTGGGCTAGATTTAGAACGATTTAAGAAAATTGAAGGGTCTAAGTTCAAATATGTATTTGAAAAACTTCTCTCAGTTCTATTTAACATTGCAGACAACTAAATAAAACATAAAACGTATGTTTGACTTCACAATAAACTCGTAATTCTCTCTTTGCACACAGGGCCCCCCAGCCAAGGAGCTCATGACCTCTCCCATGGCATCTGCTGTGTAAGTGTCCAAAGTCACCCGAGCTGGAGGCACCCAGTTTGTCTAAAACCGGAGCTTTGGAACCCAAACACAGTGCAGTGTTGGCTGCTTTTCAAATCAAAGTGCCACAACTTCTTTTTCTTCCCTTCTTACGAGGGAGTCTGGGATTGTAATGCCTTCCCAAGACATGGGAAATTTAGTTGTTTGTACATCACGAGTGGGTGGAAGTTGTACCTTTCACAGTCTGTGAAAATCACCAGCTACTGCCAGCATGAACCGTTCTGCTGTGCTGGCTGGTGGCAACTGAAGCAGCACTGAGCTCTCTAGGTGCTCATGTCCTTTCTTCAATTGTCCAGGCAATTGTTCAGACTGTGAGATCTCAGGGCAGGAACCATCATCTGTGCTTTTAAATCATCATGAAATTTTGACTTTCTTGATACTTGTACATGTCAGCGAAGAAAAGGGAAGATGGTTGAACTTTTTGTCTTAATTTGTAATAGAGCAAGAGAAAAGATAGATTAGAAAGGGGAGGGGAGTTTCCTTTTATTTTTTGCTGCTAATGTTTTGAATTACTCCTTTTCTACCTTGACTCTAGAATTTGATAGATGGCTCCAATGTGACTGTAAACCTTCTTATTCCCTAATGAAATGGTATTTAAAAAAAAACCTTTCAGTATCAGTGAGGTAGGAAAAAACGTTAAAATTCTGCTAGCATGTTTAAGGGCTGAGTTTGACTGAAAAATTCCATTTCTTCTCAGCAAGGTTAACACTGAACGAAATCTATGCTACCATCTCAATAAATGCGTATTCCTCACTTGCACTTTCAAAAACAGTGTGGATGAGACAGAATTTTTCGAAGCTAAAAGAGCATTTTTAAAATTAAATACACTTGGTTTCTTTATGATAAATAACATCATGCAACCATAGCAATGTTGAGTGGTCTCATGAAACACAATCCATTTTGCTGCTTGCCAGTAAGCCTTACACAACTTTGCTTTTAAAAATAAAAGAGCAGAGGTTGTAATATTTATGATTCTTTAAATCAACAACTGTGCAGAAAAAGATTGTTCCTGAAAAAGTTCCTATTAGCCTTGAATTTCACAAGGGCACTACCCCTTCTATCACTTATTAATACTATAGTGCCTAAAGGCTCCAATGAGGTATTAGAACACAGTGATAACAGGCACTGTAAATGTGCAAGACAAATCTTCCCTAAGGGGCTATAATACAATATTGTTTTATAAAACCCAAGTAATTTCTTAAAATAGCTTTATAGCTATGGCAGACTATTACTAACTTTGGCCTAGATCCTGCAATGAAAATGTGTGTTGAGAGTCTCCATCGAGTAAGTGAAGGCAAGGAACCTGCTCTTTTAGTAAAAGGCCATTAAAAATGGAAGTTGCTGTTACAGTGTGGATTTTTTTTGTTCACTTCCAACCAAAAAAAACCCCAACAGGGTAGCTTGCAGTTGACACTGAAAATCTACCCTAAAAGTGACTAGTCAGATCACAAAGTACTACTGAGAGCGCTCCAAAGCCATCGAGTGCCATTAATGACTGAGAAATACAAGTAGAAAAGAAACGTGCTCATTGACCTGGACGATGAAGTGTCTTTGACTACTAATGAAACCTTTGATTGAGGTCATGTCCACAGCATTATCTGCGGTGTCTGAAGTCAGCTACCTGCATGGACCCTTCCCGGTGGCAGTGGCTGAACTGTCCTGTCTTGGTCTACACTGACCCTTGCCCATGTCCTCTTTCTCCTTTCCCATAGCCACGGCTGCAAGCAGCACTCAGCACACAGGTTCCTCAGGAGCGGCAGCAAACGTGGCTATTTCCAAAACTACATTCCCGACCCATACAATTTTCCCAGCTCGCGATTTTCCGCCCTGTGCTTGGGCCGGTCGCGTCTCTGTGGCGTGCGGCGCGTCCTTGGCGCATCTGCCGGGCTCCCGCGAGCGGAGCCGGGGCAGCGCCGCGGGGCTCGGGGCGCAGGTAGCGGACCCGGCGGGAGGGGGGGCCCGCCGAGCG
>VZRO01003777.1:1000174-1113175 GCA_013397915.1 Daphoenositta chrysoptera
AGCGCGCACCTGGCGCGGGCAGGGGGTGCCCGGGGAGCGGGGCGGACGCGGGGCTCGGGGGGACCCGCGCCCGGCGCGCTGGAGCCGGCAGAACCGCTCCGTGCACGCTGCAGCCCCGACCCTGCTTTTTAAAAGTCTGTGAGAGTTTGGGGTTGTTTTTTTCTTTTTTCTTTTTCTTTTCCCTGTGCTCAGTTGGGAAACTCCTGCTGGCGTTTGGGTCGAAGTGGGGGAGCTGGGCTTTCCCGGGTGTAAATTGCGGGCGGCGGTTTGGGAGCTGTCAGTGGCAGCAGAAGTGATGGAGCTCTCTGGTACCTTTCAGCCAGCGACGGGACGGGCTCGCACTGTCCGGGCAATAAATGAATGGTGTCGGTAATGCTGAACTGCCTTCTGGAGTGCTGTGTCATTAACTGGTTTTCCCTTTCTCTCTCGTCTCCTCTAAATAAAGTTTGGAATTTGTTGTCTCCTTTTTAAACGTGAGCTTCTGTACAACCATATGAAACTCCCAAATGTCCAATATCGTCCAGAGTTGTCTGGTAATTTAAAATGACTCGGGGTATGGTGTTCGGGTTTTTGAGGTTTTGTTTTTTTTTTTTTTACCCAGGAATTAGGTAATGATATTTTGTTGCCTGTTGCACATAGCTAAACTTGAATAAATAGTATGTTGTAGGTAAGGTAGTAGAACTTTCTGTGACTGTATCTCCAAGTACAGCTGAAAGTAATGTCCGTGCAATGTACCCAAGCAGTAATAGCTCTGTGACACTTACCCTTTAAATCATACACATATCAACAGATCTTTTACTGTTGAATTTAGTTCTGTTGACAATTCCTGCTGTGAACATCTCCACTGTTCAGTGCATTTTCTTTAAGTCAACACTTTCAGGAGGCAACTGGTAAAGATAGTAATTTATAACATCTGGGGAGCTTGTGCTTGTAAATGTACAGATGTGCTGTTTATGCTCCAGTTCAGTTTTAGCTGTAACTGTTGAGCGAATTGATGCTGATTATCTGTATGCTGATTATTTACTTAGGAAACTTTTGTTTCTATACAAGATATAATAATTGCACTTCCTGCTAAATTTCAATAGGCTGGTTTTGAGTATTACATTATTTACCAACATAAGTTTTAACCTTGGTGATAAATTCACTGCTGCTTCTCTACTTTGTGTAACTGGCTATGTAGTTAGAGGTGGTACTCACCAGTATTATAAAATGTCAATGTCTTGGGAAGGCAGGAACTATTTTTTCCTACTGGTTAAAGATCTATAGAAACTCTCACACTCAGCATGTCTGCAAAGGTTTTTCCTCTTAAACATTGATTCACAGAGTCATATTGAGGTTTTTAAGAAACTTTTGCTGGGGTACCAGTCGATGAATCCAGCCGACCACGAGATCAACAGAAGTATGTATTCACTGCAGTGAAAAGAAACTGAATTGGAAACAGAAGTGAGAAAAGATGAACAGGGGAGGTGGTGTGTTTGAAGTGGTAGGTGGGAGGATTTGCTCACTTATATGTATGACTTAAGGCACCAGTAGCAAACTTGATCCTATCACCCTAAGCACGTTCATTTCAGAAAACACTTGATCAAAACTCATTAGAAAGGTACTGTGTTAGTTTTTTTAAACTTAATTGCAAATATGTGTTGACCCAAGAGATGATTAGCTGGCCTTAGTTGATATAGAAGATACAGTTTTTATTTTTCTTTTGTATTTCACATGGACAGGTATAGTGCCATGTATCACCTAAACTTATCCCTTTCCTCTTACAGTCACTCTTCTCATTTTGTGGGTTTTTTTGTTTTTTTTTTTTTTTTTTTTTCCAAGAAGAAAATTTAAGGTTAGGTATTGAAGGTAGAAAGGAAGAACATTAAAAATCTGTGTTAGTAGTTTTCAGTAGCTGGAACGTACAGGTGACAATTGGATTGAATATGTCTAAGATTTTCCAGGAGAAACTGGTTTTTATGAAATAAGTTACACTTGTGGGATTCAGCCAGCTGTAGAAGGTAATGATAATGAGCTCAAGTATTAGCGCTCTTACATTTGTTTTTGGAGCTGCATAGGAGACGCAGGCAAAAGAGAATATTCTGGTAGATGCTGCCTGCTTCCATTCAGTTTTGTGGGCCCATAGAGAGAAAAAGAGCTATAACATATGGAACATAACCTTTTGGATTGCTTTAACAATTAGGAAATAGAGAGGTGAATAAAAGAATATATATTCAGATGCAGTAACACTGTAATGAACCAATGTAATAAACATTTTGGGTGGGTTGGGGCAGATTATTCATTATATAGGGATGCTGGTTCCCTAGTGCTATGATCTTTTGGAAGGCAAGATTGAAGCCAAACTCTGGTAACTGCTCTGCAGAGATGAAAGAGAATTACCTCTGCTCTATCTCTTAAGCCACTAAGAGATGAAGCTGTAGATGTGTAACATTTCATTTACATGCTCAGTAATGTTACTTATCAGCAAATTTAGAAGTTATGATTTGGTAGCTTAATGTTCTTTCACCAGTGACCATGGACCTTCTCTGAGTTTGACAGTTTAGGCTCTTCATGGTATATATGTACTGAGCTATTGCTGCTAGAAATACCTTTGACACAATCACATGCAGTGACTACAAACTAATGTGAAGTCACTGAAGAAATGCTTATTCTTGACAGGTTTGGACCAATTACTTACAGCTTATGAGGTGGGGAAGTCTGCAGAGTTTCTTTGAAATCATATGAACACTAGAGCTATTCAGTACTGTCTGAATGCTCCCAATGATAAACAATCACACTAGAAATAAAATCAAAATATAAGCTGATAAAGCAGCTATTCTCTCCTCTTTATTTTATATTAAAACCTAAAACAAACAAAAAAACCCCTTGTTCTGGACTTTGTTTCACTGTCTTTATTTAGTATTTTACTGTTTTGGAAACAGGATTCATGTGCTTGATGTGGATCAAAAGAGAAAACTTAGCTATAGCTTCACAAAGAATTTGCACGTATCTTGTTAAAAGGGTTTCTAGTCCTTATGGATTTTCAACATGCATCTCTGTGCTTTGTGTTTTGGGATGGGGTGGAGAAAGGGAATTACTTTTTTTTTTTTTCATGAAGAATACAGCTGTTGAATCACTAATTTATGGGATCTACTCTTACCATTTCACTCTCAGTATGCGTTGGAGTGTAGACCCAACAAGGAGGAGTCATCTCACTTCAGGATAATGTAGCTTTCTCATTTTAGACTCGATGGCTGTATACTTGGGAATTCTCATATCAAACCAATATTTTACTTCTTTTTTTCATCAATGTGATTGGGTTGTTAAAATGTAACTCTAGGGAATAAGACTATTTGCAATCTTCTTTCTTTTTTATGTTGCTGGAAAAATTAGCTGTTTAACTTTTTGACTGAGTTGCTGAAATTTGGGTTATGTGGAGAAATTGTTTTGTTGCTTTTTTCAATGTGAAACTTCTAGTTTGAAATTTCAGGAATCACCAGATTAGATTCCCTACTGGACAGTATATTGGTAGGTTACTTATATACCTTTTACTTTCCTGTAAAGTGGTGTTAAAAACTTTATCCTTTTAATCTTGGAAGTTCTCAGTTCAATCCATGTCTTGGTATCACCAGGCAGAATATACTTTGAAGTTATAAGTGCCATCAGTTTCTAATAGTAGCATCACTGATTTATTTTTTCTCTCTCAATTCAAAAGAAAGTCCAACATGTATACTGAACATTGATATTTGTACAAATTTTACCCACAGATACACCTATGGAAAGGTGTAATTTTAAACTGTCATAATAGAAACAAAATTTATGGTAGTGTGCGGCTTACAGCAATTCTTTATCATATAGGATTCTTAATACTTTTTATGTCTATGCCTTTCTTCTGACTTTGAATTGAAGGTTGTCTCAAATTCTTCAGATTCTTAATTTCAGAGTAAGGCTACATGGCTCCAGTGGTAATCCATAGCCATAGTATGTACGAAGGGGTGCTGATCTTCAAAGCACTTTACAAACATTAAATAGTCTTCTGAAAGCAGCATTGCCCCACTTTTCTCTGTCCCAAAATTACTTTTATGTCACATTCATTTATATCATGTCTACTGGAATTTCTTCAGAGTTATTATATACTGTATTTTTTTCATGTCTGCTCTGGTCTTTTACACTTCTATCTTCAGTTTAGGGTATATCAATATGGTTTATTTGATATAAGCGTCTTGTTTTAAAAACAGATCACAAAATGTTCTTTATGTCCCAAAGAGTTAAGCGCTTAATCTAGCCAAAGCAAACAAAGAGTTGAAGACTGAACAAAAAATATTATTCAGTAGTTTTATTTCCACGTCTTAAAAATCACATATTCCTCTTTATTGATTTGAGACTGAACATAGCATTGCTAATTTGTAAATAACAGCATTATTAAAGAAGGTAGGTTGATTGCTGTTATAAAGGTTTTTGCAAACCTTTTCACCTTGGTTAGCTTACTGTGTTCACTCAAAGTGGCAGGAAAAAAAGGATAAGAAACAGGTTTCCTGCTCCATTATTTATGTGTATATACATATTTATACATGCTTTCTCTGAAACTCTTGAATAAAGGAAAAACAGTTTTTGAAAGAAACTCCTAATAGGGAAGCCTACATAAAATATGCCAAAGACTTGGAAGGTCTGGGAGAGATGGCTGGAGAGAGCAAAGTATGGAGAAGAGAAAGGTTCTAGAGATGTGAAGTCTTCAAACACTCCTCAAATTTTAGTCTAATCTTCCTTGATACTACATGTTTTATATTCATCTAGAGTGGCCATGACATATTTTATTGTTGTTATTTCTGACAAGGAAATATGTACCTGAAAAGGAAATATGCACCCGAGTTCTCTTCTCTGCTTGGGAATAGCAGAAAGTACTAGTAGTGTGACCACTTCCAAATGATGACTTTCTTGGATGAAACTGATGCATTGGCATAATTGAAAATTGTAGGTAAATTCTAATTTAGTAAAAGTGTGAAAAAAATTCTGTTAATGAAAATAGAACTCTCATAGCAAATAATGTTCAAATTCAATAAATGCTACTTTAATAGTTACCATATACCATAACTTTTTTAAGGTATATGAGTCATCCTGAAGTTTCTTTCTCTATTATTATTCAACTGTAAACATAATGAGTTAAAACTGTGCCATATATCCTCCTGGTGCTTTTATGTAACTTTTTTTTGAGGAAGCATTTAGTGTAAAAGAATGGGATAAGAATATCTGGAAACAGACAAAATTATTTCACAGTATTGAACAGTTCATTAATTTGGTAATTTAATGTAGAAATCAAGTCCTATTTTTGTTGCATACTAGGAAATTTGCAGTATTTTGATCTTACACTTAGTTTCATTCCAGAGGTAAAAATAAATGGGTGAAGATAGCCAGGGGGGGAATAATGCATGTGGGAAGGGAGTTTTGTCAAGTAAGTCTATATAACGGGATACCTATTGAGGAGTCCTAAATGAAGCTGGGGTTTTATTATATGGTATAATTTGTCAGTTGTCTGGCTACTGACCTTGTTTGCCTTAAACAGGAAGACATTTAGTGTATATCTTGTTAGCTCTCTTTCTTTTTTTTGGTCTGTTGGCCTAATATTAGTAAAATCTATTTAATTGTATCTATGTAAAGATATGTGCAACAGAAATTAGTTTCTGAAGTGTGTGTATTTTCATCTCTTGCAGTGAGTTGGTGCCAGGGAGAAGGTGATTTATGTATATGGAATTTGCCTTTATATGAAACTGCATGAGTTGCTGGCCCTTGGGACCACAGTACTGTCATCCCTTAAAATGGATTGTTCTTAAAAGATTTGAAACTGTGATGCTTATTTTTTTTTTTTAAGGCATCATGAAACATTTCTCAAAGTATATTTTTCTTTCCTTGTCCCCATCTAAATATACTGACAGCATAATAAAACACCATGTGAGCTGAAGAGTAGGGAGTGGTGGAGTGGTTAGGAGGGAGGTGAGTGGGGAAGGTCCAGAAAGAAGAGGTCCAAACAATGTTATTAAAATGAAACTCCAAAGGTTTAAAATTTTATATATGTTGTCCTTTTTCTGAATCTTCAGAGGTTTAAAATCACAAATATTAGTTAAATGTTAGATGCTTTACAACAACAGATTCATATTAACCCCCGTGATGCTAGAAGCTCATTTATTCATTTGCTATTTACACAGATCCAGAAGCTTTCTGGGCAAAAATAGCCAAAGAAAAATGTTATTTTAGTGCAAAAATTTCTCCCTATTTGAGACCCTCTGTCATCACAAATTTTGCGGTCATTGGATTCAACCATATTCCAGCTTATCCATCCCTACTTTCCTCACTGATGTCTTTTGCCTTGGTTTTATAATACAGAGCTGGCATAAATCTGAAAGTTAAAGGGCAGGGTACGTGTACCAAGGCAGAACTCCTGCTCTAGCAGCCAAAAGGAAACATACATTTGTGTATCTGTACCTTACACCCTTTGTTCATGCACATCTGAGAGCCAGAGCTTTTACCAGCCTTGTTTTCACTACTCGATAATATTGATGCATGTCTTCAAGAATTGCTATTTATGCCATTTGACTTAGATTTTTTGAGGAAAAATAGCCTATTGATTCTAAACTTCCTCCCTTTCCATGTTTCTAATGGAATATCCAAACCCTCACAGCAGTAAAAGCATACAAACCCTGAAAAGGTTGGGTATGTGCTTATCCAGTCAACTGTGATTATTTTTGATCAGTCAGAAGTTTGCTGTCTAGTTCTAGACTTCTCAAATATAATTTGGCTAAAACCTCTGTATCATCTATAATAATAACATTTTTTCATCTACTTTAACAATTATGTAATACAGGGAACACAGTTTAGGCTTTGTTCTTATTCTTGTGGCAACATGCCATTCTTCATCCTCCTCTTAAAATCAGTTCCAACTGTGTTTTCATGCCTGGGACTGATTTGAGGGTATTCTGAAGGTATGGTTAGCCATGAAAGCGCTGCCTTTGCAATTTCTGTTACAGTCTTGCAGAGTTGTTGACAGTTTCTTTTCTGTACCTAGTTGGATATCATCTTATCTGAACAGCAGTTTGTCAAATGCATAAACAGTTCTGCCAATAACACAGCGGTTTATGGGTGTTACGCTCACAGACCTGTAAGTCTTTGCAAAAACCTGAGGTTTATTCCTAGTTCATACAGAATCTGGATTTGCTGATAGCTGTGCATAACTAAGCAAATTCTTTTAAAGTTGTATTTTAAGCTTGCCTTTGCTGAGTGGCTGCTCATCAAAACTCATGAGGATGGCAGGACACTGGCCTATGTTTTCAGCATTTGTACTGTAGGCTTCATACAACTCACAGTGAGGTTGAATGGATTTTCTGTGTTGTTAAGGTATCATTATGGCTTTCAAGTAACCTGGTAAGTCAAGGTCTCTAAATTATGAACATTTATTATTCTCCTTGTTTATTGAAGAATTAATAGCTATCAAGATGATGTCTCTTCATAGAACCTCTCTCTTTATGTTATTAGATTGTCTGTCCCTGAGAACTCATGTTTTATAAACAAAAGTATTAGTTGGGAGGGTAAAGGTTTTGTATGTACTGTGACTTGAGAAAAAAACAAATTGCATTATAGAATGGAAAATAAGCTTAAAAGTAGTAGTAGCAAAATCAAGCCTGGAAAATGTGAAGAAAAACATAATGGAAGAATCGAACATGACATTATTGAATATTAGTAGTTCCTTGGTAACATTTATTTTGATACTTGCATTAGAAATTAATGTGTGTGGTACCAATTTCCTTAAGAGAGGATGGGTGAAAGATCATAATCTGTGAGCAACTTTTTTATCAGGTTAGGTTTTACAGAATTTTCAGAGGAAGTATACTGAAATCATCGGAAAGGTTTCTCTAACCGGATGTGCTGACAGTCTGGCACAAGAGGAAACCTACAAGCATTTAAGAGAGAGGGAAAAGAAAACCAAAAGCTATTACCATTTTTAAGAAATAAAATTTTCCAGCACTACTAACTTGTGAATCTTTGTACATTAACTGTGTGTCTCATCTGGGGAACTTCACACTACAAAGAAAAATGCTTAGTTCTTTGTCTTCCAAGGACCATCCTCTTTACTTTGTCCCATCTATCCCATTCCCAGAATCTTTCAATTCTACACCTTGCTTTCCCCCCCTTTTATTAGTGATACTTCTGCCTGTTTTTTCTTGTCATCTGCACCTTGTTTTTGTTCACTGATTATATGAATTACAGACTGCCAGTACATTTCTAAACAAGTAATAAACGTGTCTCCCTCCCCATGGGCTCTGCATTTGGTCCTCTGCTGTTTCCCACCTGGGCTCCAGCCTCTGCACTTTCACTGCCTTTCGTGTGCTGCCGCCTCTGCTTTCAGCTCACAGTCTCCACCACTTCTTTAGTCTTGCATGACTTCCCAGTTTCTTCTGCTTTTCTAAAACCCTCTATTACATCTTCCCTCATCACCTTTGATCCTTGACTCATTTTATCCTTCTCTTCTGAACTCGCTGAGTGGAACTGAAATAAGCGAGGACATGGGTCCTTAGAGAGATCTGAATTAAGTCCTGGAGTTCAGCCGTGCCTGGAATTGGGGCCAGGCAGATGGAGTTGATCCTATTACACAACTTAGAAACAAGAAAAATCTTTTGAATCTCTAGCTCTGCCTCCTTAGAACTTCTCATTAAAACTGCAGCTAGTGGAGGAGAGGTCTGAATGCGGTTGTGTCAAGCAGTGATTTTATATTGACCCACCAGCCATGCTGCTGATGATCAGAGGGAACAGCCACAATGATCAGAGATGTTTTCCATCCCCAGTGTTGTGTGTTGTTTAGAAGGGAAGAAGAAAAGTTTAATTTCCAGTTTTCTCTACACCTTTGGCAACATTCAAACAGTATTGCAGCTGTCCTTAAAAAACTCTGAAATGAGTGTAAAGCAAATAATTACGGTGATAAAGTTGAAATCTTAACGTGTGCTGTTATTTTCCATGCAGTTCTTCAGCCGTAAAACTAAAGTTTAAATAAGCAAATCTAAGCTTAAGGGACTGTATCCATTTCTTCTGTGACACAGCTAGTATTATTCACATAATTATCATAAATCTTTATCTTAAACTAGATCAGGTTAATGAGCTGTGCTCAGCTTTGGCTATTTGTCAGATGAGGTAACAGTTGACAAATCTGTGCTAATTTTGTAAAAGACGTTTTCCATCTAATTTTCTATCCATACTACACACAGGATGTAGGAAAGGAAACACAGGCAAAATGCATAAGTGGAACCTTCTTTCCATTGGAAGAAAACAATGTTTTAATCTCTCACTAATTGATGTCGTCATTATAAGGCTTTTGTATTGGGAGGGAATTTGTGAATTCTGTTCTACCAACATTTTCATAATGAGATTTTTGTTCTGCTGGAGTCCCTGATGGAGTCACACAGCATCTCACCTATAGCAAGATAATACAGGTAGAATAGCAAAATTTTGTCACATTATGCTTCAAGTAACTCTTCAAAGTACAGTATTACAACTTTTAAAGGAATTTGGATTACATAGTGCTTAAAAAACAGAGTCAAGCTGTGGGAGTTATGGCACCAGATATTCAGGTAGCTGTTAAACTGCTGGTGCATGTGAGAATAATATCTGTGGTTTGTTTCTTTATCCCTCCATGTTTGGTAAACAGTAGGCTCTTGGAAAATTGATCTGCTCTTTGCCTGGGCTATATCACGTAATGCTCTTATGGAGTGAAGTTCAATACTTTTTTCCTCTAATGTTGGGAGACTGGTAAGAATATTAAGTCTGTTCGGTGGGAGCAGAAAGACATCAGCTGTGGTTTTATGGGTTCTTTTGCTGTGAATCATGCTTTCCTTTGCTTTCCTTTCCTTTCTTCAGCACCAGTGCTGGTAGGGTCACATTAAGGATTTATGGTTTGATGACCTGTTTTTTGTGGACCCCAAGTATAACTGAGGAAGAGCAGAAGAGAACTCGTTTGAGATATGAACATCAAAAAGTGACTTGATGTCAATCATAGATGTTTGGTATTTATTTTTATGACTTAGTGTACAAAATGAATGTCATCTGTTGTTCTTGTTAAATTAAGAGTTACCTGGTGTATTTATATACTTGCTAGTCCTTATGGAGCTCTAGCAGGTATTTTAGTTCTGATGTCTTTGTTTCTTTTTCTGTTTAAACTAATGAGATTTGCAGAAAAAGGGAGTAAATTTTTTAACACTTCTCTTTGTCTTTCCCTTCTATAATAAAAGGTTGAATAAAAAAATTGCTAAGATTTAAAATGTGGGGGAAAAAACATATTTATGGTAATTTATTGTTGTGCTATTCATAATTCTCTCCCCTTTCTGCACAATTAAAAGTTATAAATAACAATATAAAGAGTCAGCAATATAGATTGATGAAGTAAAAAATAACCCTGAGCTAAATAAATGTAATAAATTATAATCTTCTGCATTTAGAACAAATAAAGTTACTGCTGCAAAGTACTTCATGATTATTGATTATCATTATAAATTTGTTTCTAATAAACTATTATTTTGAAAACAATTCTAATTAATTTATTTGTGCGTATATTTAATAACAAGTCAGTTAGTGAATTGGTCTATGAAATGACCTTCACAACAATTTTACACAGTTGAACAGCAACTTGCTGACTAGGAAAACATCTTTTTTAAAATAAGTAATACAGCAGTATTGGACAAAATTACTTCAAATGAAAATACCATCCATGTATTTTCATGTATTTTTAATAAGACTAAGGGGGTGTGTTGCCTGACTCTCTGTAATTAAATGCTGTTTTGAGTTTTTGTCTTCTGTAGTTACCTTTGAAGAACTCAGGTCAACTATTTTGGTGTTGTTATTGTGACTACTTTACAAATGGAATACTTGGTTACGAAGCTGTTTGGTAATGAAGAGGGATTAGATGCCAAGCCTCAGTTTGGAAAAGATTAGAGCAAATAATTTTTTAATGCTAGCTTTCCAAAGTACTTCTTTAGCTGAAGCAGAGTGATTGTTTTAAACAAATAAAATCCCTCAAGTAATCATTTATTAAATAGCACTTAAGTCAAGTTGATTTAGTTTTTTTCTCTGAAAGTTTCTGTCAAAATGGTGGTGCTGAATTACAAGTTGAGCCAGTTCTTCCATATGATTAGTTAGTCTCTTAGCCTTTTTGGTTGGCTGGTGTTTCCTTTTTGAAATGGGAATAGGTAATAAAGCTTTGGAAGAAGCTTTAGTCTGAAGAACTGTGTCAGCTGGGTTTCCTGGCTGTTTTTACTTGCTGCTTTGCTGTTCTGTATGAATTGTCAGTTAATAATACTGTTCTGGAATAAATGAAGATATGGTAAATGGACTTATGGTTACACAGCTTTTCATTTTCTGCAGTCTTGACCATTAATAAAAATACATGTGGCTGTCCTAGACCAGGCTGAAGAGCTGTGGAATATCCCAGTATCTTGTCTCCAGACTAAAAATTTTTAAAGCAGGTGCCTACAGTAAAGTAACACTGTGATGTTTTCCACAAGGATCTTCCAGCCTCCATTGCAGTTCAGAGTTGTAGTTCCTGTGCATTTGATTTACCAAAATGGATTGGTTTTCCACAGCCTGATCCAGATCCCATGCCAGTTCCCTGCATTTGGAGCATCCCATGGCAAGAAGTACCACAGCTCAGCTGCCTGCTGGCGAGGAACCATCCTGCTTTTGTTTGTGTCTGAGTTCCAGTTTGTTTCAGTCAGAGCTGATACGGTTCTCAAACCTGCGAGAATGGACCAGGTTTGGTCTTCAACAAGGCAATCTGTATCTCTCTGTTTTTCTCTTTTTATCTGTTAGTCACTCTCAGTAGGCTGAAAGGTAAGGGGGTGTTGAAACATCAGGAATTAAAGTTAATTTGTTCTACTAATAGTGTGCATTCTTCTGTTTTCATCACTGTGAAGAGAGAACAGTGATAAAACTTCTTTTTATAACAAAATTCATTATATTTAACTCAATCAGTGGGAGAATGCTTTCGTCGTCTAGAGAAAATAAAAGAAGCTCTATTCCTGCTTTTAACATTTTGGATTAATGAAAAATGAATAAAAGTTCAAAGTCAGCATTCTCATTGGTTGGCCTAGTTTTATTGTGTCAGATTGATAGATTTTCCTGTTTCCCTCTGTATTCCTGAACAATAAGACCATCTTCAATTTTCCTTGTGTGTTGAGGCCAGTATTTTGTGCTTTGTTTAGTTGTTGGCACTGCAGAAAGCAGAGAGGGAGATGGCCTGGCCAAGAAAAAAACCTGCTAAATTGCAATAACAGCATGCCAGGGAATACAGGTTTTGGAGGAGGTAAATGGCTTCAGAAGGTATAAGAGTGCTGGTCATGGGTCTTTTTAAATTTCATTTTTCAGCTGTTAGAAATAATTTTCATTGGTTATTGAGGCTGGCAGTGTATTTGTTCAGAAGGACTGCAGCATGACTCTGCTGATGATAACATTTTGAGTTACACTTCACTTTTGTCTTTCACTCTATTCTATAGCTATAATATGCTGAAAGAACTTGAGTAGATTTTGTTACTTAGTGGATATGGGTCACCACTCTATTAATCTCAGACTGGAAGAAAATGAATGAAACTAGAAGTGGAAAAATTCTGATTTTGAGCCTGAATTTTTTGACTGGAGGGAAACAAAGGTAAAAACATAAACAATGTTATTTTATACAGGGTTGTACTTCTTAGACAGTCTAGAAATCTCTGTAATGCTCCCTTCTTAGTATAGTCCCTCCCCACTGTTTCTGTGGGACATGCATGAGGCTGATCCTCTCTGAACATCTGGCCACAAAACCTGAGATTCATCCCTGTCTCTGGGCTTAGGACTGGCTGCTGGGCTTTTACCTTTTAGTTTTTACTTTGTTCTGCACCATTTTTCTGATTTTGTGCCATGCTGCTGACTTACTGTTTCAGGTGTTCTTTTCTGGGGAGAGGGTGTTTTGGTTTTGTTTTTTAACTTGTAAATTATGGGAGCCACCTTCCAGTAACTGAGGAGTAGGAGAGTGCTCTCCTTGAGCCTTCAGCAGGAAAGCCTTTGCCAGTTTTGCCCGTTCAGGGTGGCTGCTGTCTGCCAGATTAACCCTGAAACAGGAGATGTTTAGAAGCGGACTTATCACATGCTTACACCCTATCAACTGCATCGGTGCTTTTTACAGCAGGGCAAAATGCTTAAAATTTAGATCATTTCCTCCCTGTATCAGTCTGTGTGCGTGGTTTGAAGATTTACAGACTGCACAGAGGACACCCTGCCCAGTCATCAGAGACAGATCTCTTCTGCCAGGGTCTTTCCCCAGGTCTGGGGAAATGTGCCTGGTGTGGACAGTGAGGCAGAGTTTAAGGCTATCCTGCAGCAGTGGAGGATGCTGCGGGGTCCTGATGGGCTCCCCAGCCCTGAGTGAAGATGTGATTATAGGGGAATGTGTGCTCACTTTGAGCTTGCAAGGACTGTGTTAAAATAGTATTTTTTTTTTTGTCGGCTTTTGTGATGTATTTAATAGTAGTTACTCTGCAGAAAAAGACATATAGATCACTGAACAAGTAATATTTTATTAAGGTTAGTTTGCCAGTGTTTAAAACAGTGGGGGTGAGAATATTAGTTGATGTCTTGAACTTACGAATATTCCATTAGTTGTCCTAGTCTTTTCCTCTGCTTTTCTGTAAGTTTAAGTAATCAGGAAGAAAATTCCTATAAAATCCAGATTTATTTCAGCATTGATAAATGCTAAGTGAAAAGGGGTGTGTGGATGTTTTAACTTTGCTTGCACATTGATTGACTGTGAACGAGGCACTTGTTATCTGCAGGAGTGATGCTCTGGAGGCAGGATACACCCTGTGAAAGAAAAACTCAGCAGTAGTCAACAGGCATGATAGAATAAAAAACATCTTGTTCCTGCTGTGTGAGCCCACAGTGGTGCACCTGCATCTTGGATACTGACACAGCTCTGATTCTTCTGTGTCAAAAAGGGCATAACAGGACAAGGAAAGGTATAGAAATAGGCAGAGTTGTGGGGAAGCTTGTGTGTGAGGAATGATGAATAGCCGAGTGGCTTTTATCCTGAAAACCTCTAATGTGTGTTAAAAGTAAATAGGGAACTTTATTCACTGTTTTTCCTACTGTAGGACTGAGGAGGCAACAAATTACTGGAGTTTCCTAAGAAAGTAAAAGTAGGTTATCTGCAGAGCTTCTTCCTGTGGTTTTTGTATTCACATATCTTCTCTTGACCACTGTCGAAACAGGACAGTGAGTTGCAAGGATTCCTGTCTGACCTGCTCCTGATGGCTTGTTGCTGTTCAGTGTATCCATGATCCAGATGGAACACACAAAGTTCTCAGAAGACAGAGCCAGGTGAAATGATTACAGCCTGGGGCAGCTCTGTAGAGTAACACGGATCACTTGGCAAGCTGGACTTGATAGATCAGCATTCATTTTAACATGGCCAAGAATGTTGTCATATATCCAGAATAAAGAAAACAGTTTGCACTTGCACGTTCCAGAAAACAGTTCCAAAACTGTGTCACTGAAAAGCAGTTAGTTATAATGGTGCATAATCAGTTAAACATCTGTTCCTGGTGTGATATTACTAGAAGTGCAGTGATAATATGATCTTGGATCCAAAAGTAAGGAATAAAAAGCAGAATTAAGGAGTGTTACTTTTGTTTGCTGCTACTGAGAAAGAGATGACCAGAAAAAGGTGTTAAATTTTAGTTTCAAGCATGATTTAAGAACGACAAAATCTGTGCTGTATCCTTGAATGTATTCTCATAAATCTGTTGTACTTGTTTCAGGTTAGGAGGTTATTTGATCATGTCCCAGAAAAAAAGATGTCTGATGTCAAAGATATTTTAATTCGGGAAATAATGAGATACAGTCATTGAGAACTCAAAACAAATGCATTCAGAATAAGAGTGCCAGTGAAAATCTAAGTGAGAGTAATTAAGCTTTGGAAGACATAGGAACTGTAGTGGAAACATTTTATTTTCTTAAATTAAGACTGAATATTGTAAAACTTCACCAAGTTAGTGGCTTGACATGTTTATCACTGGGAGAGGTTCTTAGCCTTATGGTTACATTGGTCTCTTCTGAGCATTAAAATAAATGACCTGGTGAAGATCTACTTCTAGTATGTATTCATGAGTACTTACATGAATACTACCAAACCCGTGATCTCAGTGGTTTTGGGTACAGACGTAGAAATACCAAGACAATTTATGCAATGTTTCTTTCTGTATGGTAGAAGCTGCCAATCTAGTGTAGTACTTGTAAACATGTGACTCATTGTTTTTAATACAGAAGTAGAATCCTGCTAGTATCAAAATAGTGCTGTTGACTGTACAGTAGTACACTGTGTATTTGGATGTACTCGACACTGGATAGTTTCCAAGTGTCTTTTGGCTTGACTCTGGCAAACGTGTTCACCAGGTGTACTTCATCTGTGAATAGTTCTGCTTTGAATTCTGCCAAATACCCTGGCTCTAATTTAACTCTTGAGATGTCAAACCCAGTGATTTTAATGTTGTTCATTTATTATTTGACGGTACACAACTTAGTCAGTTTCTTCTTTAAATTTAATCCTTGCTGCTTTACCCAAAAAATGCTGACAACAAAAAAGATACTGGCATAAGAAGTTGCAGTTTAAAAACAATCACTGTATCTATGTTCTTCTGTAATGAACATTATTTCTGCTTTCCCTGTCTGTTGCTGCCAGTGGTTTTTTTATTGGGTGGTGGGTGTTGGTAAAGGGGATGCTACTAAAACCCAGTATAGCTCTAAGTCAGTGTATAGCAGCTTTATTGCAGAGATGAAAGTCATGAAGAGCTTTGTGATTTGAATGTTACCATCCTTTGATCTTTAAGTTACTCATTAAGTTTAATGTTTCAGTAGCTACTGTTTTGAAGGTCTTCTTCTGTACCTTGTATTTTAAATTAAAAAAAAAAAAAAGTTATTTCTGTAATTTGGCACTGTTTCTTTCCTGTACTAGGAAATGTGACCTTTTAGCTGTATTAAAAAGATTTCCTCTTAGACTTTCTTAGTACTTTTAAAAATAATTTATGCAACAATGAAAGTAGTATGTTATAATTTATAAACACAGGCTGAACAAGTTAGATGTCTGGTTTTTTCATATCACTTTCAATAAAGCTTGCAGCTAGTTGGGGAATCTGCAGCTATGTCTTGTGCATGCAAAATTAGTGTGTTTTACTTACTGAAATGACCACTGTTAAAAAAAACATACAAATCAACCTGAGGATTCACTGGTAAATTCTTACATAATCTAGGATTATTTTTGTATTATTGATGGATGATCTCTTGTGTAACAGGTATGAGTACATACATTATATTACACGAAAATTCTAATGCCACAGGAGTAATCCAAGGTATTAGAGGAAAGGAGAAATCTTAATGCTGAGAGTTCTTTAATTGCAAATGCTTTCTAGACAATTAAATTACTGCTGCTTCAGCCTGTAAAGTAAAAATATAGGGAGGGGATTTCATAATACAGATAGGTTTCAGCTTTCTGCTGTGTAAAACAGCCACTAATAATTTGGAATTAAATTGAGATATGATGCATATGCTGGGGGAAAGGTTATATTTGAAAATGAAAAAATAAAACCCCCACAAAACATTTAAAACACTTGAAGCCAGCAAGCTTTTTCTCCTCCGTAACTTAAAACTGGCTTTCTAAGACAATGTGCAAACCATTATAAAAGCATTCAAGTACAAAGTCCTTTGCCAGAATTCAGTAGCAGGATCTTGAAATGTTTTTATGGCATCCATGCTGCAGGCATTAAAGGAAGCTGCTGTTCCCTTCCACTGTTCAGAGCTCTTCACTTCATGTGTAGTCTCTCCAGATGCTATCCTGATACTCTGGTGTTGGTAAAAATTATTGCTGCTGCCCATTTCTGCAAACAGGTACCGTTTTCACAGGAAGAGCTTTCTTAAGTCACATCAGTTTAATGGCACCATTAATGAGGTCTGTGTGGGAAGGGCTGATGGTACAGCATGTATGATCAAAGATTGCAAGACTTACTTAATACAGTATGTATTTATACAGCATTTTGATGGATTAGGTGTCCAAATGTTATTGTCAATAAATCTTGACAATAGCCAAGCTGAGAAAATACCAACTGACAATAGGAGCTGGCACATGAGTAGCGAAAGTTATACTTTGGGGATTTCTAATAAAATAAAAGGATATTGAATGACTTAAAACAAGCTTTTTCTGATTTTAATTCTTCCCAGGACACATCAATTGTATATTTAAGCAGTTACATTATGAGCCTGGTGAGAGTGATAGTTGCAGTTTTTGGGATTTTTGTCAAAAACAGAGAGTGCAGAACATGTTCTGTGTTCTTTCAAGGTGACTAAGATCTTACTTTACTTTAATGACTACAGAATGGGGAAACTTGCTCTTACCAGTCTGACAGAAATACATCAATAGGTTCTTTTGTGGAAGATGATAGCATGGTACTTGATTCATTTTAATCATGTTTGTGAGAGAGATAAATTCCCATTTTCTATGGTGAGAAATCATCTCTTTGTAATAGGTCCAGCATTCAAAGTCAAGATCCATTTTTATAAAAGAATGTTCATTGCTTTGCTATTTTTAAAGATTCTTAAAATACGATTTTTAGGTTAACTGTAAGAAATGTATAGTCTGTGACAGAAATGCAATATTACAGTATTTGCTTTCTGGTTTGGGTACCCTAGACAATGTGCACATTGATTTAATTTTAGTATTTACCAAAATCTGTAGTCATGTCTAAAGCTAGATTTATACTTTTATCTGTAGTATTTGTTGTTCAGAGGGTGTAGTTGAAAGCAAGTGAAAATTTTGTTTTATTTATGATACAAATGTTTTGTGAATCAAAGTTCATGTTGTACTTTGATAGCTAACTCTGTCATTTTTGGTTCTGGTAAGACACATGTTGATGGTGTTCATAAATGACATTCAACATTTAGGAACAGTTAAAAGTCCTCACAAAACAAAGCACCTTAGGGAGTCAGACATTGGTCCTCTAGAAAAATATGTCTCTGAATTCTGTCATTTGAAAAGTATTAGGTTGCAGAATTATTATTTTTGAGATGATTGGAAAAAAAAATAAAAATTAGAGGGAGCAGTGGAGGTGCATAACTTCTGTAAGAAAGAAGTAAACTACTAATTTTCAGATGACCATTGTCAAAATAGTGGAACACCATCCTTCAGGTAAATACTGGGTACCTCTTTAGTTGTCAGAGGTAGGGCTTAATGATTAATCTGTACTTCCTTTCCTTTACTGCATTTTCACATCTACCTATCATGTCATTGCTGTTTTCTCCCATTGCAGTAACACAAAGAAGAATGATTGTGCTGGGTTTCTTGCATGTGCTGTAAGGGAAATGACCAAAGAATTTATTCTGTTTATGCCTAAGAGGTCATAGATAACGTGATAAAATGGCAGTAGCTCCTAATGATAAACAAAAGCATCCCTGCATTGCTTTTCCAGGCCTGACTGAATGATGGGTCTTTGGGACTTGTGGCAGAGGTGTGAGAGGAAGGGGTTTGGGGGAGGTTGCTTGTCATGGGTTTTCCGTGTCTCCAAGACATTCCAGCCAAGTATGGAAGCTCAGTAATCTGTAAGTAAATTAATTGAGCATCTTCTGTGCTTCTTGCCTGTATTTTCATCTGACATCTCCTGGGATGGGGGTGATGGTGATCAGAAGGAGGTATTTCCTTTTCCTCATCACGACGTAAAATACAGAACCTGCTGTAATTACGCTTGAGGGCGAGAAGGCACAGTGCCTTCATCTGCCTGGAAATTTTTCCTGGGGTAAGGCTGGCTGTTCACCTGTGACTTCCAGGTATCTGCCAGCCAGCAGGAGGGCAGATGGTGAAGATGGCTGACCAGGGCATTTGTTCAGCCAACACACCCAGTCCTCATCACCAGCTCCTTCACCCAACACAGCCAGCACTGTGGGGAGAAGGAGCTGGTGGTGAGGACTGGGTGTCTGTCCCAGAGAGGTTTCTGGAGTATTAAATGCTGCTGTAGAACTCCTTTCTAAATACTTTAGGGATGGGAGGGGGTGTGTGTGTGTATTTAATTTCAGAGTAGCTCTAGTCTGGTCTTGTAGCCTGAGTGCACCTCTCCTTCTGAAAGACATTAGATGCATTCCTGGAGCAGAGCTTGATTTCATCCACAAGAAATCCCATCTGCATGCTTAGAGGCAGTGCTGTGCCATGCCACCAACCAAAGTACAGAAGTGGGAATGAGCAGGATTCTCTTCAAAGCACACTCATGTCCGGAACTCAGTGAGACACCAGCATGGGGACACTGGGGTGGTTGCCAAAAGACCAGAAGTGGTGGTGGAGATTTTGATACAAATCAAACACAATGAATTTTCAAAAACCAATTCTCAAACAAACAGCAAAAACCACCTCCACCAAGTTCTCCTTGGAACTGTATGGAAGCAATGGCACGGGGAGGTCTGGATTAACCCCTTCTTATTCCTCATTTGTCTTCCATAGTAGAAAGACCTTTGGGTTCTGTCTGGGAGCAAAGGGAGTAGGCAGATCTTCAGAGTTCTGGCCCACTCACAGCCCTGTCACATGTACTTGAAAATTACTTGACACAGTATTATGCATTAGTTCAGAAATTCAGAGGGGTTCTGTTACCTCTGCACACAACATTCCTCAGGGTTCTTGTGTATTGGGTCTGGCTGAGATGGAGTTCATTTTCCCGTGGCAGCCCTCCCAGTGCTGTGCTCTGCAGTGGTGTCTGGGAAGGTGTTGAGAACACCCCGGTGCTTTGGTTGCTGCTGAGCAGCGCTGGCACAGCATCGGCGCTGTCTCTCAGCATTCCCCTGTCAGGGGGCTGGGGGTGGGCACCATCCTGGAGGGGACACAACTGGGACAGCTGACCCAAACTGACCAGAGGGGTATTCTATACCTTGTGACATCAGCTCAGATATGAAGTCTAAGGAAAGAAGGAGAAAGTGGGGGCAGTTGGTTTTTGCAGCCTTCTGGAGCAGCTGCTACCCTCGCTGAAGGCCTGCTTCCCGGGAAGTGGCTGGACATCGCTTGCTGGTGGGAAGTAGGGAATAAACCTTTTTTTTCCTGTCTTTGCTTCTGCATGCACAAACTTTCACTTTTGCTTTAGTAAAGTGCCTTATGTGTCCTTTTTCCATCTTATTTTCTCTCCCCTGTCCAGCTGGGAAGGGGAGGGATGGAGTGGCTTGGTGAGCACCTGGTGTCCGTGCGAGGTCAACACACAATGTCTTGGTAGCCCTGTGTCCCTGTGTGTAGTGTTTTTGTCCATCTATGGCACGACTGAGCTCATGAAGGTGAACTAATCATACATCTTGTAGTGCCAGGGTGGAATGAATTTGTGTAATTACTGGGATCACTTCTGAAATGAAAACTTCATCACTGGAAGTTTTACTGAACATAATATGAAATTGTGGCAGTGAGAGGCATTTAGAAGTGTTAAAAAAAATCGGGTAAGTTATTTTTGTTTGCCAGTATTATGGATAGTGTATTTTGAAGTCATTAAGGTATTTGAAAAGGGAGGAACAAGTTCTGTTTTCAAATTGCTTTACTTTGTATCTTGCAATATTATTATTTCCTATTACTTCAGCTGATGACAAGGACATAAATTAAAAAGCTGTGTGGATAAAATGGAATAGCAAAACAAGAAGCAGCTTAATCATAGCTGTTATTTAAGACCTTTGAAAAGTTCTGACTTTGATTCTTAGGCAGATTCATTCACATTAGCTTGATTTACTACAGTGAATTTTAGCATCATGTTATGTCAGATACAGTTTATATGGAGCATTTGAGCTGACAAATACAGGGTAAAAATCCTTCTCTTGAAAAAAAACAACAATTGTAAGCAACATTATGTCGTCAGATAATCCAGGTCTTGTAATGTTCCAGGTCAGAATTCAGGGGATTAGGTTTGTCCTTGTTTGCTTAAGCCATGGGGACATGGATCTCAGACTGGAGTTTCAAAAGTGAACTATTGCCTTTCAACCAGCCCTGTGGGGCTGCCCTTTTGAAGTAGGCCCTTTACCTTTAGGGTTAAACCTTCTTAATGGATAAGCTTTAAATAAATACAGTAATTTTTACATTGTCAAAGCTGCTTTCCTTGCAAAGTTTCCTTAGCTTGGAAGAAGAGCTGATGTATTTGTCTAGAAGAACTATGTCTCATAGAAGATGGTAGGAAAGGGATTTTTCCCATACTTTTTCCTTCTCTGTTGGAGTGGTTTTAGTTGTACCCTACCTAACTCTTCTGGATGGATTTCTGGCTGTAGCTGGCACCAGCCACCGTGACTCTGGCCTGCTACCTTCTACAAGGCAAGTCTAAAAGTGAACCAGGCAGCCACAGGAGCGCTTGGTAATTGTTCATTAGAATGTGTGTGACACACTTTAGAGAAATAGTCGTGCACTGCTTTGCTTTGGGGAAGTTCTTACCCAGTTCACGTGCTTGCTGGCTAGTTGTTCTCCTTGTCTGAAGAAGCTGGGATCACATATCATTTTAGTAAGGTTTTGGGACTTTCTTGGTCAGATTTGATGTCCATTCCTGTCCGTCTGAATCCAAGCAGGAAAAAGTAGCTTCCTGTCTGCATCGAAATGTTGATCTGGAGACAGAGGTTGTGATGAGGAAAATAAGCATAAGGGGAGTGACAGTGATGTCTTCAGATGGTGAGTTATGAATTAAAAATTACAGGTGCAGTCCTCAGTGTCAGTTAAGGATAAGAATGTGATGGATGTGAACAAATATGCTCTGGTGATTCAACTGTTCCTGCATGAAAAGTTGTCATTATTGTTTATTTATAAAGTACCATGATGATGTGCTGGGTTTCGTAAATCATCTGAGAAGTGGATGGGGAGGCCAAAGATGCTAAAATTATCAAGGATTTTTAAGTACTGCTTCAGTTCTGCAGTTCTTACAGAAGAATTAAAATAATGGTTTTTTAAGGTTGATTTATATGTGATAGCTGCTGTATTGCTATATTGGATCAACACAGTTCTGACTTTGCCTCTGTCATTTTATTCCATGAATAAGTTGCTTGGTACAAGGTATTCAGGAGACTTTGAAAGCTATGCAGTAATATCAAGTCTTCAAATACATGTTAATTACAGTAATAATATTTTGAAAGACTGGAGACCAGAAAAAATGATTCCCAGAAGGAAACCAATAGTTCCAATGAATTAGCCTTCAAAGAAAGATTCCAAGTGTAGAGAAATAAGAAACCTCTCCAATGCTGATATATCAAAATTATCTTGAATTTTATTTTTATGTAGTTGTAAGAACATGGATTTTAACTGTGTATGTTTAGAGAGAAGAGAATTAAATGAAGAACATATTTTAAAAAACTTTAGTGGTGGGGTGGTTTTTTTACACACGAGTCATTATCATAAATCATTATTTTTGATACTTTTATTAGATACTTATGCATTGAACCCAAAAAAGTAAAATTTTTATTTTATTTCCTAGGAGATAAGAGGTAGGGCCAAATGTTATACTTGGCAGGTACAAAGATTGTCGGGATTTAGTCCACACTTGGTATTTTCAAACTGTTTGCATCTTGCACTTGTATCTATTGAGTGATGATGAAAAATCACTATTTGCCTGTTGGGCACTCCTGTATTAAAACCCACAATTTTTACTTTGATTTCTTTTAATACACACATTTTGTAGTATAACAATGTTTCTCTTTTTAAAAAACAACAACAAGTCACCATTTAAATAATTTAACTAAATCAGTTAATTAAGAAAGACTAATTTTGTTTTTCCTTTTCTGTGCTGCAATAGTATTTTTGAGTTTGAACAAAAAGCCCTAATCTGTTAATTTCTTACACTTGGACCGTATAATGACTACTTATAGCCCTTCATACCTTTATTTGACACAAATGAACCTGGAAAAACTCAATACTCTGAACTTTGGTGACTGAGTATAGACATAATCCCCAGTAAGCAGAGAGGGAATAACAGGGATGCATCGACATAAAGAGCAAACAAAAGCATTGACAGGATATAATGAGCAGTAAACTTAAGAGGGACCTTTTAGTGAAATTGGAAGGAGTTGAAGTAAAGGAAGTGAAATTTAAGTATGGCACAAGTATAACTTATGAAAAATACTATTTTCAAAAATGTTTACCACTGCAGTATAATAAATAAAACCAAGTTAAATGCACCGAGACAAAGTTTTTTTTTATTGAAATAGAAACACCTAAACTAAGCAGTAAGTTTAGTTGATATGAAAGACAAATTGGTATACTTGTATAAACTATATCTGAATGCAGGAGTGACACCGTCAGAGCAGATAATGTCATGCTTTAAAAGGAAATTTGGAAAAAGAAATGTACAATGAGAAAATGTGTTTACACTGGAGTAGATTAAAAGGACTGCAGATACATTAATTGATGCTTTGGAGTAATAAGCTTACTGAGGACAGACTCAATGTGGGGCTTTTTTAATATATTTAACGTCTGCAGTACTTCACATAGTAGAAACAGATTTGTCAATGTACAATATCATCATTAAGATAATTCCTATATTTATGTATTGTTTACTAGCAAAAGCAATCAGAAATGTATTTGAAATGTAAGGAAAATACAAGAGAACCCTCATGAATACTGACAGAAGCAGTTAGCTTATGCTGCTGGTTTTGTTTTGATAATTTGCTAAGTGTAATCATATTAAACAAAGTTCATACCCTTTTTATTTATTGGTGCATGCCAGCTGCTGTTTGTAATGCAGCGTGCTCAGGACAATGTATGCAGGGTAGTATTTATTTTGATTTTTTTGGCAGGTTCAGGTCAGCTGCACATTTTGTTATTTTACTTTTTCCTTCACTCCACTTCCCTTAAGTCAGGAACCATAGCTTCCTGTAATGTGGCTTTCGGATATTCTCTAAGGAAATTGAATTTCTGGATTCAAAAGCTGCCCATCTCAAGTTCAAGAGCTCTTCTTTCTTCATGAAAACATATTTATGAAACTATATAGCTTAGGAAAATTTTAATCAGCCTTATGAAAGTTCTTTTTCTTTAAACATAGTAGGAAGGCTGAAAGATTTAAAGATAAAGGCAGACTGTTGAAGTTCAGCAAACTGTCTTGAAGGTTCCTAATAACACTGTAGGATTTAGGAATTTAAATTCCTTTTATTATAGAATCAAAACCACCTGTAAGTATATAAAATACTTTGCCTAGGTTACAGGCTTAACGTTCCAAAGCAGTATGGACAAGAGCTCCACCTTTATTTTGAGCTTATGGAACTATTAGTAGCTTGATAACCTTCTCTGGGAGTAGAGTGAATGTTGAAAAGAACCGAGTCCAGCTGGAATGCAAACTTAGTGGGGTGGTTTTTTTTGGTTTGTTTATTTTTTTTTAAGTTATGCTGTGTGTTAGAAAGTAAGATATTGGAATTTTCACTTCTTTAAGTGATAATCCATTTGGGAATGAATGAGGCTAGGGGTGGTTTGCAGTTATTTTTGCTACTCATTCTTTCTGAACTATGCAGCTGCAAAATTATGGAATATAAACTGTGTGGCTAGAAATTTTACTTTTCTTACGAATGTGACAGGCCTTGGGCTAATACAGCTTATAAAATCTGATGGCAAGCTTAAAGAAATACAAATAAACTAGTGTCACATGTACTGCGTAAGCTTGTTGATACAGAAAATGTCATTTAAGTTACATTCAAGCTACAGAAGAAATCTGTTAATCTTATTCGTGCATGCCTCTTAAAGCCCACAATAATTTTGTATATATATTTTTTTAAAAATTATGTAATAAATTGCTACCTAAAGCATGTAATGCTGACTAGTCAGTGGTTAGCTGATGATTTACAGATGGGAGCGAGATGATCCAGATTGCAGGCCAAAGAGCTTTTTATAGTTCTGGTGTATCATTTGGATTAAATTGCAGCCATGGATGCTTTAGAAGAAGGGTGATCAAGTAGTTAAAGTTAGGTACCTCTTGTTAGGTTACTAAATCTGTTCTTTACTTGACTGTGGTGAGTATGGTGAAACTTGCTGGGGCATTCATTAAAACATCTGTCTCTTGGGCATCTCTGCAGAGAATACTGAAATCTAAAAAGTGTAAGAAAGTGATAAAAAGTGAATTAATTCACTTTTATAATTTCAGTCTAATCCTGTTATTTGCCTCAGTGCCTCTGTCCTGAATCTTGTTCTTTGCCCTCTTCTGGCTGTTGCCTGTAGTCCTGGAGCCCACTTCCACATTTCACTGTAGAGGGTGAGAGACTTCCCTCAGGTGCTACACTGAGCTTATCCTGATGAGGGTTTCCAAAGCTTATATATAGATATTCTGCACTGGTAAAATGGGTACTCTGAGAATATTTTATCTCTAAGCAAAGAGTTTATTGTAGTGAGCAATTGCCTAGAAATCTGTAAAGAGGTTTCTAAACTGATGTAGATTTCAGTGAGACTCAAGTATTAAATCGGTATAATTTAACATGATTGAAAGTGTTAGACTCAGGTGTGAAGACATTCTTGTAGTAGTTTTTAAACATATTTTAAAAATACTCTTTTCAGTCTGTAAATGTATAAAAACATAAATAATACCTAAGATAAAAGAGGTGTCTTACACAAAAGAAGCTAAGTACAATGTACAGAGCAGCTCTATGATTGTTGCTCTATACTGACATGCAAGAGAATGTAGTGACTTGCTTTAATAATGTCAGAAGCTTTGTAAACCTATAAAGTAGAGATAAATTGAACTAAAAATAACTCCAGGCTTGGCATTCTGAAAAGCACTAATTTGTTGTAGACAGAATCAGTGTTTGTGGTGAAATCTATAAAATGTTGAAGATACTTGTGTTGCTGGGTCAGGTGGTGTGAACTGCATCCTCAATGGTTTTTGTGTTCTGTTGACAATCTCCAAAAGAGGTTGGTAGTTGACTCTCTCAGTCAGTTCAACTCCAAGTTATTCCAGGAAGTAGTTACGCATTAACTTCACTATTTTATTAACATTATTCTCCTCCTCCCTTCTTTCTTGATAGTTGAACTTAAACAGATGCTATAGCTATGCAAGTATCTGATTTCAGGCACTAGGGCTAGCAGTAGGTCCTTAAATTTCAGAAATCAGCTCTAGAAATAGCCTTTAAAAGGTTTACAACAGTAACCATCTTATTTTGTAATACAAGCCATAACTGCAAATGTGATTTCATCTACTTTTAAGATAAATTTGCAGTCACACAAGCTGTAGTAACAGTGATTTATCACAGCTGTAGAAGATTGGTGCAAGCTCTAAAACTTACCCAACAATGAATGTTTGTATGAGACTTATTGCCAAGGCAGGTATAGGGGAGGTTTTGTTTTTAATATCTCAGATGATTTAGTTGATCAGAGTGAGAGCAGAGTGGCAATTTATAATTGACAGACTAAGTTAAGTCTTTCTGTCAGGCAGCGTTAGGTGTGGAGGAAAGGTCAATGAATGCCACCACAGTTTTTCATTGCTCTTGGTAGCCAAGTATCTACATAAAAGTCAATGTCAGAATTTCACCAAGTGACTAATGATTTAACCCTTCCTTCACCAGTTTCAAATGCAGCCGCTGCCGTGAGCTGTGACACTTGTTAAATGGAATAGCTGGGTTCAGTTGTCATCTTAATCTGCAAAAATGGCTGTAAATTTTCAAAACTTGTGCCCTTCAAATATGTATGGAGATTATCTGTAAAGAAATTTTGACAGTCAAAATCTTTCTTTCAAACCCAGGTAGTTACAGCACTCTGTAAAGGTGCCAAGGAGTCCAGCAATCTTTTTGATTTATTCTCTACACTGTAGAGGGAGCTGCGAATACAGCAGACATCTGACATCTTGATGGAGTTCTGGAGATGTGTTCTGAGGCAGGAATTGTTTGCAGATGCCTTTAAGTTTATGGTGAACTCTGTGGATCAGTAGCCAGACTTTCTTGTACTGGATTTTAAGTCTTGGTACACTGCACCTGCTAAGTAGAAGTGATTTCAGGCTTTGCAGCTTGACTTTGCAAAGTCAATACTCTGTGTGCCATATTCTCATTCTTTCAATCCTGTATGATCAAATCGTGCCATGTTGTCCTTGAATTTCTATCAAATCATACTGGTTGCTACCAGAAATTCCCCTTAAGGGCTTAATTGAATATTCCTTAGGATTTGGCAACACGAAGACGATACTGGTTTTCTAAAGAGACCTGCAAAACCCTTGTTCTGTGGCACTGACAGTTATTCTCTGAGCTGTATCCCCTGAGAAAATTCCTAAGTATATCTCTTACAAGGATGGGTAGTTATTTTTCACGTTCAGTGGTGGTATGCAGTGAAAATGAGCTTGGGCTTTGCTTGAAAGTTTTCTGTCTCTGCTCAGAAGAGCCCCTTCCTGTCCATCCCTGGGGCACTGGGTGTCCCTGGGAGGAACCAGTGCTTGCACTGCCCTTCTGTTCCGATGGGTTTTATAGCTGAGCTTAATGTTTCACCTGTTCCACATGAACAGGAAAAGCACCAGGAGAGCTTTCCCAGAGAGGTGAGGTAGTTGTGCCTCACTGAAAGCCAACTGATTTAATGGAATCTGTAAAATAAATATATGTTTGTTTGTTGGTTTTCATACTTAGAGATTTAGTAAGAAGCTCAGTCTTAGGGGTGAAATTAGCTTTGCCTAAACAATGCAGCTGGAGTTGTCTTAAGCTGTCTGAAGTTGACTCGTGTATCTCAGCTGATTCTTGCTCACAGTTTTTGTTCTCCTGGTATTTCTCAGCAATGCAATTCTTATTCATCCCAATGCTCAGGTTGAAATCAATGAAGTGGGAGGGAGAGTTGCTTGCTCAGTTACAGCCTGAAACACTGGAAATTTGATTTTGTTGCCAACTCACCCAGAAGTCCAAAGCCACATGAATAATTCTCTCTCTGTTCCTTTGATTCACTTTCTCTGTAATAATAACACTTAGAGAAATGGGTGTAACTTTAAGGGTAGAGAATATTCAGATGTGCTTTATAAAACAAAGAACATTAGAGCTTCCAGTGGTAGGGACCTAATGACGTTCATCTCATTTTTGCTTCTGCTAGATCACTTTGGATTTTGTCTTTGATCATAAAGCCTGTGAAAGTTTAAATATTTTTGTTTCCATTATTCCTTTTCTTCTGATATAACTGTTCTCGATACTATTTTATTTTGCACTGGAAGCAAAGGGAGCTTGAAATTTTGTGTTTATTCATGTCCTGTGCTATTATAGAGAAAGATTATTGCAAAATAAACATAGTATTAGTTCCATTCTGCTACAACCAGTGAGAGAAGGCTTTGCAATGAAAAATAACCTTTGAAACTTAACATAATTCATAAAACAGTTTGCCATTTCAAATATCTGAAAATCTGTTCCCTTAAAAAAAGGTTAAGAAAATTCTGTTGGCCAAGGAAAATACCTTTCAGAGTAAGAAACAATATATTGAAATGTCCTCTGGTACGTGTATTGGAGTAATAAAAAAGGACACAGAAGATACTGCCTTTTGCTTTTCTGCAGTTCCCTCGTGGTCTTGGCTATATGAAACTGGTTTAGTGTAGTACTTTACCGTTTCAAAAATTTTTTTCAGTACACACAGCATGATAATGATCTTCAGATGCACATGTATCACAATAGATAGCTGTTGTGTCATTCATTACTGTAGATGTAAGAAACATCAAAAGCAATTTAAAATTCCACTTATCTTGGCTCTGCTGAATCCTAAGATACTGCCTGAGTATCTACACAGTAGTGTCTGAAAGGAAACACATCCCCTCTCTAGGAGTGGTTAGTCTGATGAAGGAAACATGTCTGAGTGGTGTATCTCCAGCATCTATAACTCTGAAATGAAGTGAACTTATGAAAAGAGTCTTTTTAGGAAGAAATGAGAAAATAACATCTAGAAAACAGATTTTCCTGTTTATTTAATATAGGAATCATAAGGCATGCTTGAGCTGAGTATCAGATTATTCAGCAGCAACTGTATAGCTTTTAGTTAAGAAGTGCTTCAGTGCTGACAGTCAGAATATTTTGCTGTGAAAAGAGCCCTCAGGGAGCCAGGGACACTCAAAATGAAGCTGCTTGGTGAGATTCCCAAATTCTTACTCTCCTTCTGAGTTACTGCTGCCTGGAGAAAGCCCTGGCTGAGCTTGAATGTCCTGTGTGTGTGGGCTGGGCCATCAGCAGCCTTTCCCCAGCCCCTGTGCCGTTTGTGTCTGTGCCACCTGGGGAACCCTGCCCCTTCCCCTTCTCCAAACACGTGGCAATCCCAGAGGATTGCTGTGGGTTTCAGAGGGCAGGTGGGGTGTCCTGCAGGGGTGGGTGCTGTGCCAGGGCAGTGTGAGGCTCCCTGCTCTGCCAGTCCCACCGTGTTTGGGACTGCAGGGTCTGCTGCAGCAGAAGACGGAACGCCAGGCTTTGGAGGGTGGGAAGGAAGCACTGCAGAAGTCGTGACTCAGGGCTGGGTTTTTTTTTTTGGCGTGGGAGGGAAAACCTGGTTTGTTAAGGATTCCTTTAGTGTGCCCAGATGGTACACTTGGTTCAGGTTTTTTTCTTCATTTGCTGTTGTTGTTGGTTTTGTGTCCACAGTATCTGGAAACTTCTCGTTTTAAAGAAAGTTGGCAACCAGACTTCTCAGAGATGGAGATTTTAAAAAGTGCCAAATCCCTCAAAAACTAATTTCAGAGTTGTCATCTTGTAATAAGGTGCATTTTATAGGCATACAAACATTTTTAAAATGAATGGAAAAGCAAATCAGAGCATGACACATTAGATAATATTGCTGTAGGTAGACAACTGATGTGGATGTGTTAAGCTTCGCTTCAGCTATATTGTTCTTATGGGAGTGTGTGTTTGTCTTGCCATGAAATGCTTTAAGGTAATCTATTATTCAACATAAATATTCAAATTGGTTAGGCCAGAGTCATACATAATTAAGACATTGAGCCATTCTTATTAATATTTTCCCCAGTCTGTGCTGAATATAATTGATTTTGCTCAGGAGCAATCAGTTCAGATTGCTTGGCTTATGTGAAGGACTCGGAATGAAAATGTTTCTGTTTAGTCTAAAAGTGCCTAATGCAAAGATTAAGAGATACATTTGAAGTATGTATTGGGGTTTGTGTTACAGTCTTTAAATAGTTTATTTTTGGAAATAAAATTTCTGCTTTTACCTAATCTTTAATATACAAAGCTTTCAGAAAGCTTGGTAAAGAAGGACTTCTGATATCTTCTAACTATTCTGTGGCATTTACTGGGGCTAATTTGTGGCATCAGTTTCTATATTTCTATAAGTGCCTTGCTGATACTCTGTAAGAACTTGGATTCTGGTGGAGGGTAAGTAAACAAATTTTAGAGAAAGGGGCCTAACAAGCAAGGAATAGCAAAGTTAGTTTCAGTCAATACCAGAAACACAGCAGAAATAGATATTTAAAGGAAGTTTGAAGGAAAATTATATTTACTCTTTGTTTAATCTTTGTGAGAGGGAAACTGATTAAAACATTATTGAAATATTCAGGTTTAATGTTAGAAATCTTATTTGATAATCCAGAGAGCATATGTCACATTATATTTTTTAATGGTGCCAAGTATTTGTACTAGCAACTTGCTGCCCTAAATGCTGTACATTAGCCATCTCCTATGCCAACTCAGTGAGCACAAAGAACGAAGTTTATGAGCAGCAAAGAAATAACAACTACGTGTGTTGCGTGTGGTGCAGTTATAAATAAGAAAATGACATTTCAGTGGAAAAGAGACGGATGGGTGCCCACACTGATTTTGGCTGTTATGAGAACTGTCTGTAGTGCCCTGTACTTTCTTGTGCCTTCTTGTCTTTGATGGATGATGCATCTTCCACATTGGTACACCCAACTGCCCATTAATCTAACAAGGGCTTGCCCAAAGAATGACTGTCTAAGGTATTTATTTGAGGAATTATTTAAGGACACAACATTTTTTTGCCATTCTTCTTCAATCAGGTTGTGGTGATTTTCTAAAGAACAAAAGTTGTGTATCACTTGTAGACCAGCTCAGTAAGTAGCTCGTTAATTATATGCATAGCAGAAAAGACAATCTTTATCTTTCTGTACTTGTTTTTCTTCATTAGTACTCATAGCTATACTCTCTTCCCTGACCCTGCTTTTATTTCTTTTGTGCCTTTTATTTCTTCAGTTCTTTCTGAAGACAGTCTCTGTTTTTAAAAAATAAATAAGTGCAACTGGTCTTACTTATCCTTCCATGTCATTTCAGGCATCCCTGAAAGGTGCTATCACTCTCATTATTTATCCAAGGATCTGAAGACACTTCTGAAAAAAGAATAAATTATTCTGTCATCATTAGTTTAGGAAAACTTTTAAAACTGCTGAAAGAAACGAATTGGGAAACCATTAGGAGTAACTGAGCTTCATTTAACGTAGCTGTGATCACTTCAGGACATGATTCCCTGCAAAGGCTTTGGAATTCCTTGTGGATATTGCTGCCAGAGTTTATTATTTTAAAAGCAATGCATTCAGCTACAGTTATTGTACAACTAAATGTTTTAGGAGCTGTTTGGCAGAAATGCACACTGTGAGGTAAAGCTGAATATTTGCAATCGAGTATCAAAAAAAAGGTGGTTGAGTGAGCTGAACATTGACTAATGTGAAAGAAACAGATACAAAGCAAGGTAGGAAGAAGTTAGTTGTGTAATGGAAATTGAATCAAATGGTAGATGTCTTTGTATTATTTATACCAGTGTTTTGAACAGTTGTGCTGAAAGCTTTATTTCAGAGATTGCAGCTATAGCTAAAATGGAAAGAACATCAAATATTGAACAACACAGCCTTAGGAAGATAATTTTAAGTACCTGAGCTGATAGATATAGCATTTGAGACTGAGATTAAAAAAAGACAAATCACAACTGAGACCCTCATTGACCGCTCTAGCTTGGAAGCTGGCAAGCAGATGGACTCGGAGATAATTGCTGTGTTACATTCATCACATGGGGTGAAAACTGCCTTCCCAAATGTCCTAGGAGAATTTTCTTAAAGCCCATTTTCTTAAGGTAACCACATTTCCCTTCACCAGTGCAATATCTCTTGAGAGGTAAGACATGAGGATGTTGCTTAGGCTTAAAATTAGTACTTTTAACCAAGTGGAGTCTTCTACTTACAGTAATTAATTATTAATTCTGTGTACTGATTTTGCACACCTTACTTTATTTTCAAACTGGAAATAAAAAGCTGGCTGAAAGTTTAATTACTTCAAGAAGAAATCATTAAATGTTTATTTTTTTCTGTATATGTATTCAGTAAAATTATATTAACATAGGGAATTTTTGAAGCCAATAATCTAATAATATTAGTGCTGGAAAGAATTGATATTCTATACAGATTATTTACAATAAATGTTACATTCCAATAGTTTTCCAGTTTGACTTAGGTGGGCAATATAGAACTGGGATTTCGTATGACAGAGGTTGCTTTTACAGTCTCACTTGTGACATGTGGGTCCTGAAAAAATATTTTAAAGGCAGGTGTTGTGGCAGATATAAAACACATTGAACCTGTAGGCTACAAGTTGGTGATTTTGATGTATAACCCCAAATATTCTTGATCTATTTAGGGACCCATACTGGGTAAAGCAGAAGGAGATTACAGAAAAGCTGACTGCACCGTTATGTTTAGGGTTCCTCAGCCTGACACTTCCTGTGACAATTCTCTTGCATAAATATCTGGTCTCTGCAGTAAGTTTAGAGCAGATGACCTCTGCGCTGTCAGAATTTCAGATTTTTAGGGATGGTTCAGTCTGTTGTAGTCCACTTTATAAGTAGTGCTCAAGGCCAAAATAATCACAACAGCGGATCTCTCAGTTACACAAAAGTGTCACCATTTCACCACTCTGAGTAGTGCTCTGATCTGCCTGGGGCTGCTTTAGGCAGGAGATGGAACTGGATGATCTCTAGAAGTTCCTTCCAATCTGGATGATTGGGAGAATCCAGTTATCTGTCAGTCTCCATTTTATCCCTCAAATGGACACTAACCCAAGTCTGTTTTTTAAACCACTTTGCAGACTTGAAGCACCTCCAGAAAGAACTATAAACTTGTATGATGGACTGTATGCATTGTGTGGGGTTCACTTGCCCTCTGAATTAAATAAGAATAATCACTAACGGTTTAAAACTTTGGGCTGTCACTCTGTTAGAGTATCAGTAGCTGTCTGAAGTGCTTTAGAAAAACTTCTTTGTCGCTCCTTATTAGCAGCTAAAACTCTGTTCCTCTGTCTTTGACACCAAATGGAAGGCTAAGAGGAGCATTCTGACAGTCTTAGTGGTTGAGGCAAAATAGAACAAACAACTCAGATTTCCTAACCTAGCTCTTTAAATATAGCCTTATGAAAAAATATTTTCTTTGCAAATTCAGCTAGGAATTATTTAATGATGCTGGACCAGATTTTTTTTCAGGCTTTCAGTTTTCATGTATATCACCCAAAGGATGCACAATGAGTTTTGTACTTCACTGAATTATCAGAAGGCCTGCATTATCATTTAAAAAAAAATACTACTGCAGATATCTCACAGAACACAATTACAGTCCCAACAGAACTTGTAAGTTAAGCTATAAACATTATAAAAACAACAAACCAATTTGTGGGAAAATCAAAATAAAATACTACAATGGAAACTTTTCAGTATTTTTCTGGATTTCTATTCAGCAATTGTTATTGCTTAACTGTTTCAGTAACTGAGAGACATGAGCCTTTTGAAGACAATTCTGATCATGGTTTTCAGAAATAATATGGAAACTTTATCCTGCTCTTTTAGAAATACATAGAAGATTAGCAAAACTGGGGAAAGCAAAAGGAGTGTTTCAGCGTTTAAAAGAAGAGCAGTGGGCTAAATAAGAGAAGTGCTGAAAGATCTTACAAAGGAAACGAAAGGTAATATAAGAAGTGTAATAAAAAAGGAATGGTGACTCAGGAAATTTTACTCTTTTTTTCCAAAGTGACTTAGAAGTAGGTTAAAGTAAAATCTGAATTAGGAAAGGTGAATTCTTTCTTATAAATTTTAAAATTAAATGTTGATAATTTATTTGGTAGTCTTGTTAAAATCCTTGAACTTAAGAATTCAAAATTTATTTGTAGAACAAAGCCCCCTGACTGTATTGTATACAGTGTACAAAACAGGTTTGGCCCTGTGGAGCTGCAAGGCAGTTTGGGGATCATTTGGCTGAGCAGTGAAGTGTAAGCCCAGGAGAGAGGAATGGTTATGCTGATCTTGCCGTGAATCACCGTGGTAAATCACTTGCAGTAACTATTTTGAAGTGGGGAACCTAAATGAACTTCTTATTCACACTGAAATGAGTGTAAAAATTCATATCCTGTAGGATAAAGATGTTTTTCAGCTCTTGTGTCTCGTTGGTGCTGAGCACGCTGATATGCTCAAATCTGCACATTGTTCCAATTCATTGTTCTCTCAGCTGCTCTGCAACTCCTGGTGGTGTTTGCACCGTTGCTGTTGGTGAATTGTATAAAAGAGTGAATGAGAAACAAACATAAGAATGAAATCTTCCCACAATGTCAACTGAGTTGAATGAAAAGCACGTCAAAAGCTAATTTTCCTGTAAACAATCATTTCATTAAATCAATTTGCATTTTGCACGGACTTACACAGTGAAGAACTTTTAATTTTTTTAATATTATGTATGAATCTCATTTTTCCCACTAAAAATGGATTTTAAATACATATTGATTGAAGGATGTGCAGTGTGTCAAAGGCAAAACCAGGGACACCAGGGCATCCAGACCCATGCTGTCACCAGCTGCCTACGTATGCTTTGAGAAATAGTGTTTTATTGCAAGTTCAGGCATAAGGATTTCCTTTTCATTGTAGAGAGCTTTGAACGATTTCTCCCTTTCTCCAAAGAAAATGTTGACAATAGAATCTTTGATCTTCAAAAACTAATGCACATGAGAAATTTAATTCATGTAAATAATTCTGCTGGACTCAGTAAGACCCATCACAGGAAGTTAAACACACATAACTATCTCTCAAGCAAAGACCATGCACATGGAAGGTACACTGATATGTAGTGTTGATACTGATATAGTCCAAACGTTCACTTAGATATATGTTCTGTCTTCAAAAGATGTAATGGAAATGCTGTCTTATCACAAGATCATGTTGGTTTTTTAAACTAACATTTGAAAAAAACTACATGCACTCAAGTTCAAAACTTGTAAAAGCAAGATTTATCTAGAGAGCTGAATGGTTATAAGTACATGTTATAAGTACATGTACAGTTATAAGTACATGTCCACGCTGTAGGAAAATAGTAATGATTCATCACATTTTTATATCCTCATATTTTATATTCAGTTCAATATTACATGATTTTAGGAAATATTGCTGCATAATTCCAGTTTACTATTCCAGTGCTATATATATTGTCAAACCTTTTTCTACAATCATTCACTCATGATACAAGTTTTCCAGGTGATGATTTTTTGAATGCAATTGATTAAACTTGGAGCACAGAATCCTGTATGACACTTCGGGTGTTCACTGATCTTTAGAAATAACCTTTAGACCTTAAGTTCTGGTGGGAAAAAGAAGTTTTAGTTAATAGGATTATCTAGTTCAGAAATTCTCTAGTGCTTGACAAAAGTCATAAAATAGACAAGCACATTTCTTTTCTGAAGTACTTACAGTCCTATTAGTAATGCTTTGATTCCTACTGCTTCTTGTCCTGTTCAGTTAATTAATATCATCCTGTAGTGGAGTGGGCTTGTTCAAAAGCTGAAAACTCTTTAACTCCCCCACTATTAGGAAATCATATTAAAACTTCTATTTGAGAATGACCTTGCTGCTTCCTTTTGTTAATACATTAATACCACTAAACCAGTATTAGGGAGAGAATGAGTTGTGTGTCCTGCTAGAGATGATAATATTTTGTTTTACTGTTTGAATTGTGGTGTTGCTTACGCAAAAAGGCTCTTGAATATGATTTTACCTAATTAAATAAGTTGATGTGGTAATTAATATGAGAACTCTCTGGCTTTGGTGTTTTGAATGTGACCTAGCAGTCCCTTATATCACCCAAGAGGACTGTTGGTGAAAAGCCACCAGTATGCACACCAAAGACAAAAAAATAAGAGTTTTGCCTTATACTTTAAATTACTGAAAGTGGGGTTATTGAACAGTGTTTTTCCACAAAAGCAGTATTCTGTTTCCATGCTACAGTTTCTCCCACATTCCATTAAATGTATGACAGACTATTAGCGTTTCTTTGCACTTTTGGAAGGACTTTCCATATAAATAACTAATTACCTAAAAGGAAATTTCATGAAGCTTATGCTTTCTTTTGTTATCATCAAAGAGTGTCAAGATCTGGAAATTGCTGTTCTGCTGGTACTGTACAAATTAGAATGATAATTAGTACACTGTTATTGCCTCTTTGGCTATAGCTGTTTGGGGGCTCTTTTTGCCACATGAACATGCAATGTACAATGGAACGCAGTTTTTGAGTATTTTCCTGTTTTCACTAATGCTTGGGATTGCTGCACGTGAATGGGTTTAACAAAAGCTGTTATACATGAAAGATAATGATAAAACCAGCTGGAATTAGAGGTGCTGAGAGACTAGGTTTTATTGCTTTCTACAGGATTTTTGTCCGATTCTTTTTAAGAATGCTGACCACATGCTTTGTTTAGTTTGAAAAGACAATACAATGTCTTCCTTCAGGAAGAGAGGTGTCACTTTAGGCCATTATATGCATCTTTACTCTTCTGATAATTTATCTTTATGCTCTTTTAAGTTTCGATGTTCTCAAAGTCAGAAAGAGGAGCAGGCACTATGAATTATTGTACACAGATACTGATACATAACAAATTAATAAGTACTCCCCACATCGTTACAACTCTCCCTCCCTTGTGTTTGGGTATCAGACTATGCAGATATCCACCACACCCCATTCATCTCTTGAGCTGTCAGCAGTGTTTTCAGTCCTTTTTCTCTTTTCACTTGTTCAATCAGTTTTGTTATTGTTCTGTGACTTGCCTCTCAGTCTGTCTGTATAGTTCTAATATTATCTGTTGAAGTCCTAGGTAGTAGCTCAGCTGTGGTTTTCAGTTTGGAGAGGGGAAGAAAAAAGTGCAGTAAGTACCTGTATTTTATGATAGCTCCATGTATCTTTCCATGTGTGGCACAAAAAGCAGGTATCCTTTTTTAAAAATTATTTTTCTTTTTCTGATATGTCTGTGGTGCAAGCTCCTTAATTTGTTTCTGTGGTGCAGCTCTCAATCAATTATGGATGTTGTGGGGAATAAACAATATTCTGGTTTACCAAGAAGGATTTTAAAACCTTAAAAAAAGTTCAGAAAAACTTATTTTTTTCATTTTACACTGTAGGATTTCAATATATAAATTATTCTAATCTTATTTTGATATCATAAAGAAATTAAATACATTTTTCCCTACCAGTGTGTCCAAGGGTTTCCCAGGATGTCTTCTCACACTCCCTTTGTATCTAACCACATACCACATGTAAAGAGAACAAGCATCTTAAACTGCAATATGTCAGCTGTTATCAGGCTTCCATGAAAAATGATTAACTACTATGTGGACTTAAATTGGTATTTTGAAATAAAAGACACTTCAAGTTGCTTGATGTTAAGTTAGTATGTAAGAGAAACTGCAGAACCTGAAACACAATTTCTGAACAGAACTCCAACACAGTCGTCCCAGATGTACAATCTTTGAGGACCAGGCTTTCTTTCTTTTTTTTCAAATTCTCATGGATGTCCACCTAACACACCTTTCTGCTTGAGAAGTGGAAAACTGAATAGGGATTGAGAGGAAGTGCACAGCAGGGACAGGTGTGCTTGGGGGTCTGGTTGGTGTTTCCTGTGGCACTTGAGTGTCCCTTCAACTGGGCTCAGTGAGTGGGGATCAAAGGAAGGGTTCTGGAGATTTCAATTTTCTAGACGTGGCCTATCAGCCTAGACACAGGCCTGGGTTAAGTCTGATCTGTACCAGCTCTTGGGCTGCTCGGCAGAAAATCAGGTGAAAGTTGACATTTTGATTTTTCATGAAGTTTGGGTGGGAGGTTTTGCTTGTGGTTTTCATGTACTTTCCCCTGTGAGTATTATCAGAGGAAATACATATTTTCATTAATGGGTCACACTTCCTTCTATGTTCACTATGCATTTGGGAATAGCAATCTTCATCTAAATGCCTTGTCTTCCATGGATTTGGTTATGCGAGCTGTGCTTTCTCTGTGGATGCACTGCTGTGGGAGCTCACAGGCTTTAGGCTTCACTGGGTGGGATGCAGCACCATCCCACTGAAGAAGCCTCAGCTGTGGAATTTGTTTACTCTGTAATGTCAAGTGAACCCAAGTCCATTGACTCTGGAGGCTTGGTAAAAAGATTCCTTCTCTCTGAGGGGTTATAGGAAGTTGAAGTTTGTTTGCATTATGATTGAGAGCTCTTTATTTGATACTTTTTAAATACAGCAGTAAATTCTCTTATGCTGGGCATGTTTTATACATGAATGAGACTGTGTTGCACAGGGTCACGTCATCCTGTATTTTCAATGGTTTCACAAAACCAAAAACCACAGCATCATTTTAAGCAAACTGTGATTTGTGGCTTGTTTAATTCAAATGGAGGAATTGGCAAGAAAATCACAGAAATTAATTTTCTCCATTAGAACAATTTATTCTTTTAGGTATGTCTGTACTGTAAAGAAAGGGAGTCCAGGAGAGAAAGGAGAGTGCAGGAAGCACAGACTCATTGACTGTCCATGCTTCTCCATTGTCAGCATCTCCTTGGCATGACTTTGGTCCTGGTGTATCGATGCCTTGAAGGGGCTACCTGAAAACAGAGGCTAGACAAGATCAAGAGAATAAAAGTAGGTATTTATTTGAAGAGCCTTCAAAGGTACACCTTGGGAGTCAAAAGCCTCCACCCAAGATGGACTCTGGGTCATGGGTTCTTCACACTTTTATAAGTTTGGTCCTTTTGCATATCAGGGTTAATTCTCCAATTATAGTTTCAGTTAATGATGTAATTACCCCAAGCTTGCTCCTCCTCTCAAAGGCTTTAGTTTACACATTTTGGGGCCTGAGACAACAAGGTGTCCTTGAAGTGGAAACCTAGAGGTTTGTTACATCTAACCAGCACGAGAACAGGAGCTAACAGGCCATATGAAATTTCAGAGTTACACACTAAGCAGTACAGGATTTGAAAAATATAGAAGTTAAAACCTAAGGCATCATCCCCCGGCACGTGAGGTTGGTTGGTTGGTTTGTTTCCAGTGCAGGGTGAGTGAAACCATGTTCAGCCTGTGCTGCAGCCCACCAGGGAAGTACATTTGTGCTGTGAGACTGCATGCATGGGTTAAATGCTTCAGGATGTCAGTGCAAGTCAAGAGAGGGTGTTTGAATGATACCCCTTCAGAGCAGGAACAGCGCTGGAGGGCTCCACAGCGCCCGGAAAGGACAAACCTGGTGTTGAGTTAAAATCTTCTGAAGAGAGTCCCTGGGGTAAGCTGTCCCCAAAGTGTCCTGGGAGAAGGAGTAGCAGAGACAGAAGGTTTTAGAGGGTCAGCTGCAGTGACAGGGTGGTTCATAATGTGTCTGATCAGCAGTGGTACTGACAGGCAAACTGCTCTGCTGTGGCTGTATCCTAGGAGAGCTGGGACTGAGAGTGCCTTGATTTGAATTTTCAGTTACTTGGGCTTGAATCATTAATATATTGTGCAAAGATAGTTTGCAAACTGAACTTTAAAATAAATACTTATTAGAAGGCTTCTCTGGGAAACTTCTTCCTTAACAAAACCAAAAAACCAAACAAACAAAGAAGAAAACCCACCACCACCACAAAAAAAAAACCCAAAAAACCAAAAAAACACCTAAACCCCAAACCAACCAATCAACCAAAGCAAAAACTCCCCAAAATCCAAACCAAAAGAAAAAAAAAATCTACATTCAGTGGATTTTGGTTTTGGAAAATATCTTTACTGAAATAAAGTGTGCTCATTTTCATAGTGTTTCTTGTGCTGGAATAAAATATTTAAAATGTGAGATTCTTAGCACATGGCTAGAAACTGATAATTATTTAAACCAGCTGCCTAGTTGCAGTGTATAGTAAGATTCATCACTGTGATTCACTAGCACATCAGAAAAAAACAACCCCAGAAAACAACCAAGTAAAAATGCTATGGATAGATAAAATGTGGAAAGTACTTATTCACGGTTGGTGCATGGTGTTGATTTATTTTTAAAAAATGCAACTTCAAATAGAAGTTTGATTAAAATAAGTGAGTCAGTTTCTGTTATATCTGACAGCTATAATTTTGTTATAAGCTTTCCAAAATAAAATACATTAATAACACTTTTTTTTTCATGTATTTATTCACCAAACCATTGGATCTGTAAGTGCAAGAAAAAGATGCTCATCACTGCAAAATTTCTGCAAGTCTTTAATTCGAAACATTTCCCTGTAAGCAGGTGACTGTATTCGAGGGGAAAGAGAAACCTACCTATTTTGGCCATACTTCATACATTTCCTGTCCATTCTGTTACTTGTCTAAAGAAATAATGTACAAAAATTATTCAGTGTAATTTCAGCATTAAGAGTAAAAGCCACAATTTGTCCTGGTGTTGATTATTTGAAAAGGTTTTTCATTGTCTGTAGTTAAGTCTCGTTTCTGTGTTAGGATATTGAACATTGTAACCAAAACTTCCCTCCCTTCCATGCTCATTCCCACAGCAAATGTCCTCAGAAGGGAAGAATGTTATGAGTTGCATCAAAAGTTTAGTAAGTGATTCATTACTGGATGAAAAATAATGTGATTTATGTTTGCCACTGAAGTTCTTCATTTTATTCACAGAATTGATCTTCAGTGCAAATCAAATCCTTCTTGGTAACAGCCTGTTGCAAGTTCTTGCACATCACTAAAACTAATTAAAAACAGGTGGATTCTTCCCATGTAGCAGTACCACCCAGCTGAATGAAATGTAGATAACTTGTATGGATTGTTAGAGAGGATGTTGTTTTCCCTAGGGACCTGACTGGAATGCTAGGATTCTCTAAAGCTGCATTTCTGAACAGAAAAAAAATCATATTTTAACTATGATACCCGTATTACTTTGTTTATAAAACCTGAATTTAAGTTGGCACTGTAGAGAAGAGGAAACCCTGAAGGAAACTTAATTTTTGAAACCTGATCTCTGTGTGAAAGTCTCTGTGAAACTCTGGTATAAAGATTTGAAAGGTTTCATTTAGAAACTCAAATCTACATAGCTAAGTTTTGTTGTTTTTTTTTTTTTTTTAATTTTGCATATTCATATTTTTCAAGACTCAGTTTATCTTTCACAAAAATAAATGAGATAGCAGAATCATGAGCTGTGTTTACTGAGTATTCCATTTATGAACTAAATGATCTGCTTAATCTTGTGATTTATTACTGCTTTGATAGTTCTCTTTAATTAATAGGAGTTTGTTTTATGTGGGCTAATGATACTGACTTCAATCTACACGTGCAGGGCTGAGCAGAAGGGGACGTGGAGGAAGAGCAGGAGACCAGCTGACTTGTGCTGCATTTTCATGCCAGCAAAGTTCAGAGTGCCCTCTTTTTCTGGGCAGAATGAATAGAAGGCTGGAAAAACAAATTGGCACAATGAAAATTTCTTAAAGACAGAAGTACTTGTATCTAAGCCAGCTGTGAGTTTTGAAGTGCATGTATCTTTGCAAATCAGACTATGCAGAGTGGTCCAAATATAATACTTGTATCTAATGTCATTGTAACAGACCTCAAAGGTGGTCTCTCTGTAAAACAGCATATTAAAAAAGAAGATCAAATATAAAGTGGAATTTATGATGTTAGTCTTTCCAAGCCCAGCCAATTTTAATTTTGGGTCTTCATTTTTTCTTGACTGACTCAAGTTCTGTGCAGCCTCAGAAGACAAACTGAATAAAAGAATAAAGTAACAGAACATTGAGAATAAAACAATAGAGCATTTCATGTATTTACCCACGGTGGGCCATCAAGTCACATCAAAATACACATTTATATATGAACTTTAGATTTACAGAAATCTCCAGATTTTACTAACATTGCAGTATTTTAACTTTGGTAAATCAATAATTATTTTCTGTATTCCTGTGAGTCAGTGTTGTTACACTTGCACCTAGACTTGAGATTTAATGGAGTAGGTGTGTGCTGGGGCAAAGCACTTACTGTTCATAACAACGGAAAATGCTAGGAGCAAGACAAGTTAAGACAGTCTTGTGTAACTGATTGTTTAAAAACTTTACAAAAATAAAAAACCAGTCAAGAAAATCTCTAGTTTGCTAGTTAAGAGCATAGAATTTCTTTTGAAAAATTTTTGGTCTACTTTCTATCTTATTGCAAGCTGCATGTCTTATTTTGAAATGCACTTTTGTGCACTAGAGAAGTATAATTTATTGTAAATGTTACATTAAAAGACTAATTTCTCAGGCAGCTGGAATTAGATTTTTTCAGACAAATGTTGCACATGCACATTGCCTAATCATTAGATTACAACCCCAATTTCTCACTCTTTTAAACCCAACTGCATTTTTTTTTTTGCATATTGGAAGGGTTTTAAGGGGTAACATCTTCAGAACAAGGGCACGTTCATATTGTGTTGCTTCTGAAATAGCTGGGAACATGTGGTGGTGGAAAGTCACTAAACTAGAAAGAGCTTGTGAAATGCACAGTAGCTTAACATAAATAAGGAAGAATAAACAGCTTTTTCAATGGCTGCATGCAGGGCCAGTCTACAAGTGTATGTGGTGGTGCTTGATGGGTCAGGCATAGCTTAATTACTGAATTTCTACTATGCAGAGGTTGTAACAGGAAAACATTTTTGAACTTGTCTGTTTTTGTTTGTCTCTCCTATAGAAAATTACATAGTTTGTCTGTATATGTGAGCTATCCATGGTATGATTGCTTGTACCTCCCTGCTACAGCAGCCACTGCAAAGTGATTTTATTGTCCTCTAATCTACTGGAACAGTTTTTAACATGTCTTTTGCTTTACCAGCCTTTTTGCAAACTGGGAAGCCCAACAAGTACCTTAGTGGTAATTTAGAATCTACTAGTAAAGTGTGGGCATTTAGCAGTGTTAAAATTTTCAAGCTGGAGTCAAAATTCATTTTTTGACATATTTCTTGACTGTACTTTTATTTAATAAAGAAGAAACGATGCACTTCAGGAAATGGTGATTTTTATTTACGACTATGATGGGAAAATGCAAATGAAGCAGTGAATTTTGTGATCAGTATTTTACAGAGCAGTCACTTACTATAATTATATGTTTTAGATCAGTGGAATTATCATGTTCTATTAACCAGATTATTTCCTGACTTCTTGTAGGATTCTGAGTAATAACAAGATCTTGTGGTTGAAGAATGGCTCTTTCTTCGGGCTGAGGTCCCTGGAGAGACTGTGAGTAACTGATTAGCCTTGCTCCACCGTCAATTAAAAAGTCTTTGTACTTTAAATATAGAAACAAATATCAGATAATGAAGTTGAGACATTCTGAACTGTATTGCACAGTAGAGTTTCTAGACAGTCATCAGGTTAAGAAACAGCATAAAAATGAGTGCATGGGGATGGACGTGGAAAATACAGGAAAGCGCTGCCATCAGTTTGGAACTAAAATAAACATCCAGTCAAAGGCTTGTACCACACTGTGTATGCTATCACAGCAAAGACTGCTATATGTAAGGGTAACACTAATATACCTGACATGTGGTTTGGGTTATTTAACTCGCTGGTCTCCAATACTTCCATTTTAGTTCTATACTAATTCTAATTTTTTCTATATTTTAATTATAGTATCAACAAACTGGACAGCATTTATCACAGGAGCAAACAATGATATTGATAAAGTTCCATGGCCATGTATTTCTAGCCAATATTTGGAGGGGGGCAGAGGAGCTCAGGAGCAGCTAATGAGTTAGGAAGAAAATATTTGGAAACTTCAATGGAAATAAATAATCAGTAACAGCTATAGTATAATAACAATACTTTCTGTGTATATAGGTCAGTCATTTGAGAATAATTGTGACCAAGCCTAAAAGGCTATTTTTTATATCTATAGGCAACTTATGGTGCGAGTACATCTAAAATGAGTAATTGTCATGCCTATCTTACAATATCTCCTGCATCTTAAGCTAGATTACTTTTGTACTGCTTTGTAAGAGTAACTTAATTATGTAGAACTGTTGATATGAAATAGTTGCTACATTCATGAATGCATGAATGTATTCTGTGTGGTATGAATATTTCCATATGCAAAGAAATTACATATTAAAATCAACCTTAGCTAATATTTTTACTATAGATGTGTGTGATATGCATGCTCTTTATGGTTGTGGAATAAAGTGGGTAAGCATACCATACTGAGAGGTTTGAATATCCTAACTGTGGTTTAAAAATAAACAATTTATTTCAAGGTCTCAAGCAATCCCTTAAGCACCTTGAAGGGTTTGGATAAACTGACTGTCAGAACATTTATGCTAAATAATATTAGATTTTCTCTGTATATAGTTATAGTTGTATCAAATACTTTCTTTAATGTTAAATATTAATATACTAAATGATATGGAATATTAAATAGTATGGAATGGAGAGTGGTGTATTATTTACTAACTGGTTTAATATTACGATTAACAGTGATATGAGGTTTGTAAAGAAGTCTACAAATACTTTAGACAAAACAGTTTAGAACACAGGATAGGATTACAAATTTATTGCAAGAAGGGAAATTAGTAAATTAAATTCTTATGTAATGTAAGTAAATGTAAGTAAAGTAATGTTTAGAACTAAAGGAAAACATTGCCTCTGAGGTTTTTTTTAAGGTTTAATTTACATTGGGGAATTATACTGAGCATGTACTTTTAAGAACTTTATTAGTTAACTAGTGAGAGATATACTTCAACTTGAAAAGACATTACAAGTGAAACTAAGAACAGTGATAAGACAGAAAAAATGCCTTAGGTGTGTAGCCTCAAGTACCATCTCAATCTAACCCATTTTCATTTTCCTGTACTGATTTTTCACAAGAGTACAGATAAAATGAGTATCATCTCCTCTGTTTATAATTCTATTTGGCTATGGTGTTCATACAAAATCCATGAGTGGGCCATGAATTGAAGACTGGAATTCGAGTGGTGACATTCTCATGATTCAGCCTCTCTGTTTCTGTTTCATTTGGGGCCACTCTGGCCCCATATGCTTCTTATCAATATCTGTGAAATCCCAGTTTCAGCTGGAGGGGTGAGAACAGCTGGAATAGTCTCCTAGGAGGTGAGTGTGAATGAATTACAGCTGGATGAGTGCTCCTGGCTGTTGGACAAAGGTTTCCCCAGCTTTGCCTTTTCCACAGAACCTAATTCAGGTGCTTCAGGTGCTCAAAATGGAGAACTGTGGCAGCAACTGCTGTCATTACTTGTGGCTCATCAAAATCGATCAAAAACTTTCATTCCTTGCCTGAAAGCAAGTACTGTAGCAGGAAAATCCAACTGCCTTTAAAATAATGGTAAGTTTACAAGATTAGGTGCTTAGGAACACGGGTGTGCTGGAGTTAAGAATTACTCAATTAATTTGGCTTTGCACTCCTTGTGGTCCTGTTCAGAACAAAAAATAATGTGAATGCCATAGAGGAAGGAAACATGTAAGTCAGTAATTTTTTTTTACAGTTACCATGAGATCATGAGCTAGAAAATGAAAATACATAGAAAATGAAATCATTCAATGCCAAACTGGAAAAATTTAGAGATGTAAAATTTCAGGTGGAATTGAATGACTTGTATATTCTGGCTCTTCCCTATTCTGGAGTGCTTAAATCCTCTTTTTGGGTAAAGAATAGTTTGACGCCCCATTACAATAAGTGAGTGAAAATTTTCTCCCTATTATTTTGTTTTTCAAGGCATGTCACAACAGGAAATGTAATAATGTCTAGTAAAAACTATATAATTGTGGTCAAAATACATGTATGAAATATTAATAATTTTACTGGGCATTTTGTAAAAATGCTTTGAAAAACACTGTCTCACAATAGGTGCACTTTCTGTTCCGTGAATGTGTATGAACAGTGACTCCTGAGTGATTTGTAGAGATGGCAATCCATCTCCACAGCTACAGTTTTCTGAAATAAAGAATTGCTGCCATGTGCTGGTTTGGAAAGGCTGGCTCACGAAGGTGACATGGCATCTGGATCATGATGTGCCTCTGTGCCACTGAGCTTACACTGCACTACTAACAAGTGGCATTAAGAAGTGAAGATCATACCTTAAATACAATGAGAGAATAAAAACTTTCTGTAAACTTAGATACTACATGCTGCCCAGTTACGTGGTCCTTGAGTTGGAGTAAAATCAGAAGTGCTGGCAAGAATATAAATTAGATTTATTTGAAGCAAGTGTGGTAAAGGAACTGTTCGTTAAAATATGAAGAGCTGTGTGGAATTTAACCAGAAGAGATCTACAGGCCATAAATTCTATAAATGAGAATGCACACCTTAAACCCATTTCTGTGGTACACCCTGTGGAGATGGCTGGCGTCACATTCAGGAGGCTGAGAATTCAGTTTGGATCTGAAGCTCAGGGCAAAGACTTGACAGCTTGTAATGATTTCAGTTCCGTTGCCTTCCCTGTCTGCAGTCAGTGTCCTGCCTTCCCAGAACAGCAGGAGTTATCACAGACATTTAAATAAGTTTTTCCTATGCTCTGGGTGTCATAAAAGAAAAGCAAGTTGGGCTTTCAAAGCCATGAAAGAGTGAGGTAGCCCTTTCAAGTAAGTCTCAGCTATCTGAAAGCTCTCATTTAGCAAATTATTTGAAGGGATCTGAAAAACTGAATTGTCTCTGTAATTTGGTGGTGTAGTTACTCCATAAATCAGAACAATATATTAAATAGAAAAATCTGTGATAGTTTGCTTTTTTAAGAATTAATTTTATTTATTTATTTTTATTTTCTGGGCATGGGGCTAAGCATGCTAATACCCAAACAATCATAGGCTAGTGCAGGTTACCAAGTTCCTTGCAGATGCCTTATCATGGCAGTATGTGGTATTGATGCTGCTCCAAAGACATTCCCATCCCCCCCAGTGTGCAGCAAAGTCATGGTATTAGTGCCAGCTGTGGCAAGGCTTTTTCTGCCTGAGAATATTTGGCCAGCCACAGTCCAGGGGATGCTTCTGGGGCCAGAGGCTGATGTGGTTGGGCCAGGTGCTCCAGCTGTGCTGGCCCTAAAGCCAAGATCCAGACTAGGGAAATAAATCTTTTGCCCTCATCGTGGTGCCAGCTGGCACAAAACAATGTGTGCTTCAGCTATTATGCACACTGCTAATTTTGTTCTTTGCACAGCAGCCACCCCACCAGAGTTGCCTGGACAGCCCCTGCCCTGAGCGCCCTCCCTGAGCCACAACATGGAATTTCAGCCTCTCGAGGCTTCCCTGCTCTGGGCTCCTGCTGCTGGGGGGTGGATTGTGTGCTTCATATTGTCAGAAGTGGGTGTATGGAGTTTCTCCCTCTCTGTTTCATTACCAAATGTACTTTTTCATTAGGTTTATAGGAGCATTATACCTCTGGAGACTGTTGCTCCTTTGTCCCAGTGACTGAAACTCTAACGGGTTCAGCAGCTATTGGGAGGGAACCAGCAAATAAAAATAAAGAAACATACACAAACAGTCCATGGTTGCATAAGCAGTTTCCTTGGGAAATCAGGATGAAAGATCACTAAGCAAGATTACACGTATTTTTCACAGTTGAGCCAGAAGAAAAGCATGCCATGCACTAATAAGCAGCAGTGACTGTTTAACAGAAACTTTCTTTGTTACATTTTCTAGACAAAGAAAAATAATACTGAAGTATCTTTAAGAATTTAGCATTGAATTTATTTTTTGTTCTATTCTTTAGCACTATAGATGAGTCTTACTCAACCAGGCCTCACTTAGATTGTGTGTAGTTTTATTAAGTGCTGCTGTAAAGTTACCAATCACGTGTCAGTGCTGCACAGCCACGTGTTGTCCTCAGTTATTATCAGACAAGATTGCCTAAAAGCTACTTCTGATAGATTTCATGGGACATTCTGCAACTGTATGTTGTGGGGTGCAGTTGAAGTAATAACACACTAAGTTGAGGGATGAAAAGGGCTAGAAAGACAAGCATAACAAATCAGACCATAGAAAAACATGTTGTTATGCAGTTGTTACAAAAATATGACATTTAGAAGTTACAAATATGACAAATACAACATTTAGAAGTTCTTTAGCAAAANACACGTTGTTATGCAGTTTTTAACAAAATATGACATTTAGAAGTTCTTTAGCAAAATTCAAATGATGGAAGCATAAAATGTAAAGGTTTGACATTTTTTAACATGGAATTTACATTTTCTAAATTACTGTCCTCTTCATTTTTTCCCTGCCCATACATTTGAAATGTGCACATGCACACACACACAAAGAAACAGATGTTCTTCCTAGGTACTGTGAAGAATTAGAAATATACTCAAAGAAATTGTTAAACAATTTGACTTTCAACACATTGCATATGACATCTTTAAAGTTAGAAACTTCATAGATATATTTAGAAATACATGTTCTTTTTTGGATTGTTGTAAAAACAGAAAAATACTGGTTATTATGAACTAATAATATTTCAGACTGACAGCCAGGATCCAGCTGTGCAACATTTTTGGCTCTTTTTTTTTTCCTAGAAGATCTTGCAGCTGAGGAGTGTGCCCCTCACATTCTGCAGGCACTTTTAACAGAAAATAAATTAATAATCTTGGAGACCTCAAATGCCACTGAGCTGTGTGTTTAGAGAAATGCTGTGATGGTACTCAAGAAAAGGGCAATTTAAAAGTCTGTTTCTTAGGGCTGTTTGTTGTGTAAATAGTCATAGTATGAATAAAACTATTCTGTTTTATCTATTTTTTGTATTTGGAAAAATATGGAAAAAGAAAACTCTATGCAAACTCCTTTCACACATCTGAAGTTTTCTTGCCAGTTCTTGCATTTTCAATCCTGCATGGATTTATTAGGATCTATAGGTCTAGTTGATAATGATAGCAAACAAGTTATTTCTGTATTCTCAAAGAACAAAAGTACAGGTCCTGCAACCATTATTTTTTCTTGTTTAATAATACGTCTAAGACACCTGAGGAAATCTAAGCAGATTTCCATGTAAAATTTCTTACTGTGTTGGCTTGTAATTGTTTACAAAAGCTCATTATGCTGCCTTACTGTTTGAAGTGATTGATCATATTCTGGTAGATTCAGAAGGATGGGAATAGTCATGAGGAAGGATTTTTCTCCAGGAGCAACACTGCTTTGTGCCTTTACTCAAAACTAGACTGAAAACAATTCATGTTCCTCTTGGCAGTCATTGAACTTTGAGTTACCCTTTTGGTTTCAGTGTCAGATGAAGAGATTATCTTTTCAATTATGATGATGCCAGTGTTTTCATGAGGCAGGAGAGTTCCCTGTGTCAGTCCTAAATGCAGCTAATGGAGCTGGCAGGTTGATACCAATTGATAGATATGTTTGCCTGCAATATAGTCTGTGCAAAGGCACTTGAAAATACTGAGCTTAAAAAACAAAGTTCTGAAAATTCATTAATTACTAAAGTTAAGCTACCTGTTCATTCAGAGACGTCTATTACAGATAATTGGTTTGAGGAGTTGGAGATACTCAGGAGATAAAGAGCTTTACAAATACTGGAGGGGAAAACAAACCCAGTGAATGTAGGCAGTGGACAGATCAGACAGAGGAAAGAAAATAGTTCTGCATATTATAATCATTTATCACCTAAAATTAGAATAGCTTTTGGTGGAATGACTGGTTTCTAAGGTTCATCCTGGAGCATGGAGAAAAGCAATTGCTACTAAGAAAATGAGTGCTAAGCTAGTAAATTGGACTCTATTCTTCAGAGCCTAATACACACAGCTCCTTAGCCATCTCTTTTTTTCATTGGTAGTAAATGCCCTGGTCACCTGCTGTAAGATTTTTGTTCTGGGGCTTTTATCATATTCCTTACCCATCCTGGGATTCCTGCGTCTCCTGAGGCCAGTCTGTCATTGTGGTGGCTGCAGCCCAGGGATTTTGCCTCTCTTTGGTGCTTGGTTCTCTGTCATTGTGGTAATTTTGGTTGTGTTACTCAATAATGTTAATGTCAGATATATTCTGGTACAGACAGAAGGTAGAGATGTTCACTTAAATGAATGTGCCCTTTAAATGTCTAACTTCATTTACCTGTCAATGACGATTGTAACATATAATTGAATTATTGAAAAATAATTAAATGCATGTCAAAAAAGAGTATTCTTTTCCAGGAAATCAGTTTTGTTCTGCAAAATAAAATTTCTATAAAATCATTTTAGTATTTTAAAATTTTAATGGCATGGATTGCTATGAGCCTCATACGAGACTGAAAGGAGATAAGAAAATGATCCTCGTTGCACCAGATTACCTTCAGTTCCTCACTGCCAAGGGTTTTTTTTAGCATCAAATAGGAGTTCCTCATTAACATTTACAACGTTTGAATTACATCTTGTAAATCATGCAAAACCACAAATTTAGTAGTATTTAATTTTACAATGAGAATTTTCCCCTATCAGTTAACTAGCTAGAATCATCTTACTATTTCTGACTGTTTAAGTTGAACAAAGTTTTTACCTGACCATATTTATTTATTGACAGATTTCTTTCGTCATTATCTGATTCTGGAAGATGTTCTATTTTAGGCATTGCATTCAATTAAAAATACAGCTTTTTAGCTTCTGTATCTTTTACTTGAAAACAGTCCTTCTTAATCATAAAGGACTTTGTATAAATAGGGAATTCTATGCATGCTGTAGCAAATGCATAATGGTTAGGTAATACAATATTTATATGTTGGTGTTAAACAAGAGTCTTTTGAAAGGAGAAAATCTGTGAAAGAAGAGGCTTTTATTTGAGAGAAATTATTGGAAATCAAGGACTGTCTTATTTTAGAGGTTTTTTAGAATTTTCATTCAATTTTTGACTCATCACTTGATCTCTCTACCTCATCTATGTTTTAAATCTGTATTGCTTATTTAACGTCTCCAAATATAGTAAGACTGGGAGATCTCAGCTTATGAGGAGAGAGAAAACAAGAAAAAGTATATTGATGTTTGTGTAATGACAATTGTTTTACATTTCTACCTTATGTGGAGTCTTTTATGTCCATTCGTGCCCTGACTGGGAAGAAACCTTAATGGGCACAAATACACAAGTGCAGACAGAGGATAGTGATGCTTGTTGAAAATACCTGCCTGGTTATATAAGTAGCAAGAAACAACAGCAGACCTAAGGAACCTTGGAAAATATCAAGTCCTTGGATCTGGACGTGGAAAAGCCACTGTTGTTCCTCACTGTTGGTAAAGCAATACTGGGTGAATTGCTTTTCAAAGTAAGGATCATTTTGCTGCAGGCAGTGTTTTAATGAATTGCACAGAAGGAAGGTATCCAATTTGCTATCATTGCATAGAAATTTTGAGAAACCAGAGAAGGAGAAATAGAGGCAGGATCAATGTCACAAGTCAAACTGGGCAAACTTAATTAAAAATTGCCTTTTCATTTCAGTTCTGTGGTCCTTTATGGATCTCTTTATTCCATCCTATGACTAACAATAGGTTACTCATTTAGTAGTGCAAAAGCTGAGTATGTCCATTCTTTTACACTGCCCTCCCTAAAAACAAGTAAAAAAAGGACCACCAACCAAAAAAAACAACCTCCCCAAATGCCAGAACCCATTATGTTCTACTGTGCAGTATCAAAGAGAGATTTAGCATTATATCAGGAATTGTAAAACTTTTGCTATTCTTAATATGACTGTCAGAAACAGAGGAGTTAGAAATTAAAAGTAAAATTACATTACCCCCTTTCTAACAGGCTGTACGTACGTAAATCTCACAACCATGAAGTAGCTATCAAATCACTTGTAATGCAGTGTGACAGAAAGGTAATGCATTTTTTTCCTCTATTCATTTGTTATTTACCAGTACAAAGTCACAATACAGACTATTAGACATCACATACATTATATTTTAGAGAATGAGACAATAGGAAAATACTCTGTATGTCTATTGCTGTAGAGCTGCTATGCTGTAATGTGCAAAAAACCCAGTAATTCTAGAGAGAATTTTTCCTTTGGGATATTACAGTGCTGTTTAAAAATAGCAGTAATTAACTCTGAAAAATAGGTTAGTAAATCAATCCCATTGTTCGAGTGCAAGGGCCCAGAACCAAGTGTGTTTCCCATGTTTTCTCAATACCCTAAGCCTGTTTTCTGTTTGCCTCCTAAACTGTTCATTTCTCTGGTTCCGTGGTGTACTTGTTTACCTCTGATAGGAACAACAGGGGCTACCAGGCCACGACTTTGCTGTTAATTCCCTGGTTTACAGTGAGATCTCAGACCTTCCCTCATGGGCACTGCTCGTGGCCGTGACGGGCGTTAATGTCACTCTGAATGCGCTGCTGGGATTGCACTCCTCCGGTGCTGGCATCAAACTGGTTTCAGCCTGGGCACAGAATTGCCAGCTGCTGGCATGCACGTGGTGTAGCACCAGAATTTAAGATGTCAGTGGTTTGCCAGGCTGCATCGATGGACTTCTGAGCGTAACTATTTGCATTTTTTTCCCCAGCAAAACAGATTTCTGTTGGAAATGTGAGCATGGCAAAATAAAAGTGTTCAGTGGGGGACACAGCAGTTTCACAGGACTGTCTTTGTCACAGATACCAGTGTTTCGTTTCAACTACATTTCAACTGTTTGATAACTGCTTTACTGTCACAAAAGACAGAATCTTCTTTGATTGATAAAGCTGAACTATTCCACTTCAGACCGATGCCAACTGTGTTTCTATAAAGAAAGGCAGACTGGTTGAAACAGCAGTAAAAACAGAAATGTGGTTTTAGGGCAGTTTGTATGAAGTCAGAGAGAAGCATGCTGGGAAGCCAAGCTGATAAAAATTAGTCTCAGTTCATCAGCAACTGAGCTAATCTTATGAAGGGAACTGTGAGGTGAATTGGTAGCTGAGTCCTTTTATTCAGTATGTGGTTTTGATTCCTCTGCTGTAGGCTATTGTGGAATACCACTCTCCAACTCCAGAAATACTAGATATTAGTTGTGTGTAGATACAAGCGGTCTTTAAAATATTTTCAGTCAAGAAGACCAAAAAGTTTCCTTGCCTCGTAGTATCCATACATAAAATGTGAGAGACCTCAAGTTCTGACTAGGAACATCTCAACATCATGGTGGTGTTGGGTAAAAGGGAGTATCCAAAGAGAAGCTCCAAACTCAATCCTTCCCCCCTGCCGAGAGTTTTCTGGGCCCTACTGATAACTTTTCTTTTGACAGACATTTCTCAATTGCTCACTTATAAGCGCAAAGCCCCCTATGTATATAAGTTATTGTCTGCCAAAAGTGCATGTCTGTAGGCTAGGCTGTGAGGTCTCAGATGAAAACATGCTATTTCTCATTCTTATCATGCTAGTCTGTAAATGCTCCAAGGGTACCAATGACCCTGGGAGCTTGCTGCCCTCAAAACTTCTGGGGATGCCTGCAGAAAGCACAGCTTATTCTCTGATGCTTGTGTGTAGCCAATAATCTCTGAGAAGGCAAAATAAAAAAAAAAATAGAATAGAATTGAAAAGAAATGGAAAGAAGGGCTATGGTTTATGCCAGTTTAGTTTAAAGAAAAAAAAAATCCCCGAAATGAGTTGTCTGAAGTAGTTAGGAAAGCTGATGTAATATAACAGCTGTGGGCAGTTTTTCTCCCCACTTCTTAATATAGACAGAATTGATTAGTTGGGTGTAGTATAGTGCTGCGTGTGTCAAGTAGGTACAAAATGGTTGTTCTCACGAGAAAATTGCATGCAGACTTAGCACATGATAAGCTGTCTTGTGTTAACACAAATTGCCTCGTTCTTGAAATGGAAAGTGACTGGGAGAGCTATAGAGGATGTTTGTATAGTCTGAGCTACGCACATATTCTGTGAAAAAAAAAAAAGAATTACAAAATTCCACTATGTGCTGCTTTAGAAAGTGCTTTGCTGAGGAGAATACAGAGAGAAACATTGTGCTGGAATAAAATGCGTATTTTTATTTGCTTGTTAACTTGAAAGAATGAAATAAAATTGGTATATGCAATGGTAGTGAGATTCATCTGATAAAAATAAGCAGTTTAAGTTAAAAATAAGCCACTTGAGTAAGCATAATGTAAGAAACCTGTTGAAGCATAAGTAAAATGTTTTTATCTTGCCTTTATAACCCAGGAAACTGCCAAAGGGGCAACTTGAATCTCTTAAAGTCAATTAATCTCCGTCTTTGAAAAAGTATGAAAGATGCTAAATCAGGAAAAAATATTTTAGTTGTAGGTGCCTTTAAAAGCCAAATTTATTAAAAAGCATACCCTCTCAGCCATTACTGTAACACATTCTGCTATGATGCTATAGTTAATGGCCAATGAAAGAAAGTTTTACAGCTAATATATGTACTCAGACACATGCTACATTTATTACTTTCAGCAAATGTGTTTTAGCTTTTTTTTTTTACATTCAATATTCCCATTTGTTTGTTCATGCAAAGTAAGTTAATACTTTTTTAAAGACCTTAAAGACATGCTTTTCAGCTGAAAGGGCAGTTTAAAGTACATTGTGTTCAGAACAAAACAGTGTTTTATGTACTATGTCAACAGCTAAATTGAGAATTTGATGTTTTTTTCCCCTTTGTACCATTAATTGCTTTTAGGTATTTCTGAGAAGTGCAAGTGCCTCACAAGGGACAATTCTCCCATTTGAGCAAAGTTTAAATACTGTATTAAGCTTTCCTACTGTACAGAGTTATGTGAACTTACAAAAATATTTAGGAATGTAAGACCAGAATGGGTTGCAGCCAGCCTGAATTTCCAAGGACAAAAAGAAAATTTGTTCAGCTCTCTTTCTCATCATATACACCATGAACGAGCCACTCCATTAACAGCTTTCCAGCACTCCATTAAGAACACTGGAACTTCAGTTCAACATATTGGCTCTAAAAATTATCATGTGTCACAGGAGAAGAAATCGTAATGTGCCACATGTTGGGTTTTTTAATTTTTCTTTTTACGTGTCTTTGCCACTGTAAGCAGTAAATCCTTCTCAGCCAATCTGACAGTTTCTCTCTTTAGCCGTGACTCAAGCGAGGCACAGCTACACAGGCACTGATTTTCCAGTGCTGGACTGGAGCAGGTCACCAGTGTAAACTACCCAACACTCCCTCTCTTAGCCTTTTTTAGTGAAACAGGAGGAGCAGGGGAAATTCCTGAAGCCATGTTCTGCATCAACCAAGAAATAAATGGATGTTGCTGGTCCTTGAAGATGCCTGGGGAGGATTCAGCTCTGGATATGCAAAAGTTCATGTCATAAGCTGCAATTTCTAATGCTAGTAAGCCCTGTTCATGCATAAACGATATCAAACTGAACAAATAATTTGAAGGCTGCTCCAAATCTTTATTTCTACTTTTTCTTATCTATGATCTATATGTATTCACAGCCTATTTTTATCCATATGATTTTATAGTACTGTTATCCTTTAACTTAAACTAATCCTTTTCTCTTGGTAGAGTTCACCATTTATAAACAGTGATGTAATATTCACTTTTCTCATCTAAGCAAGCCAAAGATATGATAATCTCTTAGTGACATCATGAAAATAACCATGAATTTTACATATCCTTAAAAAAAAAAATTATGGGCACAAAGCCTGGAGTGTATCTAAAAGTAAGATTACTATCTGCAAAGATTTATTTTATACATAATGACAGTGTACTCTTTTTGTAGTCTAAAAAATTAATTTTAATCCTGTTAATTGAATACTCAGATAAGTACAATTTCAGCTTAGTTTAACATTCAGAAGTGATGTTCATATTGTAAAACTGATACAGCTGAATATAGAAAAGACCCCTCTGAACCATCTACATGCAGTAAATAAATATCCTTGGGAAATTCGCTGTGACTTCAGGGCTTAGGAAGTCTGTACAAAGCAGCTTTCTCTGGTCTTGTGTAACAAGCCAGTGCTGACCAAATGGTTACTTAAAGAAGCCCAGTGAAAATTTAAAGCTTCCTGCTGAGAGCATTGTATCGATTCCCACTTTCCATCCTAACTTTTATTTTTGTTGTCCCTACTTTCAGGTTGAGTGCTGGCATTGCTGGATGGGTGGGGGTGATGCTTTTCTTTTTGCCCTCTTGAGAACTGAGAATTCAGTAAAGTGAACATTTTTTTTATATATTTTTTTTAAGTTCAGTCATCTGCATAGAGGATAAAATACAGACCTTTTGTTACAGGTCTTCTCTCCTGATTTCTGTGTATTCAGGTGTTTGAGTAGCAGTCTGTGATGATTGCTTTGTAGTTTATTTGTGTAAGTGAAATTAAATGTCTTTCACTCAGAACAGAAATGGGACATTTCACTCATTTTTCCCTATTGATTATGTTATTGCACAACAGCTGCTCCCTGGTTTCATAGAGCTAGCTACTCATGTATTCAGATTCTGTATTACTGTAAGATGAGAAAATTCATCTTAGCTAATAGCTCTGACATAACTTCTCCTTCATTCATTAATTTCCTGCTTTTCTACTTGCCTAGTTCAAATCTGTGATAAGCAGTGACAATGAAAGGAAAAACACAGAACAAAATTAGAAAAATGGTATTCTAAAATAGTAAGTACTAGCACAGGGGTGGATGACCAAGTATTTGTAAGGGGTCACCAGTAGCACATGTTGGATGGAAATGGTCTTTATCCAGAACTTCTATTGTTTTTGCTTATATAAGGAATTTTCTGGTCTTCCCACTTCTGTGTTGAGTTGCTGTGCTAATGGGTGCATGTCCTAAAGTCTTGTTTTCTCATTTTAGATCTCTTCCCTTTGAAAAGTCCCAAAAGTTCTCTGTTTTTACATGAATTGCATCATAAAAAAATATATTTCTGCCCCTTGAAATTGTATGTGTGTTCTTATATCATTCTGTCTGCTTATTCTCACTGTGCTGAAATACCATAACACAGGTACTTTGTTTTTACATCGAGTATTCTGAACCTGAATAATTATTTAAACAGTTCTATAAGTGTGCATGGAGTCCTATATTCTTTCTTACTTTTGGCCCATTTCCCCCACAAATCTGTAAAAACTTTTTCATATGACAACTCCTCAATAACAAAATCAGGGTTTAATGCTCACAAAGGTGAGGTAAGCCACGTTTCATTTCTTCAGCCCACCCAATGTCTCCCAGTAGCTCTTGTGGCTTTTCTGTGTATCTGTGTGATTACAGAGGTGCTGCTCCCCAGTGCTCAGCTCTTCCTCAGAGGAACAGCCAGTGCTTCATTGGAAAACACAGCATGCCACTGAGCTGCCATTTCATTAGCAGGCATTTTAGGGAAAAAGGAGGTGCAGGCTGGGAAATGAAACGCTGCCTGATACCTACAAAGAAGGCAGAACCATCATTTATGAAGGCTGTGTGCTGGACACATGGACCTGAGCTATGCCAGCAACGAGTGTGAGCTCTTTGGGGCTCTGGGCTCACGCCAGCTTGCACAAAAGCTGGTGTAGGTGTGTCATTGTTGCTGGTGTAGGTGTGTCATTGTTGCTGCTGTTGCTTCAACTCGTGTAACTCGGGGTGCACTAGGCTTTCTTCTGCTAAATGAACCTGGGGAATTCATTTCTTTAAATACATGTTGTTTCATAGTGAGGTTGATGTTCAATTGACTAAAACTCTAGCATTTTTAATGAGCTGTAGAGCATTAGCTGTGTGATTTCTATTTATTTATTTAAGTGCTTTCATGGCTTAGACTTTTTGTATATGTGGCTGTAGAGCGCTATTTAAGTCACGGGGGGTACACTATGAAGTCCCAATGATTGTCCCATTTTCTTAGTATGTTGCATCTTAAAGCAGATGTGGGTACTGTTTTCATTAACAGGGTTTAAGGAAGACTTACTATTTACAAAATTGCTGGGAAGGTTAAACAGCATTTACACTATTTTGTGATCCTCAGTCAGATTTCCATGAAATGAACATTTTCTGAAACCGAAGCTTTTCCAATGACCTATTAAGTCGTTGTGTAGTCCAACATTTAAAAGATGATATATGAAAAACAAACCCTAATGAAGTGTGGTGAGCCAGCAAAAAGCAGATGGGATCATGCATGGTATTACAGGTCTTGCAGAATGACTGAAAGAACCTTTTATACCAGTTACAAATTTTACTGTCAAACTTTAATAATGGCTAATGTAAAAAAAGTAAACTGTGAGAGCAGCTGCTGCTGACTTTCCTACTTCAATCAGGCTGAAATCAAACTAGAAATGGTACTTCTCTTGTTTCAATGTGGAGATTGTAGTAGATTTCTAACTTAGAGCTACACGAGTGCACTGTTTGTATCAGTTGATAGGATAAATTCACGCAAGACAAGTATGAACTGATAGATCAGAACAATACTGGCAGTTTGGCAATATTTGTTCTATGTGCATTTACTTTTCATTTCCCATTGAATTTTCAAGCTCCTGCGTGAGACAGAAAGAGTGTGGGTTCAAAGAAATTAAAAAAGAAAATGCGTGTGCATGTATGTATAATATCAGTGCCAATATGCCAGCAGTGAGCCTGAAGGAAGGCAGCCTCTCTGCTCCACTCACCCAGAAAGTTTGCAGAACAGTCAACCAGCCAATTACCCAGCAAGCTGTCTGCATCCCCCAGTGCTAAAAGGCAAAGCAATTCGGTTTGGTTCTTTCCTGACATTTCTCTTTTGCATGTCAGCTATTTTGTGCATTTTATGTGTGTTAAATTTGGGATTGCATAAGCTTTATTTTCTGGCTTATTTACTTGTCTCTTCCTAATCATATATTTATTTTATTGTATTGTATTGCCAAAACCAAAGAATTTCTAGGTATTATTACTATTATACTTATCTGTACCCATTTAGTTTTATCCTACCTAACTTTATAGAAGACTTTTTGCAATTAAATTGAACGTGAGTGCCTTGCTTCCTATTTTTTTTCATCCTAATCACATCACAGAAAAGATTTCAGGGAACAGTGTAAGAAAGGACTGATGGAAACAAAATATGAGGCACTGCTGCAGGTCTTTATCCTCTGTCCCCTCTTCTCTTCTCTTCTCTTCTCTTCTCTTCTCTTCTCTTCTCTTCTCTTCTCTTCTCTTCTCTTCTCTTCTCTTCTCTTCTCTCAGAGATGGAGGCAATGGAAGTGACTCCAGCTTTCCATGCCTTGCACAGGAAGGTTACAGTTCTGCTAAGGAAAATATCCCCATGCATACTTACACCACCCCCTGATGATTTGGGCTGCCTGTTTCCAGGTTCCTTTGTATGTTATTTTGCAGGTAACCTTTAATTAGCGATTGCCATCATAAAATTGTTTAACTATTGCCAGACCCAAAGAATTATCATTTATTTTTTCCTAAAGAAACTTCTCTGGAGTCCAGTCTATTCTTGATATAACATGATTTTCATCAGCAACAAGTACATAAGGAATTATTTGATCTGCTTGATTTTTGCTTAGAATAATGCTCTAATGCTCAGCACTTAAGTTTGTACACATCTCCCATACTTCTGGATTACTTTTCCTTTTTTATTTTTTTTTTCTTTCTTTTTTTTATGTAATTTGAACCGTTATAAATTTGAGTACCCATTCTTGGTTTGCTTGGTTGAAAGATCAGTACAGGTTGTAAATTTCTTTTTTGAGAAAAAGAGATCTTATTTACTGCACCATAGAACTCTTTCAAAATATGTTTTATGCCCTATTTTTATGGCTGTTTGATAGAATTGTATTTTGTATTTTCCTAGAATGGAATAGATATTGTCATTAAAATAGCGTTGCCATCCTTCAGGCAAAGGTAGCATTATACAGATGATTTGTAGAAAATTTTTCTTTAGAATCTTCTAAAATGTGGACTTATTTCTCCAATGAAACACTTAAAAGGTTAAAAGTTTAATTTTGAGATCTTTTTTGTCTTTCCATAAGCAGAAGTCTCTTCTTAGAGCTCAGTACAGATTTGTTCTAATTCTGTGTTTTTAATCTCTGGTGTGAATAATTTCATCAGATCTTTTGGTTGTTGTTTGGTTCATTTTAGGTTAAGCCAGGGGTTAACTTCTTACAGAGGTTCATTATAAAGCAGATGGGTTCTTTCGGAGGACAAATGTGCTTTGGCCAAGATTTAAAGAAATCATGCAAAACTGGGATTTGTATCCATCCCCCCTTCCTCCCTCAACACTTATGTTAAGATTTGAAATATTTGGACTTGAAATCTGGGAGAAATTTGTTGCTGGGTTTCAGATGTGGTCTTGCACAGTCCAGTAATCTGTTTCCATTTGGCTGAGATGCAAGATTTTAAACAATATACATCACATTTGTGCAAAGGTTATATTAAACAGTGTGATCAGTGATCTAACAAAGTGCACTTGGTGCATTATTTGTGTGTATATCATATATAAAATGTGAAAATTCCCTGTAAAAGTCTATATTGCAGTACCTTGCTGGATTTGTGTGCATAAAGAAAGTAAGAGAAAAGAGTTCCACGATATTAACAGGGCTCAGGACTATAATTAACGTAGTCTAAATGAAGGAAATCATGGATGGAAGAATTTTAACTGCATTCATTGGGGACTGAGTATGAGAATTTTGATTACCAGGTCGGTGTGCGTGATGATGGAGTTACAATATCAGTGGCTTAATATGCCTAAAAGCAAGTATCTAAAAGCTATACAATGAACTAAATAGAAAACAACAAAAAAGTTTCACTTGAAATGCTAATATCTTAGTGTCACTTTAAAAAAGGGTAATTTTGCAAATGGAGAAAAAGTTTGAATCTAGCCAATCAGGCCAAAAATAATTATTTTTAAAATTTATAAAAATGAGGGGGAAAAAAAAACAGAAAAAAAGAAAAATAAAAGAATGTTTTATGTCGGATTTTGGTCTTGTGGAATGACAAAAGTTTCTGTTTCAGTCCTGAATGACTTATTAGAGCTTAGCAATACATGCATTAATTGCTAAAATTTTACTACAAGCGAGTCAGATTAAGTGATTCCAGCAGAATGAATTAAAAAATACAAAGCGTAAGATGATAGAAAAAACCTGATAGAATTCTATAGTCCAGAAAACTGGACTGTAGAATTTTCTGCCTTTTCATGTTGATTTTACTTGTTAATAGACTGTTAAGAAATAATGCTTTAAGGGCTGTAGGCTATAGAATGCCACCATTAGGAATCCAGACATTTTCTTTATGGTGATGTCTCAAATACCTGATACTGACAAATATCAAATATCCTTCCTTCTTTTTCTCAGAAATCCAGATGTCGTAATGGGAATCGCTCTTACTGTTTCCAATATGCTTCAGTATAGTTGTCAGCTTGATGCTCTTTGCCCATGTTAGATGTGGGCATGAGCATGTCAATAAATTTTGTATAATCCTATGGAATACTTAATAATAGAATAGAATATGAAGCAAAGTTTGCTTATACTGAGTCAGAGTTTAAGGTGTATTATTGAACAAGCTTAAATTGGTCCAATTTGCATTTTGCCTGTCTTCCCTGTTGCTGCTAAGTTGCATACTTTTGAGATATTTATTGTGTATGGTCTAATCTGTCAATCTCAATGTAGCTGTAAAATACAGTGAACATGAAAATTTGTAAGCAGATTAATACTACCCATTATTAATCTCTAGCTAAGCCTGTCAGGGCACACATGTGGCCATTTGCTAAAAAAATATTCAGTCTTTCTGCAGCCAATAGTGAGATAATTATCTGAGGATATAGAGAACTTTCTTGCCAAGTAATTCTGAGGAATGAAAGTCAAACAGAGAACACTAAATATTTTACTAATAAAGGGACACTAGCTTTGGATTTATTACAAAAAGCCTGACAGAGTTAGAAATGAATGTATAGGAAGCCTGCCTGTTTTATCAGGGTTTGCAGAGCAGCACCTCTCGAGGTTCTCAGCTGCACTGGAGAGTCACAGCACCGAGCCAAACACATTAACCAGTGTGAGGGAACCCTGCCTGCTCACCTGAACTGCAGATGAAGGTGATCTTTGTAGATGGCAATATTAACACTTACAGCTCCCTGACCAGGGTCGCTGCTTTTAAAAAAGATTATTGGAAAAAGTAAAAAAGAAGATAAACATAGGAGAAGAAGAAATGGAGTATGAGATTAAATAAAAATTCAGATGGAGAAAGCAGGGTTGGAAAATTCATGCTGCTACTGCAGTGGATGTGACTTAGGAAGATGCAAATCCAGGATAGCTGTGACCAAGTGCTGGGATGGTGATGCTCACACAGGGCGAATGGAGATTGCCAAAGAAGTGCTGAAAAAGGAGGAAAATTCATTGTTCTGACCCTGCTCAAACCATCCGGCACGTGGTGTTACTTGAGCAGGGCTGGCTGGGCCTGCCGAGGACACTGGTGGAGACCTGTGTTCAGGTGTGTGTTTTGTGTTCCTTATCCCTGGAATGGCTGGCAGACACTGCAGAGGGAGTCACGTGCTCCTCACAGTGAGGAGGAAGAAGGAATAATTCACATTGCTTAAAAATAACCTGCTTCAGATACGCATTGCAGGGCACTGTAGGGGGAAACTGGCAATGAGTGAATGGTCTGTGTTGTATTGGAAAAAATTATTTAGGAGTGTCTTGGGGGCAAAATATCAAGCTAAAAACTGTAATTCCTCTGCAGGACAATCCTTACACAATTTGCTGCTTCATTGCAAAACATTTCTATTGCACAACTATGCCGGAGGTCTAATCCAAGTAACTCAGTCCTCCCTCAGTCTGATACCAGCTTGAGGAGTTTGCTGAGGGTTTACTGATTGCTGCCTGTCCTCTGTCTAAAGTCTGTGATTTTTTCCAAGCAAAGGGAAAAATACAGGAACCCCTGGAAAGTCAAATGGGTCTTTTTGACCACAGAAGAAAATGAAAAGGAAAAGATCTGCGAAAAGCCCTTCACCTTTCCAGTGAAAATAAGGTAATAGAATGGGAGATGCCAACATTACCCAGCTTCTGAGACATCCCCATTATCCTGCTCTTAAAGAGATGTCTCCATCTTTGAAATACAACAGCCTGTAGCAGATCTGGAGTATAACATGCACCAGAAAAACTGATCATAAAGGAAAAATAAAAAAGCATTTTTAAACAGTGAGTAGATCCTGCTGAAGTTGTGAGATCCTGGGGTGACCTGCAGAAGTCCAGAGCTGATTCTTCCATGTTTAAGCCTTCAACTTAATACAGAGAGGGCTCTTCTTTCCCTTTCCTAATCCTTTTCTCAATTTTTTGCCTTATTATCCTTTGCAGCTAAGGAGCCATTCAAGGTGCTCCTCATTGACAGCTTGCTGATTGTAAAAAATGCTTGTGACTAGGGGACATGATTTCATCCTTTTTTGGGGCACGAAAACGCAGAAATTCAGAAGCAGGAAAAGGGCAGTGGTTGTGAATATGAATTACAACAGAAATATTGATTTGGTTTTCATTTGTTCAGACCTTTCTTAGAATGGCAGGCTTTTGCAGCAACTGTGTTTGGTGTTTAAAAAAGGAAGTTTCTATCTCCCTTGAAAAGAAAGTCAGTAAAAAAAACCCATAAAGTATCTTCTGGGGTTTTTTGTTGTGGTTTTTTTTTTGTCTTGGGTGGGTTTTTTTTTTTTTTTGTTTCTTTATTAAGAGTTCTGGCTATTGAACTGTAACACTGGCCACATGTGCATTAAAACTATAAAGTTCTTATGAATCTTTAATGAGGAAATGTTCATGTGCGTACAAAGTAGATGGTTTTAACAGAGTCACCTCAGTCACTTTTAATTTTGTGCCCTCACCATCCCCCAAATACCTCAAGGGCTCTGTTCTGCATTCCTTACACATTTTGCTTGCTCCAGAAAGACTCACATTCACATTAATTGAAAGACCATCGCCCCTTCCTCCCCCCCAGAACCCACACAACAAAACCAAAACTCCATTGCAAGCTCATTTTGATCTCAAAAAAGCATGTAAGGATGATTTTTTTTTTCCTTTATTATTTTCTGAGGTTTTTAGTATGGGTTGGGGAACAGAATTATTATAACTGCAAAGAGGGAAACCTTTTGGAAGTGCTCAGGTGTTGTGTTGGGGTGGAGCTGGTCAGGAGTGTTATAATGTGCCATTAGAGTTGCTGCTGTAATTGGGCAGGGGGGAAGTGTGGCCAGTCTCAGAGCAGGCAAAAGGAGCTGGTCAGGTCTCATCCTAGGAACTCAGTGCCATGGCAGATGAGGATCCTACCTGTTGACCCCATGTGGGACTCCGTGTAGCAGCCACCTCGTTTTGATGCAGTATTGGAAATAATAAAGGTCAATGCTGTTAAAAATGGTGCATGAGTAAAATGCTTATCTTGCAGGAGAATCTCAAAACCTGCTAAATGTGGCTTAGTTGTGGGTTTAGTATAATACTGATGAAGGGGTTATCCTTGTTTTCAGAAGTCTGTGGTGACTGCAATCGACAACCACAGGACTGTGTAAAGTCCCATCCTTTTTATTAATTTTCTTTCTCAGGAGGGTTGTCCTTGCTTCCTTGTTTATATTTGGAGAAGTTACTCACCTTAAAATAGGTTTCTGCTTTTAAGAAAAGGAAACTGAATAGAAAAATGAATGCTTTGAAATGGAACAAGAAGCATGTTCTAGTTTGTGGGGGTTTTTTTGTCCTAAATAAGGCTTCAAAGTAATAAACCGAGTAGTGTTTGTGAAGATGGATATATAATATAATGGAATATAAACAAAACCACTTAAGCTTTCTTATAACACCAGAGAGGACAAGAAATGGTTTTTTCACAAATAAGTTGTTTGTCAAAGTACCACTGTGAATTATTCCCAGTGTCTCAAAATGAACCTTGACAATGGAATTGCTCCTCTATCACTACCTTTAAAATCAAATTCTGAAATTTGAGGCCAGCTGTATACAGTTTCAAACTTAGTGTTTTAGGAGAAATACAATACCAGGAGCAGTACAGCTTGTGAACACACTGGGTTTACAGGTCTCCCATTTCTGGTACAGCAGATACCTATTAAATGACAATGGGGCCAGTTTTGTTACTGTGACCATGGGATGAGATCTGCAGCCTGACCCGTCTGCAGGGACCCATCTCGGTAGTCAGGACACCAGAGGAGGTTACTTGTGCCTGTGGGTGGGAAGTTGGGCACCCTGGCTTTAAAAGGGCAAAGTAACAACCTTTATTACTTTATATATGTGCTTGCCTCCAATCAAATTACGTTCTTTTTAGTATCCTGCAAATGCATCATGGAGTAACACTTAGAATCCAGGACACAGAGAGGCTGGACCTGGGACAGAATTGTATGTCTTTGTGGAATTATGATTAGGTGGCATCCAAAAATTGCTCTCAGGAGGCTGCTCTGACTCTCTAATGATCTTCCAGGGACTATTTCAGTTCTTGCTGCAATCTGAAAGCCAGGAAATATAAAGATAGGAAACTTCATTTGCCCCCAAGGTGCCATTTAGCTGCATCTTGGGACCATCTTTTTCCCAAGTCTTGTCATGTACAGTACCACAGTGTGGAGAGATGAGAGAATTTAATTTGCTTATAAGTTTATTTTCATGAAATTTATGTAAAACTAGAATTCATAAGGCCTGGATTGACTATGACTTAAAGAAATCAGTACTTTGCATGAAGTTCTAGGATTTAAAAGAGGGTAAACATGGAACTCAGCATGTCTCAACACTGGCCATGGATAAACAGCATGACACCACAAAGTAATGTATCGTGCCAGCTGGAAGTGCTGGCAGATAACTTAATTCAGTCATCAAATTGTAACTGAGGCTAATCGTGGCAAAACCACCAGGCCATGCAGCTGCTGCTGTCTGTGGAAATTTGTCATATGTCAGTAGGTTGCCTTTTAACTATTTTGAAATGCCAGAGTTTGGCATGTCACAAACCCTCTCAGCTGTGTGTTGTGCCAGTTTGTATGCAGTGTTTTACAAAGTATTGAAATATAACTCAGAATTCAGGAAAGACTTAGTATTCCATGTGGTCCTGCACAAAGTTCTGAGAAAGTTTCTTTTTTTACAAAACTTCTTCATTTTCTTTTGCTTAGTGCATACTTGGCCACCCAGAAGATAAAGTCCATACTGTATAAGTAATAAAGTAGCTTCACTTACAGTTTTAAGGGTTTTTGAGGGAAATATTTATTTTTGTTGCTATGCAAGACAGAAGGTTTTTGCTCAGTGTCCTGTTTTTCTCACATCATCAAATGTTTAATGTACGAGCTGTCTGCAATAAGAACATAAAGCTTGTGAAATCCTTCATTATAGCATGCTAAAGTTGTAATTCTAAATATTTTCAGCTTAGTGGGTGGTTTTATATCCGATTTGGGTTCTTGTTACTTACGAGCCACACAGCTATGTTGGTATTAACTGGCATGATATTGAACACTTTTGTATTGCCTTGGCAAAAGGGCATTTGAACAGTTAACTGACCAAAGTAGTTTCTCATCTCTATATATGCTCTCTTATAATGCCTTTTTATAAGCTGAAAATTTTTTAAAAGACCATATCTTAAGAACTAATTAGCTTTGGATTTTTTTTCTTTTTGTGTTGTGGTGGTGCTCTGAATTCAAGGCAACAAAATCAGGAATTTGTGAACCACTGTAACAGGAAGTTACATGTTTTCCCATTCAAGCAGCTGTTAACTGTTCAAAACATTGCAATCAAATACCTCTTTAAAAGTTAATTGCGTAAGTTTTGATTTTATGAGCACTAAGAAGGCCTGGCTACAGCTTTCAGGTACACATCTAATAAAGTAATATAAAATTATTAATACAATGCTTTGTCTAAATGATAATGTAATATATAAAATGCAATATGTTAATATTGTCTGACGGTGTCTGTAAATACCTATGCGTCTATGGTTTTATAGATAAATTACACCAGCCCACCATTTCCCTTTCGCCTACCATTTCCCTTTCCCTGATTTCCCGACAGAAGCAAGATTTCCATTGACAAAGACTGCTGTTCATTATTAAAATTGCACATACAATTCCCAGAAATACATTCGCTTAAAATGTTGTTATCATTGGGCTAATTTTGCTTTTTTTTTTCTGTTGAGCATTTTCTCACAAGGAAATTCACCAATCATAATGCAATAAAACCCCCTTTATTTGCACTCATAGGTTAATTTGTAGCAGACATTAGGAGAGAGGTTCACTTACAAGTAAAGCAACCTCCTGCAAAATATTCTGAATGACGGAAGCAGCTGTGTACCACTCAGGCAGGAATGCATTGTTCAAGTGAGAAATTTTAAATTAGTCCTAGCCATCTATATGTACAGACCCAGAAAAGAATGTAATTGGAGAAGCATATGGGAAGAGAGGGTGTGGCAAAGTGTGCACCGCCTTTGTGCTCCCAACCACCCTCTTTTATCCCTCACTGCACGCACCTTCTAATTGAAGTCCCAGGGGAGAAAAAGTCAAAGGTTTTGCAGTTTGAAAATGAGGAAAATCTGCTCGTATTACTTCACTTAATAGTGAAATTACCACTTCAGATACATTCTGCACTGCACAGTCTTTGGCCCTGTGTTATGTTGTTTTACTGGTCAAATTTAATTTGGAAGTAATTGAAAAGAATCTGTCCTAAATTAGGAAAAGGAAAGGGAAAGAAGGGAAAGTCTCTAGGCAGAACCTCAGACCTGAACAAGTGTGTGCCTGTTTTCCTGTCGTCGTCAATGGGGTGATGAATGTAATGCACATTCAGTTTTAGTTAAAGTTGCTGAAAGATTCTTCTACTCCAGCCATACTCAAACCACAGGAAAGCATTATTTACTATATATCATCTGCTATTTTGCTGATTGTGTTTTGTTCCACCCAACTTTTCTACCATCATGGATTCCAAATTAGATGTATAGTTGCCATGTTAACAATTAAAAATTTGTCCTTTACTCTTCTTCTGCTAGATCTTCAAAGAAAACTGAGCTTCTGGCACTAATAAGGGCTGCTGTAATGCCAGCTTTATTCTATTTTATTTTGCGTTGCTGCTAAATATAGGTATTCCTTGTTAATTCCCATGGGGAATGTTCCTCTGTTGATGCACTAAAGAACATTGTGGTATTGGCATTAATTTTCATTGGTTTTAATGATGTCAATCTCAAGGAATACTTCCCACATATAATTGGAAAGTTTATTGAGATAGTCTTGGTTATGTAAGTTAATATATCATTAATAGTATTTTATATGGGAAAACAGATTGAATTTTATGCTCATTTCCTCAATTTATGAAATCTGTCATGTTACCTTGCAACTGGAGGGGGAACCTCCCACCTCCTATTCCCTAAAGAAATAACTCTTCTGTGTCAGTGTGCTTCCATCCCTTGAGAAAGATATATCTTAAGAAAACAAAGTAATTTTAGGGAAAAGGGTAAGTGTTTTTCAAAAGCCTACCTAGAAAAAAAAGGCACCAAGTGTTGCTTTAAGGTATGTTCCCCACTTCTGTAAGGAAACAGTGTAACACTCACCCTGTTCACTGGTGTCTTATTTTTAACATAAACGATTTCAAAATCCAGCTTCCTGGATTTCCAGAAAATACTACTTCAGATGCATACTATGAATGTTTAAGTAAATGAGAAAATAGTTGTTCTGTCTTTCAACCTTTCCTATGTTAAATATTTTCATGAGACTTTTGTCAATTGAACTCCTCTTTCCTTCTTTGGGACTCTTGTAGAATTTGTTGGTCCCTGAAAATGCTCCTCCCTTTAAATGTGGACAATTTTTTTTATCCATGAATAGATAATCTGAGTTGCAGATTCTTTCTGCAGTAGGCAGTAGTTTGATCAGAGCAGTGTACGTATGTACGGCTTTGACAGCTGTGAATTCAGACGCAGCATCGGTTTTATGTGGCACAAAGCTGGAATTTAAAATTTCTGCTGGACCTGTGCTTGACCTGGGAGCACTCAGAAATGTGAGATAATAAATTTTTAGGTGAGTGACAACAAAGTAAATGCTCACAGGGACGAGTAGAGTACTGCACATGGGCTCCTCTGAAAACCAGTGTCCTGGGAAGGATGTTACAAGGACAATCCAATCCAACTTGATGGAATTGGATTTCTTTGTATGAACTATGCATTATCTCACTTATTAACCGAAATTTCCTATCACGTATGCTCTGCTGTCCCCTTTGCCCTGGAATAGAGACTGCACTGGGTTTGATGAGCCATGGAGGTCAGACGGGTATTTACAGGAAAGGGGATGGGATGTGGGAGCCTATTCAAGTTCATCCTTTCTTAGAGATGATTTTGCTTAATAGAAAGTCTTTCTGTTCTAGTGAATGTTTGCCCAGGAAATCTTCCAGTGACACCAAGCTGCAATTTACTTTTAAAATATTTCATATATTCTGTTTTTCATATAGAATGGAATTTCTGAGGTTTTCAAAAAATTTCTGTAAAATTTTGCATATTTTACAGCCCAGGAGCCGATACACATTTTAGGATTGTAAGTATAAAAAATACAGGAGTATCCTGTATTTCTTGAAGTATTTCAGCTGATAAAAGTAAGATCATAGCTAGTCTTGGATACTCATAATGCTTTCAATATTTTTTTTCTCAGTTCACCCAAACGGGAGAAAGGGAAGTAGCTTACTAGTTAAGGTACAGTGTTGTTTTCTCTGTGGTGTGCATGCACAGTAGTAAAGCAGTGGCGATGCATATTTAAGTACTCCTTTAAAAAGCTTGTGTTGAAACATGCTCTTGAGAACAGTTAACAAGACGGTTTTAAAAAATGTAATTGCATTCCTATAAAATTAGTCTTTTAAAACTCTAAAAGCAGGGGAAGACAATGCAATGGTCAGATTATATGGTCGGTTTTATGGTCATTATTGCTTTTACAAGTTAAAACAATGTCAACAGAAAAAATAAAGATGTGATTTGTGGCTTTCTTCCCCCCAATATGTAAAATTCAGCCAGTATTTTGTTTCATGCAAATTGGTATATAGTATAGCTGTACTGTATTTAGTGTAGCTTTATCCATTTTTATGTCAAATGCCATTGCCACAGATGTCATAACTGGGGGTTGGGCAGCTCTATGGGAAACTTCAGAAGTGACCAAAGCCTCAGTGAGCACTTTGGGAAAGATGTGCCACTATGGCAACATTGCACAGCTCTGTAATTTTTTCTGATGGGCAAAAGGATCCATGGACTAGATGGGCACGTGCTTTGTTTTTGGGCTGTGTGTGCACAGTAGATGCAGTGGGCCAGGTTTCTGCACTCAGACTGAAACTGTGCAAGCCAAACGTGGCTGGGGTCAGTGTGTCCCTGCAGTGTCAGCTCCCTTAGGTGCACTTGCAGGTATCGGAAAATTTGGGAAAAATTAACATTCTAGACAATGATGTGGTCAGGCTGAAATAATTGGTGTGTTTCTTCTCCGCCTTTTCCTCTTTGCTCATCTTTATGAAAATTTTAACAACTATTTGTGTTCTCTGATTAGCCATGAAGAAAAAAAAAATTATAGAAGTAGATCTTAAATACAGTACTCAGTGTGGCAATACAGCTCATCTGTGTGCATTGAGGGCAGCTGTCATTGAGCCTAAAACAGAGCTATACATTTATTCTGGAGCTAAACTGTAAGAGATTGAAACATTTTATTATTTTGCCATTCACTAGCAGTAATCTTATTGTGGTGTTGTAGATGTAGGTTTTCCATTGTGTCAGGAAATTGTGTATACATGGGTTGTTAAAGTAAAGAAGAAAAACTGTGTGGGAAATAATTCTTGATAGTATGTAATATGGAAAGTATTACAAAAGTGCTATTAGACTGATTTGTGCTTCCTGACCTTTATACAACTTTGTATCCCATTTCCTGGTAGTGACAGATATGAATTCATTATTCTCTGTGGTAATATAGAATATTTCAGGCTTTTGAATTTTCATCTTTTGACTGTGGTTCAGACTTACTGCGTCTCACTGATTTAACTCATTTAAAGTTGACAACCTGATGCTAGCTGGATAATGCTTATTTGCCCTCTCCTCTTAAACCATTTTCTACTTAGAAAACTCCTCCTTCCACTCCTCTTTTGGGAAATTTGGATTCAACTCCTTTCACTTTAGATAATCATTTTATGCCTGCACATTTTCAGACAAACTGAAGGGCAGCTGCTAGTTTCCCTATATGGATGCAGCCTTCCAGTTGAGACTGTTATGTTTCCTGTATCTTGGCTTTAATAACCTTCAGCACACTGGTTTTCAGAAAATATGAGGAACTACACAGTCCGGTGGTTCATGCAACATCCTTTGTGTTTCTTCCTTTTTTAAAAACTTGACCAAATACTAGTTTTTCTACCACCATGATTTTCAGCCGTACTGTGTATTTCAGATTTAAAATTTGCCTTTGGTTCTTCTAAACTAAAAAATTAATTATACTTGAAATTTATTCCTCCTTTAAATACAGCATAGATATAAAAGGTCAAGGTGAAGGGCAGTGTTGCTTTTTGCACTGAATGCCATAGGTGTCTTGGCTTGTCTAAGTCATGTTCAGCCACATCTGAATGGGAGTTAATGGAGAAACCTTTACCAGTGTTTTATTTTGAGTAATAGTTATAGTGCAATCCTGGATGTCTTGCTAAACGCTGTGCATGGTGGCTGTTAAGATGGTAAAATATTAACTTTCTACTGTCTAAAATGATAGAGAGTTTTCAATGAGAAAATGACACACAAAAATCATTCTACTGTGTAAATGTACACGAATACAGAAAATTCTTAGGTCCACAAACAAGCTGAGAAACACCATGGGGTTAGGAAAGAGCAGTAACATCTGCAAATATCTGTGACACAATATCTGTGAGACTTTTTACACTTGCATTAGATGTGCCATATATCCACTCTATTGCCTATCAGGTTTTGCATTTAACCTTGTACTGATTTAAATGTATTTATAAAAATTATTTAGCGTAAGTGCTTTATCTATTATTAATTATTATTTATTAATGCTATTAATAAACTAATATTTTCATACATGAGATTGAATCATGTTGAAAGAGAAAGAAAGAGAAGCCAAACAAACTGTAGCCTGTGACTAAAAGTAATGCCTAAAGGTAGCAATTAATTTTGAACCCATCTAATGTGATTAAGGCGTGAAAATACTTGCTCTCAAATTATCTTTTCTGCTAAGTAATAGGCATGACCTGATTAAATAGAGAGAAGTAAGAACATCTGTAAAAATTTCAGAGGTCTGCGGGGTGTAACCCTCTCTATTATGTGAGCCTACAAAAATGCCTGGAACCACAATACTTAGAATACTTTTGGTACTTTGTAGTAGTTTTACTGTGAAAACACTCACTAACTATTCAATAGATGTATGTCAAGCTTGCTATGTAAATTTCAGTTTTCCATTGTAGAATTGCCTGGTTGGCTCTTTCAAAGTAAAATTGAGAAGATGTGCACAATGTGCCATTCTATCTGATAGGGTAGACTTATGTTCTAGACAGTTCTTGAAAATGATATGCAGCAGTTAGATGTGCTGTGTTATTGTGTAGCATTCTAGAAAAGAAGTGCAAGCCTTAAATTGTGCCTTCCTTTGGCAGAGCTACTACAGGGACCAGCTGTGTAAATCACCTTCTGGTCCTGATATGGTTCCAGTCTGCAGCCTGCTAAGGTTTCGGACACAGCAGAATTACTGTTTATAGGTGCATGACTTCAGATTGCTGAGCTCATAGAGATGAGGTGTCAATGAAAACATTTCAATTTAATAATTTCCTGTCAATCAGTATTTAACCTTAAGACTCTCCTAACTAGCCTAAATCTGTTCTGATGTTACTGGTATGTTTGACCAGAACAATTCTACTACTTTCACTGTTTACACAAAACGCAGAGGTGTAGGAGTGTATATCTGGTTCAGGTCTGAGTGGATGGGGCACAGAAAAGGCAATCACACAGCTCTGTGTGATAAAACAAAAAGTGCTGGCTTTCTTTCGGTCTCTGGTTGAGTAAAGCTGTAGAATGGCTCTTCAGAGGGCAGCGTCGGTGAGGAACACACAGGATGCCATCTAAAGAGATTATTGATTAAAGTAGAAATAGGTTGAGCCCCCTTTCCCTTTCTCTCATGGCTGGCTGGAAAGAAACAATGGAAGTTGCCTTTTGTGCCAGTAGGTTTATTTTAATAGGATCAATTTTAGCAATGCGAAATTGAATTCAGTTAATGATGACAGTCTCTTACGCTCAGCTGAAAGCCCATAAATGGCTATGAAAGACAGCAGTATAAAATTTAGAGAGTTTCTGCTGCTCTTCTATTAGATAAAGTATGTATAATTGATCATATTTTCTGTGTATTTGTATATAAATAGATTATTACTCAGTCTTTTAAAAAATAATTATAAATACTTGGAAAATAAAAGGTCATGTTGTCCCTTCATAGCTGTTTAATTAATTGGCCTCTAGCAGTTTATTCCCTAGACACTGCTGCTGCATGACTGAGGCACTGAAGCCTACTCCTTCCAATAAAACATCTGAATTAGACAAAGCTCATTTGCTGCCCTTCAATTACTGTGACAAACCTATTTGCTTCTTTTTCTGTGTCACAGTGATAATTGTTACAGAGCTGTTGTGCAAATACATCATATTACAAATTTTTAAAATAGATGAAAAAGTCTCTGTACAAAAATAATGAACAGTGGTTTTAGGAACAAAAGAGAAAAGTACTGTTCAAGGGAAATCATGAAGGCAAAGTTGCTGTGCTGGAGTTTCTGGCTGCTTTTGTTTCCTCATCATGTGTTGTGTTAGGAAAGGGTTAAGTTTTACCAAGCCATGTACAAGTTTGATACGTACAAGCATCAACACCAAAATGTTAATTCAAAGAATTTCCCATCCTTCCAATGTGTCTGCTGTTACAAGTGGGATACAAGAACTTCTTGATTTTGTGAGATTTGTTTGAACAGACGAATTTAAAGAGGTTCTTGGGGGAGGAAGAAAAAATAAATTGTTATACATCATGTATTTATAGTTCCTGTGTCTAAAAACTTGTATTTTAACCTATGTTTTATATTGCATAAATATGCAACTTAGTTGAGAGTATCCATTAAATGTTTGCAATAGTGTCTCAACTGATGGGTAACACAAATTGCCTCCTTACTGAGTTAGGCCAGTTAGCTGTTTCTCATCTTGAGAAAGTATTTGCAAGTCTAAACAATTTAAATTTATTTTCCATTTTTATAATTGCATTTCTATTCAATAGCAGCTCCAATTACATATATATATGTACACTGATGGGGCTTCCTTGATCGTGTTGGATGTGGTTTGGATGTATCTAGCAACTTTTTGCTTATATTTTCAATTTTGTATTAGCCAGCAAAGTAGAGCTAATTTTAATGCTAGTTTCAACTTTCTGCAATGAAGTCTTTTCAGCTTGCAAAAAAAAAAAAAAACTACAAATTAAAAATTGTAATAAGTTCCTTTGAAGACTTAAAATGAAAGCCTGGAAAAGAGAAAGCTCTGGAGAGTTCTTAGAGCATCTTCTCGTACCTAAAGGGGCCTGCAGGAAAGCTGGAGAGGGACTTTTTACACAGACATGTAGTGATAGAACATGGGGCAATGACTTCAAACTGAAAGAGGGTAGGTTATATAAAAGGAGGAAATTCTCCATAATGCAGCTGGTGAGGCACTGGCAGAGGTTGCCCAGAGAAGCTGTGCCTGTCCCATACCTGAAAACATTCAAGGTCAGGCTGGATGGGGCTTTGAGCAACCTGGTCTAGTGATGGATGTCCCTGCTCCTGGCAGGGTGGTTGGAATGAGGTAATCTTTAGGATCCCTTCCAACCCAAACCATTCTATGATCCTGTGATTCTATGAAATACAGATTTATATTAATGAAATACAGAGCTGTTCAGCCAGTTGGTGGAGAATCTGCTATAACAGAAATGTCATGTATTTTACAAAATAAAAAGGCGGTTAAATATTAAAAGTTATTTCTGAGTTTTTTTCTGGTTCTAGGGATACTCTTTTGCACAATAGAGGCAATTTTTAACTGTAAGACTTCAGTTTGTGCAAGTCAGGAAATGCTGTTGAATATATTACAAATATAGGTGTGACTAATTTATTTTTTAAATTGATGAAGAGTTGCCTAATTCTGGAGTGGATAACTTCAGTGTCAGGGATTAAGGAAGACCATAAGGAGGATAACAAATACCCAGCTGAGGAGGATATTTGGAAGTTTGGTGACAATTGAGATCTGACATATCGGAAATAGGTGTCAGTTTCCTAAACGAGAATGACAGTGCATCACTGCCTCTGTCTTTCTGTTGGAAAAGGCTGTGCATTAAAGGCCACTAATGGAGGAAGTACCTTTCCCATATGGAGGGAGATTGTCATAATAGTAAACGGCATTATTTCTAAATAATCAAAATTTTTGTGCTCTTGTGTTTTGGTTTTTTTTTCGTGCTTTTGTGTTTTTGTACTCTGTGCAAGCAGACTTTTGAGGAATCTTGCACACTGTTTGGGTACCAACCAATTTGAATATTTCCTCCCTTTTCACTGTGATTGAAGGCCAGAAGTGATTGTCACCCAAATATGTCAGCACAACACCTGGTGTTTGACTTGCTAGTGTTGAACTACTGGGTCAAATTTAGGTCACTGTTTTTGGTAGCCCTTACCAGTAGGTTGCAAAAAATGCCTCCTTCAAAACTGATACAGCCTCTCTTCTCTATGGACCTGGTACCTGAGAGCTGGAGAAGCTCCTTTTGCAGCTTCATGCTTATGGAATGCTGATGACCATTTTGGTGGGGCAGTGTGGCTTTACCTGCTCTGGTTGCTGCCACACTTCTGAGCTCCCAGGAAGCCTGACAGAAGCCAAAGCAGCCCCGCGTTGCATCAGCCTGCTCTGTTCCACCGTGTCAGCATTCTGGCTGTGTGCTGCCTGTGTCAGGCCATGGTGCTGTCCCCTCCCAGGGGTTACACGATGATGAAATACTCCTGGAGTGTCCAACTGGTGGGAGAGAACATGAGGGAGGTGTCACTCGGTTCCTCAGAAGCATTCATTGTGAGTTTCCACTACTGGCCACAGCTGGATACGTGACTCTTGGCTGGATGGACTTTAGTTTGGTCTGGTAGTTCTTGAGCTTCTGATGTGTAGGAAGCCAGAGCTCACTCAAGACTCTGGCTGCAGCCAGGCTTTTCAAGCCTCAGCATTTGCCTTCGTAGATCAAACCCACAAGTTCCTGAAAAAGCAGCAGGACGCTTGCTGGCAAATCTAATAATATCTTTCAAAAAACTGTGTCCAACATGCCAAATGCTATAAATATGCTGTAAATACGAGGTTCCAACTCCTCCGTCCTTTTCTTTTGGTTTTTCAAATGTCACTGTTGCTCATGAAGAGAATGAAAATGAATGAAAACACAATGAAACAAATTGCAGTTCTAGAGGAACACACTCATCTGGGACCAGCAAGCTTGAATTTTCAAAATAGAAATACAGAGAAATGATCTCTTATGAAAAAAATATGTAAAAATAATAATGTCACTTCAGTATTTTCTGTTTTGTGTGAGAGGTTGAATTTTTAAATTTTTTTTTTCAATGTAGAAATGCCCAATTCTCATGTTAGTTCAGTGTTTTAGATGCAGTTGACAGTTTATGCCTGGCCCAGTTCATAGAAAACTCATGCATCAATAATGTGGGATTTTCATGCACTTGGAAGAATGCATTCTATGCGCTTCCAACAGAAAGCAGCCTCTTTAGTATGTACAATATGTTCATTAAATACCTTTCCCTGTTTATACAAGTGCTCATGTCTCCATTATTCATTCAAGCAGAAACTATTACAAAATGTGGTACATCTGCAGTAGCACGTAAAAGTAACTAAAGAAAAAAAGAAAGACTTTTACTTAGGAGGAGGTGATTCTGCTCACTTAAGAGGAATTCTGCTTCATGTTTTTTTTCTGTAGTTGGAATGTCATCTAATTTCTGATGGATATCAGGTGACATTAGAGTCCTACATTTATTTTAAAAACAGGGGGAGGGGTATTTTCACTAACTCAAAGCTGAAAATTTTTGTGTTAATGCATTGGTGATGCTTTCCGTGGGAGGGATGTCTGGAACTGCAGGGGCTCACTGGGGCTCGGTGCTGTACCCTTAGTAAGGCACTTGGCAATGCTTTCTGTTGAACCAGTCCAGTGCAGGTAGTGTTTATTTTATACTTGCAAAAAAGAACAGTTTTGAGAATTAAAACTGACCAAGGCATGTGCCTAAATTCACATGTTTGCTCCATATTGTGCAACGATGGCCGTTCCCTGTCACAAGACATCTGCTTGCTGGGCTCTCAGCCGCTCTCCATCTCTCCTATTTCCTTCAAAACCACTAAGAAACTGATTTCTTTTATTAGTGTTGAATGAGAAAATAATACCAAGCCTCCAGTTTTCATGAAATTGAAATGTTTTCTGGCCCTTCCTGTTATTAAAATATTGGTTATCGCTACTCAGAAAAGTTTCCCTAATACAGTGTCCACCCAGATATGCTTTTTATTAAAGTAGTGACAGCTGGTTTCATACTCACAGAAATAATGGAATATAATTTTGCAGATAGTCTTTTAAGGCTTGAGAATGAGGACTTTGATCTTTCTGCACACTTAGAAAGATGGCTCTGTTTCAGAGGAATACTTCTCCATCCTGGTTTTACGAGGTAGCAACTTGGTCTCTGTGTGCTGGAAAGATCTGAGTGATTTGGAAATTGACGCTGACTCCTTGATAAGGGGGAAGTGTTATAATTCCCAGGGAGTTAATTTGTGAGGGCACTGGATACCAAAGGATGCAGGAATCGTGTACAGCTAGGTGTGTGTCCAGCCTCTCACCGAAAGAGGCCTGTGCTTGTTAAAGATCATTTGCTGCAGTGTAGGGCAGTGTGGGAGCCTTGTTGCTGGAGCAGAGTTCTTTGCCTTAAGCCATGCTGCAGCAAGTGCTACAGGCATTTAGATAAACCAGTAAAGTCTTGCAGTATCTTTGAGCCATGATTTATTCTTTTCTTTTTGGGGGATATAATTAGGTAAATTGGGAAACTCACTGTGTAAATTCAGCTTTAAAATAACACTCTGCTTTGCCATTCCATTATGTATATCTGCTGTCAACAGTTTATTTTTTTTTAATGGGAGTTTCTGAAAAGTTTGGAAGTGTTCTAAATCCTGATACTTTAATGGAGGCTGTAGATGAAATATAATCCTCATCTATTCATAACCAGTCAAAAATAAACAATTTTTTCAAGCCATTAGAGCATACAGAGGAAAAGTTCATGAACCAATCATTTGGGGCTTTTGGCAGACCATACGGAACTTTTCTAACAGCTATTTATAAGGTCCTAATGTGTTTATTTTCACAATAAATCTGACTTATTGCTGAATGTGTTGGTTTCATAGTAAAATAAACACTGAAGATTACAAACACATCTTTTTGTGAAGTCTTCTGAAAGTCCAAGGCTTAATTTAATAAATGTGATATTCTTTATATTGACTGGGAAATGAGTGCCAACTGATAAAAAAAAAAAGGGGGGGGAGAAAAAAGAACACCCTAAACTCTTTCTTTAAATTATAAAATCGGTTGTCATTAAGTTTACATTATAGCTGAGCCATTTGATGTGTAAAAAGTACTAATAATTGATTGATAGATATCAGAATAAAGAAGGAGCAAAGGAGACAAGAGTTTTACCTCAGTGCTGTTGTTAAAGGGGTGTGTGGAAAAAATACTGTCTATTTATAACTACACAAACTTAATTTACAGATTGTTTAAATTTGTTGAGCTTAATTCTGTAATATAGTAACAAAGTTACATGTAGTTAGACTGCTTTAAAGTGCTCTGAAAGTATTTGTATTTTGGCTTTTACTGGTCTAATTAGAAATATTTAAGTCATCATCCTGTAAATCAAAGTATTTGTGCAATTTCTCCAATATTTTGCCCCTTCCCAGTACCTGAGGTGAGCATCTTACTCTACTAAAGTTAGTGGGTCTGTTAGCCATGTTGTTGAGTCATATTTCAGCTGAGATATACAGTAAAATTATTAAATCTTCAGAAAAGAATAATCAGTCACAAAATAAACTTTCTTTTCTTACAATGTGTCTTCAGAAACCCTGCCTGATGTGTATGTGAATGTCCTCGTGAGGCATATAATTCCTAATTCTTTTAGTGAATCTTACTAAGCTCTTGACCTCAGTGATATGTTCCAGTAATGAGACTGTAGGTTAATTGCATATTGTGTTAGAGTACTTCCTTCTGTCAGCTTTTAAATGTATTGCTTTTGTACTTCATTAGATATTCCCGTGTTCTTGTAAGATTAAAATGTATCACTGCCAAACCATCAAGTGGACTTTTGTGTTGGTTTCATTATTTGTTTGTAGCTAAATTAATTTCATCTTTTCTTCATGGTGAAGTCCCTTCAGACTTCAACCAAATGCTTTAGGGTCCACATAATGCAAAGCTGCTTTATGTAAGTTTTATTGTGCTTCTTGTATGTCCAGTTGCAAGGGTGGGAATTGAACTTGGCTATGATTTGGTGTAATGCTGAGCATCCAGTGTCAGACCGCTTTATATAACATAGCATTGTTTCAATATATCATTTATTTTCAAAAGAACTTGAATCATGGCCATAGAATGTGCTTTATGTGCACGCTTTGTTCTCAGATAGAAGCCTGCAGGATCTCAAACAATTAAAAAGAAGTTGTCATTCCAGTTGCTGAAACGCTAGTGCTTTGGGGATAGTTTGGGAACAGCTCCAAGGGACATGCTTGGGAGGGTGGACCTGGATAGCAGATTGTTTTTAAGAAAACATCCTTCTTCTGAGTGATTTTATGTAAAAGAAGAAAGAGACCATTGAAATCCATTAAAAATGCTTTGTATTTTTTGAAATGGTTTTTAAAGCTTAGAAAAAAATGGACCAGCTGGACTAAGGATCTTAATACACTGCACAGTAGTTATCTGTTTTCTGGGTGACACTGCAGACATTTATAAATACCAGAAATGCTGGCTTATGCCAGGTTTTGGGCTGCTGAGTTTTTGTTTTGGTGGGGTTTTTTCAGCAATCGCACAGCCTTTTTCAGCTACTCAGAAAGCTGCAGATTTCTGGTATTTCCATCAGGAATTACTGTCTTGTAGAGCTTTTATGAATATTTTGTCTTCCCAGTGAATTATTTAAGCTGTGTTGGATTAGTTCAAAAGAAAAAAAGGTTAGAACAATAAACATGGTCATCACATTCCCCATTTTTCTGAAAGTAATTAAGACTCCACTGGCATGAGTTCACACTGTGGTAGCCTATAAATCTTGTGCAGATCCTTAACACTGGTGTCACATATACATTAGTTAAGTCAGAACGAACAGATTAGTTGGGAAGGAGGTTTTTAGTATAATCAGTATCACGAAGAGACTGCCCAGAGAAATGCTCACAGTTTACAGAATTAGCTTAAAATGAACTCCAAGATCAGAGCAATGATGTTCTATTTAGGTTTTGTTTCAGCTTCTATGTTATATTTTCGTTGTGTTTGAAATAGTTGTACGACAAGAATTTCTTTGATTTCATTCTGGTGTCTCAGAGGTCAGTGACAAAACTTGGATGAATTTTATTCTGATCTCTTTAGGGCAGGGAACATAACATCTGTGGCTGATCCTGCAAATGATTGTATATGGGTAAGCTTATGACCTGTCATTCTATATATATCCAGAATAGGAAAAAATGTGTTTGCACAGCACAAAAGAGCTCCAGCCTTGACTGGGGCCTTCTGGACTTTTCTGTAAGATGAATGTAGATGATTTTCTTGTGTTTTTGTTATTCCTGGAAACAAGTCATTCACCCAAAAATATACAAAAGTACGAGAATACTTCTAGTTCAGATCTTATTGATAAAACCCTGGATATCAACTTCTGTATTTTATTTAACATATAAATGGCCAGATTTATCAGCTTCGTGGAATGTAGCAGTACTTAGTCATGGCTAGTGTTTCTAGAATCCTGTGGTTCTATATAGATAACATCTACGTGACTGTACTACCCCAGCTTGTTAGTGAATCAAGAATAACAACTTAATCCAAATGTTGACCAAATTTCTAGATTAATTGCAGTATTATAACTTCTGAAAAACTCCAACATTGAAGATAAAATCAAATTACAGAAGTGGCAAATTAATCACAGATAGAAATGTTTAAATTCTAATATCTTGCCATGAAACAGTTCAAATCCTCTGCTGAAATGGGTGCACAGTTCAGTACACAGTCTCTCAGAATCTATTAGTATTTGAAAATTGCTTTTTTGAATTACCTAATTCTCTTTTGTTCTCTGCACTTGTAGGCACTGTGTCAGGGAATAATTTTAATTGATGCCACCTATATATTGTGGCTTTGGATCAGTCACACATACCCTGGATAGAGTCAAAGTTAGAGTGACTATATTTAGCTCAACTCTACACGAGAGGAGCCTTCATTAAAATGAAACAAAATAACCCTTACCTGTCAACTTTCCAACACTCACATTTTTTAATAGCAGCATTCACCAACCAAACACTTAAAAGCAATAAAATGAATAGTTAAATATACAATAAATTTTCTGTTTCATACATAAAAAACAAGTGTGTTCTCATCATCATCAATTATGGAGAAATACATACATGATTGCAAATAAAACTGCTTAATTTTTCTGATGATGATGGGTTTTGCTGGAATTTTAGCTTGCAGATTTTGACTTTATCTGCAAAATATTTTTGAAGCCCACATTAAAAAAATTCCATTATTGCTTTCATTGTTGTCTGTTCATGTTTTGATAAATAATTTACATTTCAGTTTCTTGAAAACCATTCAGTATATTGTAAGTTATCAGGAGACTGTCTATATAATGTTGGAATGCTATGGAGTTTGTACTTGAGGCTATTGTTATTAACACACATTTATAAATCTGCTTGTTTCTAATTTTCAGGATATGTGGGGAATGTTTTTTTTGAGGCTTGCAGTTAGAGAGGGAGATAAGCTCCTCATTTTGTGGTCCTGTTTGTGCAGTAATAGATGTCTGCATATGCTTTTTTTTTAGTATGCTGACAATTTCAAAATCAAGGTATTTTTAACGTACTTTTTTTCTTGAGCTGAAAAACTTATTTTCAAAGTAAGTGAAAGAGTCTTAACTGCTCTCTATACTCTTTTGATTATTGTATGAGTTATGTTTTTCTTGAGTTTAGGATGATTGAAATTATTTGTAATGTTTATCTTGTTTTATACACTATTGGGCAGGAATGTTTTGGTGTAGTTACTTTCACAAAGTCAAAATCAACCTCTTACCTTCTCTCTGTTGTGCTCGAATGTGCTCAAACAGTAACAAGTGAGTGATGAAATTCGGGCCTATGTGCTTGCCTTAATATGCATCTTTTCAAATCAAAAGGCTTCTGAAAAAATTTCACAGCAACATCGTTTTCTTTTTAGTACGGTCCTCTTGTTAATGAGCCTGTGTCCAAACAATGGCAACATTTCTTGTCTTTGTGTTTTTAATTACGTTGCTTAGGTAAGAGCATAATTACTTCAGCATTGTATTTGATTTTCACACAATTCTTTGTAATTGACATTTTAAAAACAAATTATCTTTATTTTCGTGATGTGAAGAATACTATATACTGATGGATGAGCATGTAATCTGTGTGAAAAATGTTTTGTTAAATCATTAACACTAGGTTGTTTGTCTGTTGAATCAACGACCTTTTGATGGCAACAAAGATTTCACTGTAATAGTTTTTAATATTCTTCTTTTCTCATTAGGACAAGGAGCACCAGTTTTAAAGCAGCCTCTCTTTCACTTTGATATGAATAGATAAATTGTCAAAGCTGCCAACAAGAATGCTTCCTACTACAGGGTATGTTGTAAGCAACACTGCATACAGTGTTCTTGCTGGTAAACACAAACTGTGCACAGTTAGTGGTGCAGCTTCATTCTCATCCTTCAGCTGAATTTAATGAGCTGAACACTGACGAGATTTTTGAGAATTGGGTTAGTGTGTGCTGAGTGGAAGACAGATATGGGATGACATTTTTTCTGAGTTGCCCTTTCCCACCACTTATCAGCAGAGGGGAAGGGATAAGAGTGGAATATGTGCACAGTGTGTATTGTTCCAGAGGAAAACGCTGCTCTTCAGAATTAACCCTTCTAAAAATGCTCTGTATGGAAAAGGAAATGCAAAATTGTATTTGGCCTCATGTTCCATGCCTTTTTGAAATTCTAAATTGGTTTTCAAAGTATTGCCTGGAGTGTTTCTTAGGGGTATTGCACTGTGCCATTACTTAGAAATTGGAGTTGCAATCCCAAACACGTACCTTAGCTCTCTGTGTTGGAAGGGAGCAAGTGTCACATTAATTATGCTCTCTGCTCTGCTTTCCCACTGCTGTCTTCTTTGGGTTTTGCTTGCTGGATTGAAGAGAAAGTTGATTCTTGTCTTGGCCTATTTCAGAGCCATCTGAAAACAGCTAAAAACAAACTAAACCCCAGCCAAATGGGTGGTAAATAATACATACAGCCATTAAACAGAAAATTTAGCAGCTTGCTAGCTGAGGAAGTTGCTCAGGCTCCCAGCAGCAACCAGATATAGTAGACTTAGTCCTTCTCAGCACTGTCATGTGTAGAACAGATACTTAGCTTTCAAAATGTAGTTCTCAGCTATTCTTTGGAGGCCTAAGCTCTTTATACAGTGAACAGGGAGAATTAGATCTGTAAGAAGAGAATCCAAATCAGCCATCATGGCTGAGGGACTGAACAGGCATTGAGCCTTTCAGAAGTGCTTAAGTCTGACACGTTTTTTTCCTGGGACTGGGATTTGCAACCTAATACTTCTACTGAAGCCATTCCTCTTTCTAAACATAGCTGACTCCATAATTTATTTGAAATGTGGTCATAAAAGAAAGTAATTGTGCTTTCTGTACTGGCCTGCTGGCTGAAGTATCTGCTTTGGAAGAGAAGGACTCAGGTTCAGCCTCTTCAGCCCGAGCACATCACACATTCACTGCCTCTGTGGGAAAGGCCTTAACCAGGATATAGATCTTGTTGAAGTGGAGCTGTGCCAATATGTATTCAAGTGTTCCAAGATTTATGGGGCCAGAAAGAAAAAAACAGAAGCAGACAAGTGCTGAGGGTATTTCTTCAACAAGGAGATACTGGGTTTTGCTGTAAACAATTGTTCGATAAAATATAAAAATACTGTTTTATGGAACAGAGACCCCTGCCAGTTTCTTTAGCTCCTGTGTATCCATCCCTTCTGGGCGAGGAGGGTACAAAAACAGTGTCTTTCATTTCTCCAGCTGTAGTTGGTTCTTGTAGGAATGGTGGGTGGCAGTATTTCACCATTCTCTTGGATGCTGGGCTGTGCTGTTCTTTCGTGGCTTTGCTGATGGCATCCTCTCAGCCTGCACGGCCCCGCAGAGAGCTGTGGTGGCAGCAGGTCTTACCTGAGAATCCCAAAAGGGCTTTTGTGTGTCACCAAGCTCTGAGGTGTTGGGCATGCCCAGCACCCTTCCTGCAATTTGGGAAACTGAAGAGTGAAGGCTGAAGTATCTGCAGTCATTGGGGCACGCAGGAGGTGGAGTGGGGGCTGTGAATTCTCTCTGGGGCTCAGTACCTGTGCTCCACTCAAGGTTTGCTTTAGTTTCTAAGTGCTTTTCTGGACCCAGGCCAGCACTTTCCCTGCCGTGCTCCGGGTGGCCAGTGTACATTGCCATGGCTCTGCTAGGCATTCAGTCCTTTCTGAGTTTGATATGCTTTGAGTACTTCAAAGTGTTGAAAATTACTTCTTCCATTCAGGTCAATTGATTTGAAGAAGAGATAATCCAGTCCTGTTTTTTGTTTCAGAAATGTTTGTGTGCCAGTTTGTGAATGCTTTACGTGATTTGACTAGCGTGCCCCAGCATTCTTTCCTGATACTGCTTGCATAAATATAACAAGTATTTTATGTCTCAATAATGACTAAATGAAAATAACTTAGAAAAGGAAGAATCTCCAAATAACATGTGCATTATTTATGGAGCTCTATGCCAACTGTTGCTGATCTGTTGAAGTGAGTTGTTGTAACAATTCTCAGGAAAAGGATGAATTTAAAATTTCAAATAGAAATTAAATTCAAAATAGAAAAGTCAGAGTGACCTGCTCCCCAGCAAGCCAGTTTCACATCAGGCCATCTGTTAGGGAGACTTGCAGTCATCTTTTAATAAAAAGTTTGGATTCTGCTAGTGTACAAATAATTATAGTGAACTTTAATTCACAATTACCTAGAATTGAAATCAGCATCACAGAGTTGTTGCTCAGCTTAGAAGGTTCCCAAGCACTTGAAAGAAATGACAGCTTAGAAAGGAAATGTCACTTTGAAAAAGCATTGTTTCCCCATTAATAAATGTCTCCTAAAGGGAGAAATATTTTAGTGGTTTTGAATAAAAAGGAGACATGGCAGGGTCAAGGGTCAGGTTTAATTTTCTTGGCAGTTGAAATATCCATGAGAAGAGATGCTTTTGGAGAAGAGAAGTGGAGAGGCTTGTGTACCACAACACAAACTGCATACTGAGTGGTAAATATTGTCTCAAATAAAAGAACATCGTTTTGTTATTAAATCAGCAGAGAGTAATAAAAGCTACAGTGCTTTGTAATTTTTCCATTGATGGATGTTGTACTGTTGGCCATCCCATCTGAGACTTTAAAAGAATAACGAAAGTGTAGCTCTACTGATGTTCAGTATTATAAAGGTTTATGAAGGACTAGTGAAGCCTCATCTGCACAAGTTTCCTTCATGGAGAGATGCAGGAGATATTTGGAATACGAGATCTAAGTTGACTTGATCAGTACTTATTGTTTACATACTATTTATTATTATTATATCCAATTATTAAAATTGTGTGTATTATGTAATTTAAATACTTTGAAGAGTTCTCTATGCCATCGGATTTTGCAATGGTAATCATCATTGTGCTCCTCATGTCTCCTATAATCAAGATATTTTTGCCTTTATAGACATGATTCAATATATTATGACTTTAATAGTAATATATATTAATTTTTGTATATCACATTAATTATCCTAGTGTCTAAAAACTTCGTAAGACTGTACAAAAATCAAGATAATTTCATTTTTTAGTAAGAATGGAGTTTTCAAGTGATGGTCATAAATCATAATTCAATAATTCATTTTACTGGACAAAAATATTAAGCTGGTTTTATTTTTGTCTAAAAACATTTAGATCCCAGTCTAGTGCTTCGTAGTGTTTTATGAGTAGGTACTGGATCCATCACCTATTAAAAGGGCAAAAAATGGTGTGATTCTTTTCAGGTGTGAAAGATAAAAATGTTTCAAAATTGGAGGAATGAATACAAGACACCTATTTTTGTTAAATATAATCTCAGGGACATTGTTTAGTGGAAATACATCTCAAAATTATTACAGTTGTTGCATGAACAGAAAACAGTCAGAACATGACAAAAGCCAGGAATTTCTTCTTGAAATTGAGAGGATAGGAATGTAAGCAAAGGGAATGAAATGCAGGAAAAACGACTAGTGGTTAAAAGTGAGAGAATTGATTAGAAGCAGAGAGAAAGAAAGTTGTATTAGACAACTGCACACTGGAATGAAAGGTTATAATTTGCAGATCACTTTTGCTGTCAATTTAGAATTAAAAGCATCTTTCCTGTTGTTAGTGCAAAGCACTTGTGCAATTAAATAAAATGCCAGTTCCTCAGGGTCAACTGTAGCTGCATTCCTGACCCAGAGTAGTCTAATAGTCTGCTGGTTTAGATGCATTTATTTGATGTAAGAGTTGTTATTCCAAGCGACTAATTTTATATACCTTTTAAAATGCAGATGAGTCGAACACTTGGCAGGGTTTCTTAGGAGTTTTGCTTGAATTCGTTGTTAAGTCATAGTTTTCCAGCAGTATGAATTTTTACTTTACAAAACAGTTGATTAGACACCAAAATTGTTCTTGCCTTAGCACAATCCTAAGAGTTTTACCAGGGCATTGTATATTAGAAAAAACATAAAAGATGTTCTATATAAAAAGTAAATATTAATAGTCATAAATAACAGAAATATAAAATAAACTCACTTGTAAAGGTAGTTTATAGAGCTGTTTAAATCATGAATGATTCCTTTTTCCTGGGATTTTTTTTTTTAATTTATGTAACATAGTTTAGAGGTATTTCAGCACATCACTTAATTGAATTTATGAATATCTAGGCTTCTGTTTCCCGTTAGGACCACAAATAGTTCTCTTAGTCTGATGTGCAGTCACCCAAGGTCAGCCCACCACAATGATATATTCATCTGATGTTTTATGTAGTGATGTCATTAAGATAACACATGATTTGTGTCAGATGCTGTCATCCTTCAAGAAGATGTAGCAAGTGCAGATTTATAAACGCACGTGTTAAAGTAGCCACCACCAAGTCCCTCTGAGGACTGACACCAGATTCTTGCTCAATAATGTAGCTCTCCCAGAGCTCCAGCAGCACTGGGAGGTGTTAACAGGGCACCTTCTCTGTGCCCTGCGTGCCTGAAGGAGGGTTTCATGAGTAAACTGAATTATTTGTGGGAGAGAATAGCTGGATGGCAGGCCTGACCTAGGAAAACTGGAAATAAAGGACTGTTTCTGAGGGCCTGAGGGAGAGGCAATGTGATCAAAGTAGGAGAAGAGATGCCATGGAATAAGGTATGAGTAAATAAGCTGGGAAAAGGAGTTCTGTTACTCTGTGTGTGTGGTGAGAAGGATTGATAAGGAAGGGATGCCGAGCTGAGCAAAACACACCAACAGCTTTCAGCAATAATGGTCTCCAACAATAACATGCTCCTTCTTTCCCTGCATCCTTTTTTTGTGTTTCCTTTCCTGTTTCCTCCGTTTTTTCGTATTCTTTCAGGTGGGTGTTCCTGTGGCCCCAGCTGCTATTGTGTGTTTTTATGTCTATGTTGATTTTTGTTAGGTTTTTCAATAATCTTTGCATATCCTAAGGCTGAATAACTGAGGCTTTTATAGAAGCAAAAGAAAATGTATTTAAAAACATACAGTTTTGCCTGAAACACTAGTGAAAAAACAAAGCATGAAGATCATTGCAAGATAACATTTGAAGTGGGACCAACAGAGACAGGTTGTTAAGTATGTGCCAACTTTTTATTATTTATAATAGAATATATTTTGGCTTGAAATTAATATTGGCAGTTCTGAGATAGAAGAAATAAAATTTTTTCGTTTCTTTAATACTTTTTACTTGAAAATCTCAACATGTACATTGTATAGAATATAAAATATATGGCCATGAGTTTAAAGAATGGGTGGAAATTAGACATTCACATAGAACCTCTGGTCTTATTTTTCAGCCTTGTCGTTTGCTCTAGCATTCATCTGTATTTTACATGAAATTTTAGCAAAAGTATTTTAAAATTTCTGACATTTACCTGCAGGAAAGTGCAAATGTATAAACTGTGCACTGAAAATATTCACAGAAGTTCTGCAGAGGGCTCACATTAACCCTCATTTCTGCAGAAGACAATTCTGCATGCCTTCTCATTAGCACACATGGTTGGTTTTTGAAAAACTAAAATTTGTCCAAGTTATTACCAAAGGCCCAGTTGATATAAATCAGGGCTTTCTGGGGAAGGATTCTCAGACCAGCCTTCCGGCAAGATTTAATTCCTCTGAGCTAAACTGCTTATAGGCAATTCTTCCCTGTTATCCTTAAACTTCTTACTGGCAGTTTAAATTGACAGGATTTCTATGGAATTAATGTTGCCTCTAACACTGGCTGAATTAAATGTTCAAATGGTCTATATTTGTTTCCCCCCTCCTTTTCTGTGAAGGAGTTCCTGCTCTCTACGATGCTGGAATGTGTCTGGGCATTGCCACATTCCCAGGGAAACAGGAAGAACAGCTTTGAGTGTGATGGTTCCTGTAGATGGGTGAAGATTATTGCAGTGCTGCCCTGTCCATCTCCCATCATGAGCTGAATAATTACTGCAGGTCCCTGGATTCAGTATATAGTTGGTGACTATGTTCTTTGCGATATTTTTAATTAAGATTCTTACTCTTTTGATGAAACTCTGTAGAAATAGTGAAGAAGAAAGATGGAGTTGCTCCTTGACATTTTTTAATTGGTTCACCTTGGGTTTAGAAGTGTTCTACTTCTCTATTATGAAAACAGTACAGTTAAATAAATGTGGGAAAGATGATTTGTATTTTCTTGATCTACACTGAGTAATAAACTATCTTAGTTTTGGCTCAAAAGCACTCCCAGATTAATCTGTGTGTCATCTGCAGGCACTTACCTTTCCTTTACACCTCAGGGTAGAATTCTTTCCTCTTTTCTTTGGATGTTTTAAGTCATGGAAGAAAATATTTTTCTGATGCTCAAATCGAAATTCAATAAAGAATTGCTTGTAGTTTTCCAAGTCAATTTTGATACAGTAACAGAAAAAGAATCAAAGATTTCCTTAAAAGAAGGCAAACCCACACCCAAAACTCCATGATACGATGGTTTGTATATTTAAGGTTCTCATATCTAACAAAACACATTTTCATTACACTGATACCTCTGATAATTTGGAATAAAAATGCAAATCTCCATATTTTACTGTGAAAAATTAATTCTGGCATACTTTTGAAAATTCTGGATAAATCTCCAGTATTTCATGTTGTTGTTGTACCATGATTGCAGAGTTTGAAATTCGACCTAGGAATGTTGAATACACATTGCTGGAAATCTGTAACAGGCAAAGCAGTGCAGTCTTAGAATGTGGAATAACAACTACAACTGGAGCTGAAATCTTTCTTAGTAGAATTTATGTTTTACCCACTTTCTATGTGTCTGTTTTACATTTTGTTTGGTCTGTGTGTTTCATTTAAAAATTAAAAAAAAAATTGATAGTTTTCCCTTTACTTTTTCACTGTCTTTACAGTTTTCTCACAGGCTGGAATTAAGCTCTGAACTGTTTTGTTTTTTTTTTTTTTTCTTCTTCCCCCAACGATTAGCCTTTTTCAAGAGGAGTGGAGCACATGTCAAGAAACATGACCCATGCTGAACTGCCTTCTAGGCATGAGTACAGAGAGCAGTCCCAGTAGGTGTAGAATTTAAGGAAGCCTCTGGCTCTTCGCAGCTACCAAAGGTTTCTGTGTTCCTCACGTCTCTCCACAGTTCTGGACAGACACAAGCTCTGCCATTGTAAGTGACACGGTGCTGGATCTGTCACTGTGCACCAAGGCTTTGTTGGCAGCAGGGAGGCCTTTTCTGCTGGCACTGCAGGGCTGTGGACACTGAAACCCACGTTCTCTGCTCTCAGCATTTGTTTCTCCTGAGCTTTCAGTCTTGGTTTAGCCCCACAGAGCTGATCCAAGGGACCCCTCTCTGTCTTCAGTCCCCAGGTTACAAGTGCCAGGCATCTCCTTCTGTGCCTGCACAGGAGGGACCTCACGTGATCTTACCGTAAATGTCTGGGTGTGTGGCATGAGAAAGAAAACATATAGGAACAGTTGCATATGTTTGGAACGCTGAATTTTTATTTCTTAAAAACATGCCAAAGTAGAAGAATCTGGAAAGTGTAGATGAGTTTTCTTTATTTGAAAAGGCATTTAGTTTTGAGCTATCAATAACAAAATTCTGAAAGTAGAGGCAGGTGCCAAACTTCTTTGCTCCTACGTTCTGTTTGGTCAGTGCTACATTTAGAATGAAACTGCATTAATTAATCTTTTAAAATTCTATTTTCTATCATACACATGTATAAAAATGTATCAACAAATTTGTACTGCAAGATTATCCTGTTTTACCAAGCTTTTGACTCATTTTTTCTTACTTGACGTGCTGCTCCTTCAGTTTAAATACACTGAGCCTTACATTCTTGCTCTAAGACTATAACCATGAAAATGAAATAACTTATGACATTCTATGGGATTCTCTGAGCAAGCAAACTATCAAAAAGCCTGTCTCTGTTTTCTTTCAGCTGCCATTATTAGTACTTTGTTTTACACTTTTAGGCATGTTCCTAAATAATGAATAACTGCCAAATTACCACAGCACATTTGATGTGAATGAGTTATCAGCCTTAAATTAAAAACCAAAAATGTGATGACCTTTCTGTTGTTCTGCATGTCATTATTGCCATCCAGTGATGGGTCTGAAACCTCAGATCATTCATTAGCACCTTGAATGGACAGCAGTTATTTTTTTTGTCTAGTCCTTAGGGTCTGTTGTTTTAGGGAATCCAACCAGTAATGGCTTGGATTAAAAAAGGGAAATTAAAAGAAAATGCATCATCAACATGCTAAGCAAACAAAAGACTATAGCCTCTGTGTCTGGAAAGGCAGACCATTATTGGACAATTGTCCATGTTTGTCTTCATGTTTATGTTCATTATCTGATGTTTCTAACTGAAAAGAGTTTTGTCTTTATCTCTTAAACCATAACTGAGATATAACCATAACTTTTCTGATTCTGGAAAGTAGGTTAAATATCCACTCTCATCATTAAAAAAATAAAATACAATAAAGGCAACAAATGAGCTCTGGAGTTCCATGGGAGCACCTTAGTTAATTTAGTTAACTAAGTTAACTTAAGTTAGTTTGATGATGGTACCAGGTAATCGTTATTACTTAACCTGCCTGTTTCATGATGTATGTTTGGTCCACAATGCATTTACCAACAATGGCAATGAAAATAAGTTTTGATTATATTCATGCCACCAGTGTACAGCAAGTTGCTGGCTCCTGTATAGATGGGTGCATTTGAAATACCTTCAAAACACATTTTGCCAATATCACCTTTATTCTTGGTTGCTATATCCAGAAGTGCCAACCCTGACAGTTGCTGTCACAGTGGCAGAATAGGTGCTAACTGTTCTCTTTCATCACTGGCTGTGCCTCTTTCCTACTGCAGTGACCATAATCTTCTTGTCAAAGATCTGGAGTCTGCAGTCATTTCTTGGGCAAGGGTGACATTTACCATTTAATTCAGCTGTAATATTTCACATGAGAAACAAGTGGAAGACATGACCTTACTTTTTTTTTTGGCTGTTATTGTTGTTTCATAGTAGTATGCAAAATGTGGAAAGTCAGTCATATTTCACTGGTATTTGGCATCTGCTCAACAACTGATTAACTGATTGCCTTCTCAGAGCTTTTTTGGAAAGTTTGCAGCACCATAATGACAGCTTTCTAAACACAGATGTCCTCTTGGTACAACCTATAATTTTTTATGGAAGATGTATTGATGTCAGGAATTTGAACAAAGTACTGGAATTACTTGAATATTCTTGTTATGAATATGTATTCAAAATATCTACAGTGCATATGTTGTAAGTTGGAGGAAGACTATGCAATGTCTGAAGGCAAAGATGTTGGTACAAATCATCTATACAGTTTAAAATACATTGACTCTTTTGTTAATGCATTGTCTATATTTTAGTGATCTTTTCCCCACTATGTTCTGTACTGTGTAAATGCATACTGTGACCTTGAAGCATCAAGAATCTTAAGAATACATTTAGATAATCGGGGATTTGGCCAGGGAAGAGGTCTAATAGCTGAGAGGCCTGGAGTAGTTATTAAATGTTCTTGTGAAGACCCCTTAGTAGCCTGTTCCTCTTGTTTCATTTACCTCTTAGCTAAGCCATCAGGAAGTGAATACTTCAAACACAGATTTCCCCTCCTCAAGTCAGTTTTTTTTCTTAAGGTTTCTCCTAAATGTTTTCAGTAAGTAAAAGTCAGTTGAAATCTTAATGTGTAAGATGGTAAACTTCCATCAGCTTGTGGTTCTTAGTAAAGGAATCCTTGATTGTTTTTACCTGTGGGCCCATTATTTGCAAATACCTGCAAATAAGAAGACAGTGCTTAATGGTTATTGTATGTAATTTATGTAGGTTCAGACTTGCAGGTGAAAAGGAAAGTCTCCTCTGTAACCATTTGAGATTGTTTTTTAATGATAACACAGGTCATTCTACATTGTTCTTCTACCTATTTAGGTCGAGTTAAGATCAGAGTACCATGCAGCAAGTTTATCTAGCAACTCTAATGAAATTAGGGGAAATATATTTCAATAAATATTGTCCCATTTTCATTTTGTGCAGCTCTGCAGCCTGGATATAAGTGCTGCCGTTTTTATGACTACAGCTAACTTCATGTAGCTTCTCTCTATCTGTGCACTTGGTTTTGATTTATTTTCAGGTCACGCCACGAGATCTATACTCCCACACCACTAATGACACGTCATTCAGATTCAGAACAGATGCTTTAAAGTTAGAATGCTGCATCAGATATGATGGAAAACCACAACTGTTAGTTAGAAAATGCTTTCTTTTTAGGCTTCAACTGGGTCATGCTGTGGTCATTCAATATCATGATACTGGGGTTCTTTCCTTTCTCTCTTGCTTCTGGTTGATGATAAAATCACTTGTCTGGTATATGTGCATGTGTGTGGCCCAGCCTGGGCTGCTCTTTGGCTTGTCTTGGATCATGACCTTTTGCCAAACCTCAGCAGTAGCTCTTGGGGAAAAAATGTAAACATACAACCAAATTTACTCTGGTTTCTTTATTTAGCTCAGTGTAAGTTAATTCTAATTGCTATAAGTCTTCAATATGACAAACTTTTTCCTAAACCAGAAAAAGGGAGAAGCTAATATTTTAATTGTAGTAATCTAGTAAAAAATACAAGTGGGTGGGAAGCAAATGGGTTCTCCTAATGTAGAAGTAAGAATTTTAAATGTTTAATAGTTGTTATAATTAAATTAATTTAAATCACATTAAAAGATGTGTTCAAGGATGACAAGGAAGAAAACACCTATTTTGTTAGGCCAGAATTATATGGAAACATTATGGAGTAATACTAATTACTAAGAAAGTGCCAGAATCGTGGGCAGTGTAATCATCTACAATTTTCTGAGAATATCCTTACTAAAATGACATACCTAATTTAAGTGTAATTTCCAAAGTAAGGAGACCAGATGTCTTGTTTGTGACAGTGTAAGTGATGGACACTTTTCCATGTAATGGTCTGCCTTCTACTAACATTAAATGACCTTTTTTCTTCCTGTAGATGATAGTTTAGGATTATGTTGGTTTTTCCTATGTGGTTACAAGTTACGGGGAAACAGGGAAGAGTTTCCATAAACTAGAAGATTTCAGTAAATGGAAGGCCTTTTGTCTACCTGGTTATTTTGACTGGCATTAAAACTCATCTGTCAACAGTTTGCCACTCATCCTGACTATTTTGTATTTGTTCTGGGCTGTTACCAGTGGCTACAGGAGCTGATCACTTGGCCTGAATGCAACTTGCAGAACATTAAGAAGAGTTGTCAGTTAACACAGAATGTGTGTAACTGATATAAAGATTAATTATTAAAACTGTCAGTTAACCCTGCCTAAAAGGTGCATATTTGCATATTAACTATGCCTTTTAAGTTGTTTACAAATGTGCCCCAGTGTAAAGTTTGAGATAGGTTTTTGCTTTGTTTGTCTTATAAGTTAAGAATACAGCTGTTCTCACGATGAAAAGAGTATCCTTCCAGTCTTCTTCATATGGACTCACTTCTGCAAGATAAAGAACTTCATTCAACCTGAGTAGTTACATATTTAACATACTGTACAAGCAAAAGGACTAGACATGAATGTTTAGTATTGAATATTTGAATGTTAAAAGAAACCCAAGGCTTTGACTCACCCACAAAGCAAAAACCCTAAATCATCAAAGGAATAAACATTCATGTAGATTAACTTTTGCCAAACAAAAGACTTGTCCTTGCAAGTTGACTCTGGAGAAGAGGGTGCAGAAGTTTTGTTTAAACTGGTTTATTTATGATAAGGTGTAGAAAATTCACAGTTAAAGAAATGGTCACAACTTCTTGAGGAAATTAAGACAAAGAAAGATATATCTAGTAGCTGCTGCTGATACCAGGGAACTAAGATGAAAACGTTTGACCACAAAATAAAAAAAAGAGCCCTAAGGCTTCTTCTAGTTGTTAGAGACTTCTTAAAGACTTCTAGTGTTGCGTGTTGCCGGCTGAAAGCTGAACTTGACTGTTAAAGAGTCTGACTCAAATCTTAGTAAGGGCCAAATCACTCATCAATATTGTTGCTATAATGAAATGGGTGTGATACAGAAGGTTTTGGAACTGTATTCAAGAGATCTGCAAAAATGACTAGAAAAGTACAGAAATATTTATTTATGATTTTGACTTTGAAAATAAAATATATCCTACTGTGAAATAAACATTGGGGATGAAATCTGGCCCTATTCAGGCCAATCACAGGTAGTAGACTCAAGTTTTCAGCTACTGTGCATTTTGCCTGCAGTAAAATAAAAAGTCTTAAGTAAGATTATTCCTGTGGCTGTTGATCCATCCATGCTTTGAGAGAGTTGAGCAGTGGATGTGCTGTAATTCCTGGAAGTGGCCAGCCTGAGAAACAGCACCAAAACTAGTGAGCACCAGTTGCTCCCTATGAATTGCAAATTGTCAGAAGATGAACACTGCCTACAAGAATTTACAGCATTTGTCTCCTAGGCCTGCTTACCTAGTTGCACTGAAGGCACTTCCTCAGGGTTCACATCACAAAAGTCTCTGAGACAGTTCAGCAGTAAATCTCTGTGGGGACTGAGCTGAGAGCAGTGTCATGGCCCCAAGCACTGTGTCAAGAGCAGACAAGATTACTAATGCCAGTGAAATATTCTTTATCTGTAAAACATCCAGTCCTCTGGATTGTCAGCAAGTGCGAAATGAAGCACCGATCTGCCAAATATGAGAACCTGCCTGTATTTCAGAACAGAAACTTGACCTGTCTGTCTCACATGCCAACTGCTTTGCCTACATTAGGTGGAAATGAGAAATTTATTAAGTGTAAAGTGCTCAGCACAATGAATAAGCAAACCAAAGGCTCTTACTTTGCTGACTAATTATTTCATTCACTCGTTGATTAAAACATTTTTTCCTGGGGCAAGAATGGCTGGTAAGCTTATTTTGAAAAGTATAAATAGGAGAAGAAGTATTAAAACAAGTAGATTTTTTTAAAACATCTAATCTTAACCATCTTACTTGGAAAAATATGTTTTTGTAAACTGCAGATGATGTAATGTTTTTTAAGCTACTATTTTTAAAAAAATCTTTGTTTTAGCTACGACAGATAAAGGTTAGAATTGCATTTTATTTTGCACTCCTCATGTATAACAGTGGTAAAGTAGGTAAAATGATAATTAACTGCTCCTCCTATTATATCTCTCTAGAGATCTGAAGAATAATTTGATCAGCACAATTGAACCAGGGGCCTTCTATGGACTTTCAGAACTGAAGCGCCTGTAAGTATTAATTCCATTTGAATTATTCTGAAAATTGTGTTTGTATCGACATTTCTATCCTTGGGCAACTCAAATATGCCACCAAGCAATAATCAAATAAGGGCACTGGCTGTAAAATAGAAAACCACACACTCTGCTTTTTACATTTACCATGCTTTTTCTTCTTTCCCGTCTTTCTTCCATTTCCTTTTCTTTTTTACCTTTTCCCCTTAAAAATCATCAGTTTGTTCTCCAGTAAGTGTCCTAAAAAGTACACCTACAAAGGTAAAAACATGCCTAATTAATGACTAAGCAGAAGATATATCACTATAGACATTAATCAGAAGTAACACTAAGCAGTTTAGATGTGTGTGAAAAATGCTTTGTGCTACACTAATTTTTTTTTTTTAAGTAAGGTCTACTTTACTTTTATCAAAGATCAGATCTATAAAATACATAATTGGAAGGGAAACTTCGTCATACTGTAGAATTTGTCTATAATTTTCCATACCACCCACCTTGACTCTGATATTTTTTATTTTCATCATGATTTTCTAAGGGAACAAGAGCTTACAAAGTATATTCCACGTCCAACATTCTTTCATTCCTTTCTTGGAAAAGGTTCTCATAGTACTTTTAGGAGCACTGGCTGATTTTTAAACTACATTTTAGAGGGTAAAAATATCTAAGTTACTAGAATTCTACAGCTGGGCATTTTTCTTTTAATTAACAAGGACTACAGACCCTCCTTAGTTGTACTCAGCCTAAGGAAAAGTGAGATGAACCCTTTTTTAATTACAATTTTCCAAGTGACAGCTTCCAAATGTCCATGCACTGGCTAACTAGGCCATCAGCACATGCCAGGCGTTTTCCTTGCCATCGTGTGTGCTGTCTTATGTTTGATGAGAAAACCTATGAGAAAACAGGGATTATTCTAGTGGGAGGGGAAGATTTAGATGAGACGGAATGCAAATCCACAGAAAAAGCAATGGACAAATCCTCTGCTTTTCTGCTGTGTGGTTAAACTCCCGAACCGCTGTGTGCCGGGAGCGCTGCACAGCGTTTCTGTCTCTGGTCGTGCTGTGGCTGTGTTTTCTAACACCAGCCTCTCGGGTTTGGTGTGTTTGGGTAGAAAACCAATTGCATAATGATGATGAAGTCAGGGTAGCATACCCATTTGTAGTACAAATAAAAGCTTTAGGGTTGAAGCGTTCTTGCTGGCTCTGTGTACAGGGATAACAGCAGAACACAATGCTGAGAGCGTGCGCTAATTGTTGCTTTGGCCACGCGCTCCAATAACACAACCCTGACCTCTTGTGGGAAAACCAGGAAACCTGTGCAAGCCATGGGCTGCACATCCTCAGACTGCACAGGTGGAGCCTTCAGGTCAGCCAGGAGAGATGAGTCAAGGGAGAGGAACTCAGCAGGCACTGGAAAAGAGAGAAGAAAAGGCTCTTCAGCACAGTAGAACTGGCAATGTCGAGTTTTGTCATGCCAAATCTCGAAAAAACCCTGTTGCTTATATGAACAAGTAACACTGGGAGCAATCTAGAGACAGAGAATTTAATTGCTGGACTGCCACATTTGGTACAGATCTGTGTAGTTCCATGCTGAACAAGAAAATATCTTCCCTCTTTCAGTGTGCAACTATTGGGAATGAGGCAGTACAGCAAAAGGAATAAATAGTGTAAACTGCTGTTGAATACTGAATACAGTAATTACATTAAGACTGTACATTCACATCTTTTTATTTCCTGTGTAAAATACAAATGATGCTGAGAAAAGCAGAAGCTGATGTACTGTGGGCAACTGCAAGAGAAATGACTATGGCAAGTCAGACAGACAAGCCACATGCTGTCAGAATGGTTTTTGTGAATGATTTGGAGAACTGTTATCATTTGAATTTGAATGACAAACTGAATTATTTCAAGGGTACACACAAAATTAATGGAAACTGAAAATTTGTGAAGCACTAAAATTATGGCATTTGGTTAATTACCAGAGGAGAGTTATTTTCTAACATCAACTTTACAAGTCAGCATTAGAAAATTGAATGTCTTACTCCTGAAAAGGAGCACCAGCTTTATACATTATGAACTGATTTGTGTTTAAGGTAACATGTATTAGTCTGGAGGAAAGTGTAGCAAGTTGCCTTTTCTTTTTGCTAAATTTTTTTTGGAAAACATGTTTTACGATACGGAGATTTCAGCCACTGCCATATATCTTTTTATGAAAATAACAGTTATTGAGTAAACTTCAAGAAAATGGTATTTATACTTTCACTTTGGTAAAAATACTGTGTACTGTGTGCCATGCTTAGAGAAATATGCACTCATGTTGATTAGTATAGGCAAAATCTACTTTTGCTACCCAAATTATGCCCCACATTGTGATGCAATTCTTCCATATATGTTCAGACTTTGCCTAGGCAAAAGTAAAGCATTACCCAACCAACAATTCTGGGCAGGTTCTTTTTTATGTCTGCTAATAGAAAGATATATAGACACATATGCACATGTGTATAGGTATTTGTCTTAAACCTGCATTTTTAGATTTCTGATGTAGCTTTTATTAGGAAAACGTAAAGAATATTGCTAATATGAAATTATTGCACTGTATTGGATCCTCACTATTATCTCAGCTGTTCCCTACTTAATATCCTTGACAAGCATTTAAGAAATATTTTCATTCTAATGAGATGTTTCATCATATACTTGCACAACAATATATTCTTTGTCTGATAGAAGACGACTTCATAGTGAACTCAAGAGAGATTGCTTTCATTTTCCAGCTAATTGGATGTGTTCCCATGAAAGCAGTAACTGGATTTGTCAAACTGCAACCTTTAGTCTTCCATTTGATTACTTTAGTCTTCTCGTGTATCGGTAGAAAAATATGGAATCTGCACGATGTAGTAAAGGAATCAGAAAACTACCTCTGTAAAACAAAAAATATATTCATATCAATTTTAACTTTTTTTTTGGCTGCATGATCACTTTAAATCCTTACATAATTGCAATTATTTTTTAAAAAAATGTACTTAGTAAGAAGGAAAATTTGGGTCAAGTTTGAAAACCAAATACATAAAAATCAAACTCTAATTCAGAATCTACCAAAGGGTATTATTCATGTTTTTACCACAATATAATTGTTTAAACTTGTCCTTGTCTCCTTCCTGTAAGCATCCTGTATACTGTGTTGCATGTATGGCTTATACAGAAAACATTTCTTCTCTTTCTGCAGGCAGAAGTTATGGAATGTAATGCTTTTTACTGTTTGTGCTCTCAGAAAGCCACAGTATTGCTCTTAAAAGAGCTTGCCAAGTGCTTATCAAAACTGACCTCACTAGCTCAAAAATTAATTGCCTTCTGGTTTCTGTGGTTTCAGCAAGAAAGGATGCTGTTAATGAGATGAAATATTAGTAAACAGTAAAAAAAAATCCAGTTTTGGCTGAATATTGCATGGAACAAAATGCATAGTATTCTTCCTAAGTTAAAAAAAGCCCCTCAGGAGCTAATAACTCAAATAAAGAAAATCTGTATATTTGTAATATTATTTTGGGTTTATTTGCTACATATATATAAAATCCCATTTTAATGCAGTTAGAAAATGCAATATGATTTGTGGAATATTGCTCAATAAGGTTAATATAAAAGTCATTTAATCTATTTAATTTGGTTATGTTACGTTCTGGGAAAAGGTTTTATTTCTCATTTGTCTCTAACTCCTTAAGTATTAAAAATAAAGATGCTTTGTGTTAATTTGTAGGTATGTATATAAATAAGACAGACTCAATGTTTCGTGGGATTTTTGTTTTTTTCAGGGATCTTTCAAACAACAGAATTGGTTGCCTAACACCAGAAATGTTTGTTGGACTTAACAATCTTCACAAACTGTGAGTATAACACCAATTTTAATTTAAACAGAAAAAATCTAAACATGACTGACCTGAGTGTAGTTGGCAAGAAAATTACATTATAAGAAGTTTGTCGGTTTTGTACTAAAGGGCCTTTCTAAGCCTTTGATTGTGATGAATTGATATTTTAAATATGTTTTCTCTATTTCAATTGTAAAATCTATCAGAACTGCAAAGAATTAAATTTCATTCCCACATTAAAAAGAGGCTAAACATGACATTTCTGCTTGAGTGCATTTCTGTTTGCATGTCTAAGAAACAATTAAAGCAAATTGGCTGCATATTTTCTGGCTGGGAAAGAGACAATTCATAGGAAGAATCCTGGTTTAAATGGACATTTGGCTGGGCCCAGGAGGGCTCTGTATCTTCATTCAGATCTGTCTTAATTCCTGAATGAGAAATAAATTCCTGTACTGCATCACAGTATGTGACAAATCTCATAGTTTAGTTTAATCCTCTCCAGCCAATTACGGCATTTCCTTGGACAAACAGGGAAATCTTTCTAGAAAGATATGCCATGAGGTCAAGATAACACCGGGTAAAAGGCAAAAATTGGCACACTTACTGATCCCATTAATGAGAGTAACTATGCCAAGTCCTCTCTGATGAAAACAAATGAGAACAGATGATGGGAAGAGCCGTGACAGCATGTGATGAACAGGTGCAAGCCGCCCTCTTTTTACTCATCTCAGATGATGTGCCAAGTCAGGCAAGCCCAACTCACCTATTGAGGGTTTCTGTGTCTGCTTTTGTTGTGCACAGCGAACATGACTGTGGCTATAAAGCCAGATTACCTTGGAAGGCAAGTTTAATTCAAAATGGTGAAGTCACTTTATTAAGTGGAATGTACTTCTAGATGCTAGGGACAGACTCAGTAGAAACTGTTCAAGTCCATGCTCTCTCCGAAAGGTCTGGAAGTTCCATTCACAAATCTATAAGACCCCCATCTGAAAAGTGAATTATAAGTTCAACACAGAACATCAGTCATTTGGTGGCAAAGAACAGAAGTTCATTCCCAGTGAGTGCACAGCAGTTGGTCTGTGACAGTGTTTGGCTGTACTCTCCCTTCCCTGAAGCCCAGGAAAGAACGTGGCTGTGTATCTCCACATCCTTCTCCCATGCCAGAGATGTTGGGAAAAGGCACAGAGTGCAGGCTGACTGCCCGTGGCTACTGGGCTGATCAAACCACACCATTACAGTTTCTTTTTGTACAGATTTGCCATATCCCTGCTATTTCTGGTAGCCCGAGTGTCTGTCCCAGCATTGGCAAATTTTGTCTGAAGTGTAAGGACCAGAGAAAGACTGACCAGTTCCCTCTACACGGTCATTAACATTGTATTTTCTTCCATCCAGTCTTCTTGTGGGTCTAACTTTGAAGTAGGTGCATATCCAGAGCTTCCTTTAATTTTTTCCTTTTGTTTCCCCAGTTTATAGCAGAAATTTGAATTAGACATTTAAGTGCAGCTCCCAAGTGACAGCCTAGTAACATTTTTCGCTTTGAATAATGTTATTTAATGGAATTACTAGTCCTTTCATCTTTAAGAAGGTTCATCTCTTATTGTTCTCTTAACATTAACCAAACCTTGGTTTTTTATTACCAGATTTCATGTTCACATTCTCTTAATTCTGTGAGGCAGAGTCATTGTTGAAAGCTCTGAATGCAATCACTCAGAAGACCATTTCTGCAGAGCATCAGTAATGTCTTACTCTCCTCTCTTCCATCTTGTCCATTATCTTACCGTATTTTACAGTAAATGCACTTAACACCAGGTTCTTCACGCTTTTGTGGGTATGATGTCCATGCATCAGTGAAAAAAATTATGATTCTGGTAACTGAAGACCTCTTAGTCTGGCCTCTTCATTTTGTAAGTGAGTTTTGAAAGAAAGAAAAATGGAAAAAGGTGTTGGCAAATCAGAAGTTGGTAAAAAATCAATATCCAGCTATAGATGGTGTATCATGTAATCAAATAAAGAGTTTCTAGAGAAGATAAATTATTTCTTAGTTTTCATACACATCTAGCATGACGCTACATAAAGAGAAAATCATTAAAATTTATACTGGTGTTTTCATGTGAGTGGAATTAACCTTGCAGGCTCCTAATTACTCGGGTTTTCTTTTGATTTTAACTAGTTCTGCAGATCAGTAGTCATACTGGAGGTGGCCTTGGGAAATATGCTTTCCAGAATTTAGTGTGTGCTTCTCCCACAAATACATATAATCCAAATGATCAACCTGACTGAACAGAAGAGATCATAGTAATGTGATCTATTTAGCCTGAATATAATACTTTTCATTAATCTCTTAGTTATAGTTATTATTATTAGTTACAATAGAGTAGTATTGTTGAAGTATCTTTTGCACTATGTCTTAGCATACTTTTCAAATTTTAACTTGAATTCTTCTGTCACTTTGCTAAGCTTTTCCTGTTATCATCTCTCTAGTTCTTTGATCTTTTTAAAATTTGAATTATTTTTCTCAAGATTTAAGATTTGGTTGTTAATCCATTTAGTCTATCTTTTTTTCTTATCTTAGGTTTTAAATTGCCTTTCTACCACTGGCCTAATAAATGGGTCCATCCTGCATTCTAGTCTGTGTGGCCTAGTGCTTTACTAAATACTGTATTTGTTTTATTATTAGTAGTATTTCAAAAATCTGTCCTTCGGAAATGAGAGGCTTAGTAATAGTTTAGTCTGCATTTTCCTTGCATCTGTTGTGAATCAGTTCACGATTGCTATGTCAAAAGTTAGAGCTGCCTTGCAGGGATTGTCCTCCTTACCAAACCAAAGTCAAGAGTACCACTGCTCTTGTGGGGTCAGTGATTATTTTGTGAAGAAGTACAGCACAGTCCCAGTCCAGAGGAACTGTCCCCTGCCATTCAGAGTATCACATCTTCCTCGTCTCAGAAATCTCCTATAATGTCACCATGCTGATAGTAATTATTTGATCTGGTATCTCCATTTGTAAGAACTGGTCATTGTTAGTGGACTGCAAGCTCATGCTGCCTGGTACTTTTCTAACACTCTGTAGCTTTGTTCCCCTTGGAAGTTCACGAAGAATCATACTTTTTCAACATGTTTAAAAGACAATCAGTCACCTTTCTGTTGCTGCTGATACCTCTGAATTGTGTTTACTTGCCATTTGAGGGGTATGAGAAAGCTGTTCTCTGGAAAGGTTATGGAGAAGCATTTACTTAGTGCCACATCAGTGTTTGTAACAAGGAAAAGATGACAAGTTCTCAAACATGGAACGGTTTCACAGCCATTTACTCAAGGAGCAATATAAAGATCCAACATATGTGTTGATTTATGCAGTTGTTGATTTGGTAATTAGAGCTCTCCCGTGTTGTGTTAGCAGAGATGAAGTACAGAAGCCTCTTTGCAGGCTGTTATCCAAACCAGTAGGGAGAGCCATGAGTCCACTGGAAGGAGCAAAGGACATAAATCTTTTCATGTGTCTTCTGTGAAGTACAAATATGGGATTTTCTTGTACTGTTTACAAGCACAAATGCCAGGTGAAACAAAATAACGCAGTGTGTTTCACTCAATCTTGTAAATCTAATTCAATTTGAAAAAATATGGAGTTAGAACTGAAAAATCAGCTCTAGGCCCAAACTGACAGAGTGTGGTTTAGCCCAATGATGGGATGCATAAATCTAAACTGAGTAGGATAAAGGTATGTTCAAATACTTCACTAAAAGAATGAGGACTGCCTGGGCTTTCAGGTGTAATGCAGACACTTCAGAGGGCTTGGTGGTTTTGTGCAGTCTATTTTAGAATACGACAACCTACTCAATTCTTGACAACAATTCAATTCTTGAATTAAGAAAAAATGAATTAAAAGTATCATCTTGTATTTTTTTTTAAACATGCAGACACACAGAAATCACAAAACATTGTAAGTTCTCTTGACAATGTAGAGAAGACTTTTACTCCATTGCAGTCAGGACATGTATGTCAGGGAGCAGAAATTGAATTCAAAGTTACTAATGAAACCTAAAATTTCATACAGCCCCTGAAATTACTGCAGCCAGTGACTTGTGATTATGTCCTTGAGACTGATTTAAATTTTACACCTTTTTGGATTTGATGATTTTTACTCTGTAAAATGATTTCAAAATGCTTTCATATCATATGACAGATGCAGCTGGCAGTGCCTCCATATGAGAGTAGATTTATTACATCTTCTAAGATACTAGTTTACCTCTTTTGGCTTATATATTACCTTTTGGCTGTGTTTATGCTGTGATGAGGTGCATGTATTCTAACTAGGAGTGACATAATTGAATGCAACAAATCTTCCAAATCTCTTTTGGACCCAATGTTTCAGTGCTTTGTTCCAGAATTATGTATGCAAATATATTTCTGCTAGGTAATGGAGCTGCTATCTACATTAATTCTGTTTATATTTAATCTAAATATTGAGAGCTGTGGAATACTGGGACGATGCCACTGTGCTGATATACCAGACTTCATTTATTCAGTCCCTTATAATTCAGCTTTTCAGGTTTCAAAATGTTGCAGCCTGAAATCTGTTTCAACAAGTAGCTACTCTTGGATCTTCCCTTTGGAAGTTCAAACCCAAACTTTATCATTGCTTCCAATTGTTTGATTAAACTATATCTGATTTACTCTTCATCCTGCCTCTGAATCATCAGCAGCAGTTAGCTTTGTGTTAATATTATATTGGAAATTCTTGTGTGACTTTCTTGATGTCACTGCACCAACTAATCATTTTGTATGGTGCCAGGAATCAAATAAAAATCCACTAATGCAGTTAATCAAACAGACCCCATTTCAGCAATGGTTCAGCAAATAAGAAAATACTCAATGTAACCCGCCCTCTCTGTATTTCTGTTGTCATTTTTTTTACACCTCCTATCCCAATTGTTTTTTTTTTCACAGATCAATCTGTTACCATTGCATTCAACTTTTGCTTTTTAATGCTGCTCTTAGGAGGGAAGCATTTTCCATATTCACATACTTCTGCTTCTACCTATATCCTGCCTCAAATTATACTTTGACGCATGTAACTCTTTTTGGCTATTTTGTGGCATTTGTCATTTACATTAAAACTTTGGCAGAAGTGCTTTATTATTTCTGCAAAAGCACAAGTATTGGTATATGAAAAAAATAAGTGTAGACTTTATAAGTAAGACTGAAATGTTTTACCTCTGATAAAACTTAAAGCCCATCTTTCTGTTAATGGAGTGAGTTAATGGCATAGTAAGTGCTATCAGCTTTGGAGTGCATTAATTTGTTATATTTGAAATGTTTGCAAACTAAGTGTTACAGATGTTTTAGAAAAGATGTCCTTTTAAATCAAGCTAAAGTGGGGTTTTAGGATATCTGAAATGGAGGAATTTCACAACACTATACATTTGACAATATTTTAATATATAATGTAAATTATGTGCCCTAAAGAACCAGGTATTTACAGAGTGCTTCATCAGCTTAGACATTTGGGTGATTTGAGAAGATTTCTGAAATTCTTGTTAAAGAACAATCTATTTCCACTGTTGGATATCCAAATATTGTAATTATGTTTCTTGGACATAGAATTGTGTTGCTTTTTGACTTACACAGCCCTGTGAAGATGATCCTAGTCTGATAATTATGAGTAGTAATATGGAAACTTCAAACCAGGTCATTGCCAGAAGAATATGAAAAGTTGAGTAGCTGGCTTTCTGCTGATGTCACTGTCAGGAACTCAATTATTCCAGCACTTGGTAAAAAAGAATTTTATAGGAATTCTACAATCTTCTGTAAATGTAACACGAGCCAGGAATTTTTAGGTTAGCGCAGACGTCGTGGTGAATTTGGTAGGACCTGAAAGCTCATGGGTTCAGTACACACCAGATGGGCACCTCTGGAGGTGCTTGGGTCCATCTGCTGAACCTCGCTATGGACACTGTGCAGATGACTCGCAGCTTGTCCCCATTTCCTAAAATGCTGGGCAGACATAAAGCTTTCCTTCGGTCCAAATGGAATTACCAAACTTCAGCCTTGGTGCTCTGTTTGTTTTGCCACATGAAACTTGGCAAGCTGTTTAAGGGAGAGGCTGGGATTTGCATCAGATTGGAAAACTTCCTGTACTGCAGTGGGGCAAGGCAAAGGACAGGTCTGGGCAGTTGCTTTCCCCATCCTTCAGTTCAGGACTTACTGACTGTCCTCTGCTAGTCAGTTTATATTGTTGTGACTGCTTTCGTATTACTGGAATCACTTCTGATTTACTTCAATGTAAATTTCAGGGTTATCAGTTTCTGATTTAGTCTTTTCAGTGTCTCAGCATATCCCTTGTCAGACCTTACGTCCAAAAAACACATGGGTAGGTCCATCTAATTTTAAGTAAAGAGGTTAAATGAGTCTGTGAAATGCTCAATATTTTAGTTTCCCATTGACGAATCCAAAATATTAAAGGTGGAGAAATATGTATCTACAAGCAAACATTCATTTCCACCTTTAGACATATCCACACTTAATGAGGTACTTGAAAGAGCTTTGCACCACAACTGTATAAAGGTGCACTGTTAAATAAAATCTTAAAAATCAGTTCAGTTATATCAACACATCTCATCATCACTCAGTAATTTCACTTTATGTTGCTGACTCCATTAATTTTTATACTCTATTATCAGAATTTTGCTTTAAACTACTAAGAAATTTTGGAGTGTTCAGTTGTATACAAAGATGAGATTAGTTATTGCTTCAAGAGTGTCTTAAACTAATTTATAATATAATTAGCAACATTTCTCTTCTTTCTTGAATACATTAATCCATATGTTTCTGGACAGGTTTCTGTAGAAAAAGACAGGTTTCTTGAGTTTCTGTCTTCCTTACTTTGGTTCCTTACCCGGCTCAGATCTCTTGCAGCTTGACAGATTTCTCACTGCTACTACACTGCTCCTGATCTGAATACCGCTCTTCAGTTTAGCATACATTCTGTACTTTGTAGACAAAAGAGAAGTAAAATCAATAATTATAACATCCTTTTTAAAGAAAAAGTAATAAAACCATTTTCTGTGCCAATCTACTTTTTTCTTTCCTATATCTACAACATATGTCCAGCGAAGAGCTCTGAAATTTTCCTAATAACTGAATTTTTGTAACCAACCTTGAATTCAAACATGTAGTCTTCAGGCACTGGACAGAAAGGAACATTTATCAATATTTCAAAAGTAGGTAATTCACATGCTCTGAAATGTTAATCTTGGATATGCACTAGTTTTTACGTTTATGAGTATAGAAAAAGACATTATTACTTGACAATTAAGCATTAAATTTTTGTAGTACTAAGGCACTGGCCGAGCAGTACTGTTAAACTGTGTGAAAGTGAATTGCCTCTATTTGCAAGTATTCAGCCTGAGCCATTCAGCCATCAAGACAAGAAATAGTAGAGCAGTAATTAAAATGGAAATGTCCTTAATTTAAGGATGGGAAAAATTGGTGTGTTTAAAGTCCTTTGTAATAAAACTATTTGTGTAGTCACTTTGAAAACTCATTACTGTTCCAAGGAATTACTTGAATTCTTTGGAACATTACTAAATTACAACACTGTTTTTGTTTATTTAACTTGAAGTGACATTCTATGTATACTATAAAAATACAATATAGGTCTCACTGACTAATTATTTTATTAATATTTTCACTCGCATTCTAGAATATTCTCTTCTTAAATTCTTTTCTTTTAAATATGAAGAAGTCTTCCTCTTTATGAGACTAAATGAATTTTATGTATATCTGCTGTGAAAATAAAACAAGTAAGAGTGTGTGATTTGATGTAAATATTGCTGTCACTTATCAAAACCAAAAAGCAATGTACTAAAGATAAATATGTTTTTACTGTTGTCAAGAAAGAAACACTTCTTAATTAGCATTGGGAAAATTATACTCTATAACAATTTTCTTTTTTTCCGTGTATTTGTTATAACCAATGGTAAATTGCCTTTTTTTTCCCTAGGAATTTATCAGGGAATATTTTTTCAAGTCTCATGAATGGACTTTTTTCTGAGCTGCTAGCTCTGAAAGCCCTGTGAGTATCATTCCTTTTGTTTGTAAATCTGAAATACTTCAGAAAGACATTAGAATAACATAGAGGTGGATATGAATTCAAGCAGGATTGTTGCTAGAGACGCATTCCAAAAACAAAACCTGCATTATTTTGTTACCCATGTCTGGCTCACTGTTGATAAGCTGCCATCTTTACCTGTTGCAGGGAAATGGATGGCACTGACACCTCAACCCCATTCCTGACTAGCCCAGTCTAGCCCTCCTGACTAGCATCCCTTTTTTTTTCTTCATACTTTAATATCCTATACCTTTCCATGGTTTCGTGCATTACATCATATTGTGCCTCTAATGCCACAAAACCAGTAATGTTAAATCTTTTCCCTGCAATTACAATAACAATTCCCATTTATTAATATCAATTGCACCTGCCTGAGATTTAAAAGTATATACTGAATGTTTCTACTTAGAGGGGTTTTTAGTAATTGAAAGTATGTTATAGTCTGATTCTCTGCAGTAACACAGACTCAGAATTATTTCAGTACTCAGTGATGCTGTTCTGTAACCAAACCCAGAATTTTTGCATGATGTTATGAAAGTAATTAACAGTGGGACAATGTGTAGTGGTTGTCTCAGAATATGTCTGTATTCATGCATCCATAGTTGTGCATCTATCTAGAATTCTCTTTGGAATTAGATAATTTGAATCTAGCAGAAGAAAGTATGTTCATGAAAACTGCATGTGTACCAATTGTGGTCATTCTTTGCCTTTGTAGACATTTCAACACTGATTCACTCATTTGTGACTGTAACCTAAAATGGGTCTTGCAATGGGCCAGAAATGCTTCAGTCCGAATAGCAGAGGAAACAGTTTGTGCTTACCCCAGTGCTTTGCATGGACTGTCCCTCTATAACCTGAAGGAAAACCAGCTGATATGTGGTGAGTTGTACTCTCATTTAGCATTACAAATTGAAGTGGAATCCAGAGAAAATATTTTAAAAATACACATGATGAAAAAAAATAAAACAAATAAATCTGACAGGTATGTGACACAGAAGATACACCTAAGAATGAAAGAGAATGGAAAAAAATAGAAATTTCTTTTTTCATGTATCAAGAACACCACTGTTTTGCAATGTATTCAGTAATATGCAATTATGACAAAAAACATATAACTATGATGCTAGTTCTACATTGTATACTTCATGAAACTGAGGATTCCTACAGAAATTTATAGATTGTTTCTTTCAAGTTATATATCTGACAGTGTGACATCAATGTCAAATTTCATTAATGTATTTTTTATTTTTATCAACCTGTAACTATGCCCCTTAGCACCGCTTCCTGGGGATGAATAGAATTCTTCCATTGAGCTTCACTTAGGTGAATTCTGTATTTGAAGATCTAGAAGTGAAATGTTTTTTGAAGATTTTCCACCATAAAAAACGTGATGGATATGGTGTGAGGGAGAAAGCAAAAAAATATGAATGATTACAGAAAACTCATTTTGCACTGGGTATTGTCTAGCAATGAGCAGACAAAACCAGAGATTTTTGAAAGTATCATACTGCAGAGAAAAGATTGTTGCCTGAGATGATGCCAGTGGGTTGCAGAATCAAAAGTCTAATTTCACACATAGTTGATTAATTGCAGAATCTTTGAATCTTTGACATGCTTGAATGACAGAAAATTGCTGAGACTGTGACTTTGCTAATGTCTTTTGCAAACAAAAGGAGAGTCACACATTTCTCGTAGTAACCACAAGAAGAATGATGTGTATTGCAAACAAAAACATTCATAGCAGATGGGAGATCAGAAGTTGACTGGAATGATATATAGAGAATTGGTTTTAAAAACAAATACATATGTTTACAAGTTGGGAGAGATGTGAAAGGATGTGAACACTACCTACAGATGGTCCACCAGGTGAATTGTTAAGGAAACAGAGGTAGGTTTCTGGAGGCAAATATAGAATGACCTATTGTGAGCAAAAGGCAGAGACATTTCCAGCAGCCTGTGTTGCCAAACATTTGAAATTCTGCAATACTATTTAATATCAAACTCCCATTTTATAGAGAGCCAGCATGGGCATCTTCATAGAGAACCATTTCCCAGCAGGTAAAGTACTTCTTTTAAAAGTGCTGGAATGATCAGAAGAGTGATTAAGGACTGTTAGTTGGTATTTGCAGGTAACAAGTGAATATAAATCTCTGAGTTTTACAGAGGAAATGAAAGTAATTTCTCAGAATTTCATAGTTTAATTCCTAATAGGACTCCCTATCACACCTTTGATACAGAATTTATAATGCCCATCTAGTTCTCACTCCTATTTACAATGTCCACAGAACACTTGACAAGGGTTGTAATGACTGCCAGTAGCTTGAAATTGCTTCCAATATCCACAGAGCGTTTTACAGTGGTTATAATTGCTGAGCATTCCACCAGCTTTGTAATGTCTGCCAGGTATTTCATGGTGCTCAGAGTATCTGCTGGGTAGCTCACAGTGTCCAGAACATTTAGCAATTTCATTTTCAGTAAGTTAATTTTAGCTTAGGCATAATAGAAGGCTGTCTGGCACCAAAATAATAATAGCTATTGAGAATGATTTATAAATAATAAGTGTTGAAATATGCACAGGGCTGATCAAATTAACATATCTTAAAGAAAATATTGAGTGACTTAAAAATTAAAAACTCCTTCATGTGAACATCATCCATACTGTCAGACAATTTTATTTATAGTCACTGATCTTCCTTCTACATGCTAAAAGATTTCATGAGGTATTGCAGTCACTAGATAAGCAAAAAAAAAAAGAAGAATGAAAACGAAAAAAAAATAAAAATAGGAGAGAAATGGGCAAAGATTTTTGCAGGAGAGTTAGGGAATGAACCAAAAAGTCAAATTATGTGGGTTCTGAACAGCTACAGGGAGCAGTTTGCCGTGAGTTTTTTAGATTTATTTTATATGTTGAAGTGAGAAAAAAAATATCTTTTGAATTTATTCCTGGCAAATCTTTCTCATGCATCTGCTAACTCACGATAGCCAAAGTAGTAAGTTGTCTGTTGGAAACAGTTAAAAACCTGCTTTAGGGTTTTTTAGGAGCTAAGTAACTGCACAGTTGTAGAATTCCCAGGGTTCTGCTTGCATTTTTCACTAACAGCTTTTAAGAGCTACTTAAATCTTCTTTAACAAAATTCTCCAACTGTCAGAAATGTTTGGTTAGAAAGCAGTTCTTCACAGTGTTGGAAATAAGGCTGAAAAGCTAGTTTGATGACAAAGGATAGTTTTGCCCTTGTCTTCTGCCTTAATGAGGAGGGACTGTGATGAATTCATAATGTTATGGACAGAGTATCTTTCTGAAAAATGGTTGTGAAATTGGCTTCATGCAGTGCCTTGTTACTCTTTCTCCATGACTCCAAATATGAGTTACTCAATTTCCAGGAGGAAAATTACATTTTCCTGAATACGAGTGCTATAAATTCCACCTGAGGTCTGATAGGAGTCTGTGATTTTCCCTCGCACACGTCATCAGCAGAGATGGATTCTCTAGGCCAAATTCTTCACTCAGGAAAGACCCGTATGAGTTTTTGTCTTAAGGGGTTTATGAAAGATTGTACTTAAAGCTGGGTTTTGATTATTTATACTGATGAATGAGATATTAGAATTTAGTTTCTCAGTCTCAGAACTGGATTGATGTTACTGAACAGCATGAAGAAGTAAAAGTACAGTTTTTCTGCAAATTACAATTGACATATAACACTGATGGAGTGTTTTTCTTTTAGAAAGTGTTGACTCATCAAAACAGATGTTTGGGAAAGTGCTGACTTTCTTCTTTGCCCCAATTAGATTTTATGTAAAAGTTAGGAAGTAGTTGACATAACATCAATAATATTTAGTTAAACGTTTTGACTAAAATGCTGAAAATATTTACTAAATATTGACGAAAACTATTTCAAAAGTCAAAGTATAAAAATCATTTTATAGTGCTTTAAGAATTTATTTATTTATTTATACCACAAAGAAAACTATCTAATTCTCCTGGGACAGAATCCTCATACAGCTCTCCTACAAATTAAAATCTTGGTTTTTGAGTATACATATTCTCTACTGATGTTTATAAATAAGTAATTGAGAGCCTTCTGTTAATTAAAAATGAAATTGCTTGAAAAGAAAATATAAAAGGATATTGAGAAATCTATTTTTTTTGCTTAGGGTTTCTTGCATTAATACATAATAAATTACAATTTTATTCTTTATCGTTATGCATTTTTTCATGCAGTTAGTGTATAAGTTTTGTTCTTTTTTGGTGTCAGTAGCTTTTCAGGTTTCTGTAGTCCGCTGTTCTGTTCTTGGTCATGATATGGTTGCATGGACCTATAAAGCAGACAGGTTCAAAGAACCAGAGGTAGTATCTTGTCAGTTCTCAGGAAATCTAAACGTAGAGAAGAGTCTAGATTGTTTTCAAGTCATTTTGCTCTACTCAGCAGATGGTTTGCTATGCGTGCATTCACATCATTGCATCACAGCACTGTCAGGCAAGCTTGTTGTGCTGTGTGACGCCTGTCCCGTAGCTGTCCCTCCCTCTTGGAGCCGCGCTGTGGGGCAGCCTGCCAGCGAGCCCATAGAGCCATCACACAGCCCTGCAGGGCTCTCAGGCCACCACAGCTGAGCTCGCCCTGGCCCTTTCCAGCTGACCCCTTGTGAGATACTGGCTAAATGTCATCCTCCAAAACCGTGTTTGCCCTTTTTCTCTGTGTTGATGTAAAGCTATGTGTTGCGGCGCTTTATGGCCACTTCCACGGCCAGCATACCCCCATAAGCAGCCACTGCCATCTCAC
>VZRO01003777.1:1113330-1242385 GCA_013397915.1 Daphoenositta chrysoptera
GCCCACGAGCAGCCTCCGCCATCCTCTCCCGTCCGGGCGGGTGCCGGCACTGGCGACAGCTAGCCAGAGAGCCAGTGTCGTGGCAGCTATGCACAGGTCTTGTCCTTGGAAGAAACTAATCTATTGCTGCTGTCTTTATTATGCTTCTCCACTGAATGTTTCTATTTCCCACTTCCTTATTATCTGAGTTGTGATGACTGGGAGAAAATCTCCTTCCGTGTTGAGCTGCTTCAACACAGGGCTATAGGACAAGAGTTACAAGAAGTTCCAAGGTACAGCATTATTTCTTCACCTATACTCTGCACATCTCTGAAAAACCCATGCTGTTGCAATAATTGCAACCAGCAAGGGCAAATGGAGACAATTAGAAAAGCTAGTATTAATAAACCTTCTCCTTATACCATCCTCAACAAAGAAACTTCAGAGGTAAAGGAAATAGTTATCAGCACAAATGTTAGATACATTCATTTAAAACACAGTCTCGGAGAAAAACATGGTAGAAGTAGAACTTACAAAGCACAGAGTAACAGCAAATTACAAGACAGAATATCTCAGCTGAGTCATTTTCCTTTCTTGTATTAACATGCGTGAGATAGCATCTGGTTTTAAGCACCATCTCATCTACCATAAGTGAGGGTAGGGGGCTGCCCGAGTCCAGCAGCCTGCTTTTCAGAGGTGGAGTACCCAGAGCTTCAGTATCCAAAAGCTTGGTTTGAATTTTCTTGTTACTCTGTGTGTTTCATGAAAATCAACTTCAGGGCGTTTCACAGAGGGGTTATTATAGTAAATTATTTTGAAAGTATGTATTATGCCAAAATGTGTGTTCTGTCCATGGGTAGTGCACCTGTTGGTTGTGATCCATAGAATTTTAAGTGTTTACATCAAACTTCTAGTGGCAATTCTGTGGGTTGGTTCATAATTTACTAAAAGCTTTAATAGTCACTTAGGACTTTCACTGGGGGTGGCAAGGATGAGCACCCAAAATAGAACTGGAGTTTTGTCTGTGTAGGAGCTGTATGGTGGGTCTTCTGCCATGCCTTGGGGGGCTGTCTACTGAGAAAAGTGTTAACACTGCAGTAGAATAAAAATCCATCCTACTGAAAATAGAGATGAGAAAAGAAGAAAACTGCTACAAGTAGTGAGAGTCCAACAGTGTTTGAATTATTACTCAGTCTCTGAACTCTGTAAACTACCTTAGTTTAAAGTGTTAACTCATGAGTGAAATTAGCAAGTTCTGACTCATAAAATGGTATTGAAATGTGGGGTTTGGGGTGTGATAGACTCCCTACTTAGGAAGGACACTTAAAAGGGAGGAATAAAAATCAAAGAGATAAATCCTTTTCTGACTTCTGTATTCTGCAATAAAATTCTTTAAATGTTTCATAGAAAATGTGAATAATTTATTGGAAGGGAGGAGATATAGTTGTTAGGGAATTGTTTGTACTTAACCAGCACCTTGTCTTTTGTAGTTTGCCTCACTTCGCTGAGAATCAGAGCGTTCCCCCAGAGGAGCAGAGTCAGGCCAAAACATAGGCGCTTTTTTCTCTGGTGCTCTGTACCTGTTCACACTGAAACTTGTGCAAAGCAAAAAAAAATAGAAGAAAGCACATTTATATTCTTTATGCATTTATTCTGCTTGCGTTCTTAGGGATTTCTAGTCCATTTTAAAATTCAGTTTCTTACATACAAAAGTAGGAAGCACTTTCATCATTACCTACCTACTGTCACATTTTCTAATCTGCGTTTCTCATGCCTAAATATCAGGAGAGCGTTAGGGCATATTTGTCTCAGGCCACGTGCAGCTCCCTAGTCTATTTTGATGAGCAATTTTTTATTTTTTTGCAATCTGACCTTAAATACAAAAAAATTTGAAACATTCAAGACATTTTTAACCTATTAGACTAATACCATTGTGAAAAAAAGAGATACTTTTCTATACTTCCTCTATAAAGTGCTTTCATTTTTTTGAAGCAGCTTTCTTTTTCCTTGACATAGATTCGCTTTAAATGCTTTCTCAGCAATGAGGGAATAGTATTGTTTTAAATGTTATATTTGTTGAAATGTCTTTATAATTTTACCTAATGGAATTGCACATTGTTTCCCCATCACTCCAAGCAGAGTATGTCAGTATCCACTGTCCAATAGTAGCAGCTTTGAAAGAAATATGTACTTTTAAAATGCTGAAAAAGGAAAAAAAATAGATGCTGGGAAATTTTGTCTTTGAAAGAACTTTTTCAACATTTAAATTTAAGCTGAAACCAACTGAATGCATTCAGCCTTGATCTGTGTAATTTTTTAAGAATACTGTCAACTATCTTGTGTTAGGGATATTGGTTGAGAAGTGAGATTTGAAATTTCTTTTTTCATGTGGTGCTAAAAATTAAATATCTACATTGCCATTCAAGTCTTAAAATTACAACTATATGTATTTGCACATAGATTGTTCTTAAAAGTTTCCTTTTCTCCGTAAAATATATTACAAGAAAAAATACTCACTTAAAATGAAGAAGGAGTATTTTTTCTTCATTTATTTTTCTCAGTGTACACAAACCATTTTTTTTGGTCTCATTCATTACTTACTTAAACTTAGGGATGGTTTTGAGATTATTGTTTCAACCATTTCTTTCTTAATTTACAAGTCATTCTTACTATATTAATGCAGTGTAAATATTGAACTGTGGGGGGTTTTCAGTATATAGTAACTGACTAAACTCAAAACCTCAAGCAGGAAGAATGATGGATTAATTATCCAGATTTAGATTTCAGTCCTGCAGTTTCTTGGCAGTCCACAGGTAGCTTGCTGCATTCATGCAGAGCATCATTGTCTTCCAGAATATGCAGGATCCAGACTTCAGCTCTAATTCTGCAGGGAGGGCCTAATGAATAGACATGAATAAGTCTAATTATGTTGAAATAGGAATATTCACACTAATAACCTTTCACAGGATTAGGTTTTCCAAGATATGGATAGTGATACAACTAGCAGTGTTTAAATCCTTGTCCAATTACTTTTGTTTTACAATGTTAGCAATTCAGGATTTTCTTTAATAAAAAATATGCATAATAACAGAATGTATATAAATCAGATCATATAACTGTGTATTTTGGCTCCTTCAAAGATAGATGGGGTAGATTCATTTTATGCCATAGCTAAGTAGCCATTTGTATATCAAAGCTGGTTTCCATACTATCATTTGGTAGTATGAAATGAACAATGCTTTAACCTTTTGGCTCCAATTTCTAGATTTCTTTTCTAATATGATCAGTCTCAAAATGGGGGGAAAAGGAATATGTTACCCTACATTTAATATTAAACATTATTATCTGATTTCTTTAGTGTCAGTTTAAAACACTGCTGCAAGATTGGGGGCACAACATTAACAGTTAAATCCTACAAATGTGAAATAGAAGAAATATTAAAATGTTCATTTGAGGATGAATTTTACTACTAAGTATTTTCTTGCATCTGTGCTCACACATGAAAATCCAGCTCAACAGAAATTTTCATCCCTGAAATCTTTCTGATTTAAATGCTGGAAGTGTACCCAATTTGTTTTTCCCACCATAGCTTACTCCTATATACTGCATTAGAGGTTTTTATTGTACACTTGTGTCGTATTTTCTACATTGTCTTTGACTGCTGTTCCAAAAAGCATGCAAAATAGCTGAAGGAAAATTTAACCGAGGTAGAGTGAGAATAGCAGTGAAATGAGGCCTTTTTAATCTTCAAACTTCTGCCCTTGAACGTTTAGCTGGCCATATCCAAAAGCCATGTGCTCATGAACAAAACAAGGGTAAAACAGACAGCCTTGACTACAGCCCATGGAGTATCCCTGAAGATATATTCTTTATTCATAATATGGTAGCATGTACATTAAAACACTAGGGTTAAATTTTATACTGGTGATTTCCAGAGAAAATTATATAAGCTTTTTAACAAAGCTATATTAATATTGTCCAATAATGACATTTATTAGAGTTTGCTGTAATTAATCTTAATTGTTCTCAGAGGAAAATTCCTTATAAAGCTCCCATCCTAACAACCTCTCTTTTAATTAAGTGGAGTATACCATAGTGGCATTTCACATTTTTATAGCACATTTCATCATACAGCACTTTCTGTAATGTTTTTATAAAAATGGCTGTTGAGAGCCTCTGACACTGTCAGCTGGGCTGAAAGGAGATTGGAATGGAAAAATTTTATACTTCAACAGAACTGTCGCTCATTCAGCATTTCTGTTATCAATTTTTTAAAATTTTTTTAACGTTTTGGCAGCATAGATGAGTACTCATGCAGTCTGCTGGACTCTGGGCAATTAGGAGCAATCACTGATACTTCCTGCCACCATCTTTCCATGATCTGAGTGTGCAGTTATGATATGAAAATAAAAAAGGTTTAAGGTTTGGAGAGATGAGTACTACCACTGCACTTGCCAGTTAGTTAAAGCTAATCAATATATTTGATTATACTTGTTGGACCTGTTGGAGGGGGTCCAGAGCCACAAAGATGACTGAAGGCCTGGAACACCTTTCCTGTGAGGAAAGGCTGAGGCAGCTGTGGTTGCTCAGCTGCAGAGGTGAAGGATCCAAGACCTCAGTGCATCCTTTCAGTACCTAGAGAGGGTTTATTAGAAATATGGGGACACACTTTTTATTGGGGCCTGTAGCAATAGAATTAGGAGTAATGGTTTTAAACTAAAATAGGATCTATTTAGACTAAATACAAGGAAGAAGTTTTTTACGATGAGGGTGGTGAGACACTGCCAGCGGGCTCCCCACAGACGTGGTGGATGCACCACTCCTGGAGGCATTCAAGGTCAGGTTGGATGGGGCAAACCTGGGGAGTTAAGGATGCCCCTGCTCATTTTGGGGGGCAGTTGGACAAGATGACATTTAAAGGTCCGTTCCAGCCCAAACCAATCTATGATTCTGTGATTTTGTAGAGCTGGGTGCTTCATCTTTCCACTGCTCAGCCATTTTTATTAACTGCGAGCTGTAATGAGTAAGCCATGAGCCAGACAGTTCACTTGCCATAAGGGTAATTTGAGTAATCAAAATTAGCTTTCTGGCAGTGGGTTCTGACTGGTGCCAGGAAGGAATTTGTGTTGATGAATCTTCCAATACTATAGCTGTCAATATGTCATAGTCTTCAAGTTTCAGCATATTAAGTAATCAAATGCTCCCCAGCTTCTGAAGTAGAGTTCTGGGACAATTTGAAAATAAGAAATTGAAAAGTTTCAGAAGTTTTATTTGATAAGAAAGAAATCAGTGATGAGAAAACTATTTGCCTATTCTTTTAAATTTCTATGCCAGTGCAAGACAATGCGATTTTTAAATTGTTTAACTGGAACAAAACCTCGAATTTCAAATTGTGGAAATCTTTCAAGTAACTGTTACCATTTTACAAATTAAAATGTTACTATACTTGTAATTTCTATTAAATAAATGAAACCTATTATTAAATAAGTGAAGCCTGTTACCTCCGTTCTTCACTGCCTCTACTTTCCTATCAAGTAAATTGCTGCTATCATCAGTAAATAACAAAAGGGTTTTCCACTACTCCCTCAAAAGACACATCAGTACCTAGAACTGGTGCAGAAAGGGTTATGTAGTTTTACTGGGCCTTATGAATCTGGAGGAAACTCCTGTAGACAAAGACAGGTTAAATAACTTTGTCATGGCTGGAAATGTCATCCGCCTGCTGAATGCTGGATGAAACCTGTATTACTTGGATTTGCCAGAAGTCACTAGATTTAAATTGCACTTTCCCCAGCTCAGCCTTTCTTAGTTTCTGTGTAGGTGTAAATTATTTTAAGTAAATAAATCAGATAAGTTGTGGAATCCAGGTGAGTCTTGGAGACTGAAGAGACCTTCAAGATGTAGCTCATCTTGGCATATTTACACTGAATTTTTTCTCTTTTGTGTATATGAAGTACCTCTATGAGGTTAACTAACCCAGGTAACTGAAGCAGCAGTAGAAGTGGACTGTGACAGCCTGGACTCATTGTCCTTTGAACTTATGATAAATCCTGTTTACTACTTCTGCTTATCTCCTTTGATGGCTTTACAGAAGTTTTCAGGAGTAAAACACAATACAGAATTTGTAGCTTTAAGTAAAACAGCATACACGTCAGAAATCTTGCTCTTTGGTTAGTGGCTACCATTTCAGTCTAGCACTTAGCAATACAAAAGAAACATAACCCCATAATTTAATTGTAAGATGCTGGGAAGAAAAAAGTAAAAAATAACAAACCAACCAAAGCAAAAACACTACTTGATATTCATGTCTGAAAAGCGTGTATGAGAGTGAAAGGGACCGATAAAATGGTGTGGAATATGTCTTGCCATGCCAGCATTATGAAGCTGATAGAAATAAGAAGCTATTGCATAAACAAAAGCTCCACTTTTTCTGCAGCGAGTGGTAAATGAATGTAATACAAAGCTTTCTTGTCCCAAGCCCAAGAGACTTACCTTATTCTGTTGTGTTTAATACGTGTTGGCATCTGTATTTTCTTGATACTACGTTGAAATTGGAGCCAGGCACATCTTTTATTAAAACTGAAGCTTGGCCTCAGTTCTGTATTCATTCTTGACTTCCTTGGCACGTGGTGTGTTCTGTGTGACCTTCTACACCAAGCGCTTCGTTACTGCCAGCAAATTTTGCAACACAGAAACTGGCGTTGGTGTTTGGCACCTCCCTTCCTGGCAGAGCTGGCCGCTGGAGCAATTCAGATCACGCTCTTTTCTCCAGTTCCATTCAGTATATATCATCAGATATAATTTGCACTGTCAGCAATTCAGATTTTTAACTAATGTTTTTCAATTTGTTTTTCCTCATTTTCATCTGTCCTTTTTCTTGGATTGGTTCCTTTGCTTTGTCCTCACTTCCAGCTTTCCCCCACTGTGCTTTCCATGCACATTTCTTTCCCACTGAGACTGTATACAAATATTAGAGCTCTAACTCACACTTTTGTCAGCAGGATGTGCCGCACTCTGTAGGCACACTCAGTTCAAATAAAAAGCCCATTGGCAATACAATAAATCAAGTGATTAACAAGAAGCAAAATGCCAACCTCTGGCTTTTTTTTTTTCTGTCCCAGAAGCTTGTGGTACACTGTAGCAAACTGTATTATAAACTGAAGTCAATGGTGTATCCTGAGACATGAGCGCTGTGGTACTGAACTGATGTGTGGGCAGCCTGGAGAAACCTGTGGATTTTCCTATTTCTGGTTGTGTGAAAACTGTTGATATCAAACAAAGCCAGTTAATGAGGACCAGAAAAAGCACAGCAGAAAACTCTGTTGCTGGTAGACTGAACAGCAGAACGTGCTGGTGTAGTACAGTTCACAGAATCACCAGGTTGGAAGAGACCTTCAAGATCACCGAATCCAACCCATGCCCTAGCACCACCTCAACTAAACCATGGCGCTGAGTGCCACATCCAGTCTTTCCTTAAATGCATCCAGGGATGGTGACTCCACCACCTCCCTGGGTAGACCATTCCAGTACTTTACCACTCATTCAGTAAAAAACTTCTTCCTGACATGCAACCTAAATTTCCCTCGGCGCAGCTCAGGACTGTGTCCTCTCGTTCTGTCAGTTGTTGCCTGGAAAAAAGAGACCAGCCCCTGACTACAGCCACCTCTCAGGTAGCTGTAGAGAGTGATAAGGTTTATGCACTTAGTAGCTGTTGAGCTGTAGACCTGGGTTGCCCAGGTTAAAGGTTATGCAGCAGAAAATGCAACAAAGGTGGCTGGAGGTAGGATGCAGTTTCTCCAGTACCTTGTGCTGGTCATGTTGGGTAATGACTAGCCAGATTTCTGTGGTGTTTAGGCAAAATCTGTTGCATGGGCCAGGTTTTGTGCTTACAGATTTGCTTCTGGTCATTCCCCGAGAAGACAGTAGTGTCCATTCATTAGAAGTGAATATTATCCAAAGATAAAAATACAAACTTAAAAACATAACTAAAATATGGGTAGAAATGCACTTTATGTTATCATTTTTACAAGCATTTTTGTTTCATGCATGTAAAGCAACAGCAGTATTTCCTTCATACTCTTCTCCTCTCCAACTTTTAAAACAGAAAGGAAGGCAAAAACTAGAAATTTAAATACTTTTAAAATCTCAAGAACTGAATTGTGAAGAAAACACAGGAAATACATAATGTGTGTATATGTGTGTGAGACAAATTCTTTTATAAATATATTAAGGGCATATTCATTGGAACATTTCTGTAGAGCTTCAGTGCACCTTGCTATTTTTCTGTTTTAGCTAATTGATTTAAAAATAATTTCTATTTTCTTTTCCAGCTTTTTTAACATCTTGGGGCACTGCATGCATTAAAATGTGCAGGGGTGTACTCTCTGTGAAAAGGACTCAAGTGATACTCTAATTCAGTGTGTAACCCGATTCCCTCTCTATATGTCCTCAGTATTCTAGTCCAGATCTAATCTGAAATACAAGACTAGATTGCATAAAGAGCCTGGCCTTCAGTCAACAAAACCCTTTTCTGCTGAGAAGTGAAAGATAACAAAAAAGATGTAATTACTGTAATGATGGGTTAGCCCTTTAGATTCATGCTGCAATCAGTGATTCCTGTGGTGCTCTGCTGCAATCATGGTTCAGTGCTGACTGGAGAGACAAGACAGGTAAAGACTGTAAAACACTCCATCAGCTCTCGATCTAAATGCCTGGAGAGGAGCCACACCTCTCGTTTGCAGACAGTGGTGCTGGCTCCAAATTCGAGGGCAGCACAGTGCATGGTCTTGGAACAAGCATCTTAGAGTATTTTTCAAGTGTGTGAAAAGTAAATAAAACCCCTGTAAATTACTCTCTCCCTTCTCAACATACAATAGTAAACTTTTTATTCTTATGAGGCTGTTGTGTCTGCCATACGTGCACACACACACATAAATTTGAGCATCAGAGATTATATATATTCAGTAATCCCGGTTTAGTCTTTATTACCCACATAATCAAAGAAAAAAATTCAGTTGTGTGGGGCTATGCTTGCCAGAGCTGTTATATTTAAAGCGCTGTCAAATCAATGCCAAAATCATTCCAAATACTTTCAGAATTTTCTACTTCTTACTGTATTCTCAAAGTCAAGCTAGAAAATGTGTGTACAGCATTAATAAATACTTTTATTTTTTTTCTGAATTTGAAAGATTGTTGGATTATGGACTTAAAATAAGTATTTCCAGCTGATGCTGATGGAACTCTACAAAAATTTTATAGCCATTTGGGATAAAGAGTATTGTTCCTAATCCTGAAACTCTTATGGATGCAATTAATCCTTATAACTGTGAGAGGTGTCACAGAAGTCAGTTGAAACTTCTGCATGAGTAATGGTTGCAGAACCAGCCTTAGACATTAAAATCATTACTATCCCTGGAAAACAACTGAAGATTAGCTCTGGTATTAATTTTTTTATATGGACGTCACAGAGATTAAAAGCAGATGTTTTCCAGAAGTACTTATGTTTACCTTCCATGGTCTGCAAATGTCATAATCCATAGAAATTTTATTACTTTCAATTTGAAAATGAGATTTCAGCATTATTTATCAATTTAGCCAACCCAAATAGGTACATTCTCAAAGCTGGTCAGGATGATATCCTAGCATAATGGTATGTTTAATTCCAAAGGTATGTTTAATTCATTTTGGATCTTTGTTGGCACTCGGAAGGATTTGCAAAGAAAAAGAAAATGAGTACACTGTTGATAGGACTGATCATTTTTTGACACTCTGAAGTAAAAAAAAAAGTGTTTGTTTACTTCTGATCATTAATTGACAAAACCTGTAGAGAACACCTCATTCACACTCCATTTCTGGGTTTGGTGATCCCCAAGGCTGAGCAACAGAAGGGTTAATAGGAGAGCCTTGGACACCAGTGCTAAAGACAGATAAATTCAGAGTGATGGTATTACACTTAATCCATATACTCAACAAGTTATTTAACTTGATTTAAAGATACTGATACTCTAGTTCACACTCGTCCTATTTCATAGCCTCGTGACACAATTTGTCACTCACTGCTTGGCCAAAAACATTTGACCAGATACAACATCCTCAGTTAAAAACTACTGTATTCGTGAGAGATATTTTGTTTCTGTAAGTAGTATCTCTTGCTGTTGTACTTGTGACAGTATGCTTAATTTTCTACATTTCGGTAGTCATTTCATTAATTTGTGGCTAAATTGCAGTCCATATCTTTTCCTTATATTCCATAATTGACTTCATGATGCAACACAAAAATTGCAACTTTTTGGGAGAGAGAGATTCCCTCCATCTGCTAGTTAAAATCATTTAATATAAATGACTGAGACCAAGGCTGCAGCTATTGGGAATGAGGTATTAATATGATTTACCTTCTCTTCTCTTCTCTTAATTAGACTTCAAAGGTCATATAAAAATACTGTGTATGTTTCAAGGAATTTTTGGTAGTGCATCTTTGTCTCCATATAACAGGTGCAATCAAAAGGTAAATTACAGGATGGGTACACAGGTAAGGAGAGCTTTCTGAAGGCTGCTCTTTATAGTCACAGCAGACTTAAAACATTTCAGTAGGTAGCAGCTAGCCCCTTAATGCTCTGTGCTTCTCCCAAACAGCAGCAAGCAGCACATACTCACTTGTGTACCGATCTTGCGTGCAGTGCTGGCCAGCATTCTTCTTTGTATAAAAGCAAAAGTGATCCCTCTCACTGTTTACTCAAAGCAGGTGATGAATATACTATTTTACACTTAAATACTTAAATAGTAACAAGGGCCCAAAGCCAGGTGTTTAATTGCAATTCCTCACAATTTAGGAGTTCCAAACACAACTCCTGAATGACGTGAAAGAAGTGTGTTAGGGTGGGATGCTGAGTAAGCAGAGGAAAAGCACTGTTGGTTGTCCACAAATTTTAGCAGTTGTAGAACCAGTGATTATGGCTTGCAGCCTGGATAGGCATGGCTAAGTTCATCTGTATTTGTTATGGGCAGTGGAGGATTTTGAGGAGCAAGTTTAAGGAAGATAAAATGGTGAGCAGTGAAATGGGGGAAAAAAAAGGTACTTGTCAGAAAAATAGATGTTTGAGATAGTTACTAGTGGTGCAGATGTGGAAGGGTGACCTTTCAGCTGACAACCCTGTAGGATGGATTGATATTAATGATGAGAGGCCTTTAAATGAAAACAGAAGAAAAATAAGGGAGAAGATCTAGCTTTAAAATTCTTTCCTCATCAAGGCAGAATGATAACCAAGGTGCAAGACTGTGGGCCTTTTGTCTAAGGTGAGATTGCAGAGTGAGGTTATAAAGTGACCCAGGCTCAGTGAATTGTTTTGGCATTGAAGGCTGGGGTTAAAAAAGCTGTATTGTGGGAACTGTTGTGCAGGATGTCCATGGTAAAGTGTTTGTCAGTCCTGTTTGTGAGTCTTTAGTATTTTCATTACCATTAGAATTTTGTGCAATGGTAACAAAGTATCAGTGGTAGCAATTTTCTTATGCTTAAGAAGAACTATATCAGAAAAAAGAAAATAAGGTTCTCCTTTATTCCTTATTATCCCAAAGAAGATTATCGTCTTTCTTTAGATGCAGAGCTTCTGTTTCAGTTATTTTTTTTCCTAAAATGTTCTTTCTCAATTTTTTGTTATGAATTTAAAGAAATAGCATTCATCTCATAATATAGAGAAAATACTTTGCAGAAGTTGTCTTAAGGTAGTTTTGAGATCTAGAAATAAAAATAGAAGAAAACATGTACTGTCTAGAGAAGGAGTCTCTAGAGAGACTTTAGGATTGAAGAAAATAATTTTCAATCATTCTCAAATCTATAACATAACTGACTTTCATCAGGGCCAAAAATGCATATACCTTCCAAATTTGCAATTTTTTTTTTAAATTGTGTTTAGGCATTTGGGTTTGTGATTATGACAGCTGGTTTTTTTAATAGTCTGCTTAGAATGTGCAGTATTCTCATTATTGGGTGTTTCTTGGAAAAAGCTTCAAGAGAGAAAACTAATTTTAAAAATATGGTAAAAAGTATTCCTCCTTTAATAGATAAAAAGAACTACTTAGATAAATATTTAATGTTAAGTAATTATCTAGAGAGTAGAGATGACTTGTGGAATAGGCAGAACGAATGGGGAAATGTAAAGTTATGGGGACAGTTGAACTTAAGGGGAAAGTTTAACTTTTATTAGTCTTGTTATTATCGAAATCCCAGGCATATAAAGTAGTTAAGGCTCTCTAGACAGTAAGTTTTGTTCTGGAGCACAGTGGGCATTTCATCTACTGACAGTGAAGTGGTCTTATAAATGTTAACTGAACCTATATTAATAGCTGTATTTTTTTCTCTTATTGGAAGACTCACTTTTTTATTCTTGTATAGTAAAGCATCCTGCCTTGAGGAAGCTGGGTTGGAGCTTCCCAAAAGGTCCCTTCCAACCTCAAGCATTCTGAGACCTGTTTCACAAAACTTATTTTCTCTAGATATTCTGGTAAGCCTGTATTTATCTGGGCTCGCGCCAGTGAAAAAAATGTGATTTCTAGAACTCACAACAAGATCAGATTTCAGTGGGTAGTTAGTGGTCATATCTCTTATATTAGCATTTTAACATGAAGATCTAAGCTAGAATAGCATACAACTAGTTCACTTTACCATATTCATAAGAGAGGAATTAATCGCGACTTCTTTTTCCTCTTTTGGTTTTGTTTTCCCTGCAGCTGGGTCTCTGGAGCTGCCTCTCTTTGAGCTGATCCCATCACAAAGACAGGTGGTTTTCCATGGAGACCGCCTGCCTTTCCAGTGCACTGCAACCTACGTGGACAGCAGCACCCAAGTGCAGTGGTACCACGCCGGGCGCCTGATCGAAACGGACGAGGAGAGCGGCATCTTTGTGGAGGACAGCATCATTCATGACTGCTGCTTAATTACACGGTAAGACACCCCCCTTGTAGCAGGCAGGCTCGCAGGCCAGAGGAACAGGTTCGACACTTGCAATAAACCTCATTAAAACGTGCACCAGGAGTTACGTTGCTTGAAGTAATTCAATTGCGCGCTTGAATCTGCGCACAGGGGTAGAGATTTTTCATGGCTATGGTTGGCCGTGGTTCCAAACTGTACTTTTTGTGTCTGGGTATCCAGATTAGATCAGATATGGGTTTGAAACTGATAAAAACAGTTTCTTATACAGTAAACCATGAGAAGAAACATGAAAAATCAAGAAAACAAAAAAAAAGCTTTGGTAGCATATGAGAGTGACTTACAGCCATGCTTCTTCATGACACCATCTGGAAGTCTGAGTGATGGACCTATGAAGAACTATCAATTGAAAAGGCTTGGATTAGTTTTTATAGGTTCCAATATGCTAGATCCTATATTCTTTAGTAAGTTAATCTCATTTTTGTTTCTTATTAAAAATGTCTCAATTTTCTGTGACTTTTACCATCTCTGTGCCTGTGTGCTTGAGAGATACAGAGATCTGCAGATGCATTTGCTGATGTGAAAAGTGGAAAAGGAGTGAAGTAGAATAGGCTTATATAAAAGAAGTAAAAACTAATATTTGGCACTGACTGTATTGTTCCAGTTTTGCTTCAGTTTTCCTTTTAAATACTATTTAATAAATTATAAATTTCAGTGTTTATTTTTAGGTTTCATCACAGAGTATTGGCTTGTCACTAAAAGCTGCTAAGTTGTTGCACACATCCTTTTGTCCTTTGCCAGTTTCCATCATTGATCAAAAAGAGAGTCTGATTCTGTGTGCATGTTCTGCCTTTCTCTTTGTAGAAGATGGAGTGAAAATAGCTATGCTAATTAGCTCTGGATAATCATTAACATCTTTTCACTCAAACAGTTTCTATTAATATAATTGACCTGAAATGCTTCTTGAACTATCAAACAGAAGTTATTAAGGGAGTCAAATGAAATCCTGTCCACTGGGGTCTTTTTTGCTTTATTAATTTCATCTATTCGCTGATTATTTGACCCTTTCTGGAGTCCTGTAGATCTAGAGGCATAGATCTGACCTATTCTCACAGCTACTGCCTTTCTTCTAATATCAATGAAAATTGATATTAGACCAATTAGTACAGTAATGCCAAGTGCATGGGTTATTATATAACTGCCGAGTCACTTAAATTAAAGCATGTTCCTCCTTTTCCCATTATATTAAAATTAAAAGACATGCTGTTAATCACCTCATTATATTTTCCAACTGAATTATATTTTGCACTGTATAAGCAATTTGTAAAACATAATAATAAACTGAAATAAATAGTCTAAAATTGTTTTCAAAATAGCTATTCCTTTTAAAAAGCTATAATTATCTTGACTGATTTTTACCTTACATTACTTACTTTTTGGCAGACTGTAAGATAAAAACCATTGTCTACCATTGCATATTTTAATAAGGATGGTTGATCTCCTGCCATTTAATAGGTGACCTTGATGCTGATGGTGCAGTATGCACTGGGATGTGCAGTATGCACAGCTATTCAGAAGAAATGTTCTTAAAATATGTCATCACATTTGCTGTAATAGACTGGAAAAATACTCTAACTTGCCCAAGTTACGTGATACATACTGACTGTTAAAATAAGACAAAATATTTTTGAATAAAAATCCAAGTCTTTAAACAGATGTTTAAAAGCATGCAACATTTTAATTTCTCACTTATTTGCACTATACACGGCACTTCATAAGATAGAAGGGCATCAACACTGCATTTACTATAGAGCATGGTCCTCATCCAGCCAAAAATGCTAATATTGGAGCAGTCATGCCTCTGCCTTGATCTAGGTTCTGATCAAAATTAACTTATTAAAGACATACTTTGGAACCTACTTTTAAAAACTTTACTATTTTAAATATTTTTTTTAAATGTGAGGACATGTATTGTCTCTTCATGTTGAAAATAAGAAAACATTGGACATGTTGTGATTGTTAAAATTATCTTCAGCATTTTTTAGTTTTAATCCCATCTTTATTACCATATATACTATATCCTAATTTATATAATTATTGTTATCATAACAAATAAAAATAATATGTAATAGCATGCTTGTTACATGTTACAATAGCATGTATTGGTATGCTTGTTACATGCTATTACACGTAATTTGTGATAGTTCTTAAGGCTAAATCAGTGTACAAGGCACTGAAACATCAGAAAGACTGTGCCTCCCTGAGGCTATCAAATGTTAAGTATACAATTTGGACTAAAAATAAAGGTAACTTAAAATCGGTTCTTAGAGTATCATATTCTGCCTTTGCATACCTAGTCTTTACAGCAAATGTCCACTGTCTGTGGCTTTCTGTAATTGCACTAAAGGGCAGGCTTTGGCCTCTGCTACTTAGCAATTTAAAGATTTCTATAGCTGGTTTTGAACAAAGAGGTGTAGTCATGTTCCAAAAGCTGCTTATTCAAACATTTTTAGGTGGTTATTTTATTGGGTAGTTCCAGATATTTCTGGACATGGATTTACAACACAAATATCATGCTAAACCCTTCTGTTTTATTAACTGGCACAGTAGAAGGATAAAATATCCAAATGTGTATTTTTTTGTCTCCTATGATAAAGCAGAATAAACTAAAATAAATATTTTTGTTACAATAATTAAACTCAAGTTTTGAACTGTATTCCGGTATGTGACATTTTTCTTGGCAAGGAGAATTCCCTTACAGGAGATCTTGGAAAGGTGTTTTCAATTCTGCTGCTAGCTTGCATTCATCATTTCTTGCCAATGATAATAATATTTGATTTTGCTGGTGTTTAATTTTCTGTCATTATGCCTATGTATAAATGTCATAGTCATATATGAAAATATACATATGATGTGGGACTAATTTCCTATCATTTGTGAATGGATCTAGCTGAAATTGTTAATGGTGCTTCCATGAAGGCAGCTTAATTCTTTCTTTATCCTAGAATATTGTATCAGTTTAATAATAAGCAGCAATTCTAACTCAACACATTCTGTGATTCTCTGATATCCCTAAAGCCACATGGAAGGAAGGTCATGTAGCACATCATCTTTCCCAGGTTCCCTGCTGTTCCCTTTCAGTTTGGAGAACTAGCAGGACAGTTATTAGAATATTAAACTAGAAAAGGAAATTATTTTAGTCCTGTGAACCAAGAAACTCTGCAGTGTTAGAGAGACTTTAATTTTCAGGAAGTTTCTTATTTACCACTAAGAATATAATGACAATTTTGAAGTCTTTTTCTTTCTATTATGTAAATACTTGTCTAGAGTGTTTAACAGTGCTTGTGCCCCGACAGCTGCAATAGCTGCTCTGGGACCATTAGAGTTCACAAGTGCTCCTTCTGAAAACATTAAACTGTGCAGAAAGTTAAGAACCCAGAAAAAGGAGAGCTACAACTGGAGAAACTAACATGCTCTCAACTAAACCTAGACTAACAGGTGCTAGGATCAAAAGTTGTTTTCAGATGTAATTTTTGTTGTGTAGATTTATTCACTACTGGAAATATAGACTATTAGGACTGAATTTTGATCCCCTGAAAATCACGTTTTTCTATTATAGTCTGCCCTAAGTATTTCAGTCTTCTGAAAATGGTTGACAAAGCCACTTTATTTTGTGGGGGTTTTTAATTTTAAAAAAATTAATCTTAAGAATCTGGTTTTTTTAATCCTCTAAGTGCTTCTTTACATTGTGACAGTAGACACTGCCAAGTAAATAATGAAATAAAGAGTAATGTTTGAGATGAGAGGGATATGATTATGTGAAAATCCCAAAAATGTGCAGAAGAAAGGAAGAATTTCAAATTATGGTCCACTTGTTATGCGAAGGTACAAAAAAAACCCCCATACTTATTAAATGTTATGGGTTAAAACTTTTGATCATAATTTACGTTATCCAAACAGGAGATTGAGTCCCATTCATAGTTTTTTACTGTTTTAAATTATCACTGCAGCTATTATTAAAGCATTAGGAGTTTGTGACAGTTTCACTAGAAGAACAAGGATTGTTTGAGGTGTGATTAGAGAAAGGAAATTGGTTCCAGGAGTGGAAAGGTGGTATCATAGCAAGTCTGAGATCCAGGCAGACCTTCTTATAAGAAAGAACAAAATGCTTGCAGAACTTCTGTGTGAAAGGCAGAAATTCAAGGCATGAAATGATCCAAACGATCCCTAAAGTTTCTTAACAGTTTGGGCAGGAATACATCTGGAAAAGACATGAAGTGAGCAGTGGTGGTTTGTACTGCTAGTAGGTAAAAAAAGTCTGAAGATCCCTCCTAAGTGTGTTGGTAGGTTGGATACTTAATTGGAAGTTCAAATATGTACTAAATCATGGCAGAATATTGGAGATGGCACAAGATTAACGGATTAGAACAGATCCAAATAACTTGATTCAGAGATACAGATATTTTATAATCACTTTGTGTTCTACTGTCATGAGTATTTGGAGGTGAGCAGCTAAGGGTCATACTGAGAAATCCAGGGAGATAAACAGAAATTGTTCAATGCTGATATTTTTGGTTTACTTAATTGACTCTGTTTGACCCTTAGTTGTCAAGGAGTTAGGAGACAAGTGAAGCAAGATAACAATTTAAATTGTAAATCAATATTTCTGTATTATTTTGAGGTCACTTTAAACCCTGTAGGCACAATGGTCTACAACTCACTTCAGGCACTGGACGCAGAAAAAGACTGGTGACAGATGCTACTTTACCAGCAGCATTCTCATGTATGAGACAGGAAGATAATATTTTAAATTATTGCAGAATATCATGAAATGCCCAGGGTAAGGGTTTCATTATGTGAGAGTGAGAGTACCTTCATGTGAATTAGTTTGGAAGATTAATTAAACTTAGGCCTTTCCTCTAAAAATATTTCAATTACCTGAAATATATAAAACTCAATGACAGTTTTGCTACTAATCAGTCTGGGTAATATTTTAAAATATAACCTGTGGAGACACTAATACAATGAAAAGCAAAAGCAGCAACCATGATATCCTCTCTCATTAAAGTATTAGACCATTACCTAAGAGTTGTGCTGTGTCATAAAACCTGTAGGCTTAATTTGCGTAAGTGGTTATTGAAACATGATTAAAACATAGGTATTTTCACAAAAAAAAGATGTGTAAGTATTTTGGCACATAGAATTAAAATACCTTAGAAAAATCGTTAGTCAGAACAATAAAAAAAGCTTTGATGGAAACCTTGAAGAACTTCACAAGGATGTGCTTTCTTTGGTGCTGAGACCAGATTAAGAAGATGCCTTGCACTAAATTTTGACCTCTCACTTCCATCTCTGCTTATTTACAGCAGCTACATATGGGTCCATCCAGACACAACACTGAAATGTTCAGTAGTAAGAGCAAAAATTGACGTTTTATCCCCCACAAGGGAGAATCAGAGTGTTTTGCTTTGACTTTTTAAGGGCAGAATGATTTTAATGTGGCCCTACAAACAGCTGCAGCTACACAGCTGAGGATATGCTGCACAGTTTGGAGTCTACATCTCAGGGCTGGCTTTTTCTGAAGTACTTTTCCTGTCAACATCAATGTTAGGTATAATTATACATTTTCTCTGAGTCCAGGCAGTAGTTTGTAAATCTGTGAATCAAATGTGAGCGTATCAGAGCATTTTTGACATACATCCAGAATCTGATGCCAGGTAAACCACCCTAAATACTGGTGAAGCAAACCATTTCTTCAAAGCAGAACTTGTTAGAAATGTTAAAACAACAACTGAATTACTTTTTAATTTTCATGTATTTCAATTTGTTCGACACTGAGAATGAATTGTAAGGCATATTTCCATTAACAGGCTGGAATTCCATGGAAACAGGTCCTCTCCAATCTTTTTTCTCCCAGCAGGATAAAAAACTCCTCTATTTAATTGGTTATGATATGGTGATTGGTGGCTCCTGGCCATCACAAAAGAAAGTTTACACTGTAGGAGATACACCAAATACTGAGAAAGAATAGAGATCATTCCTGAAGTTCTTATGTAGGAAACTGCTATGTCTTACCTTCTTTTTAGATATTTCCAAAATTCTTGCAAGTGGGCAAGTCAAACAGGTCAGTGTTCCAACCCTAATATATCAACCAGCCCCTAAAGTATTCATTAGATAATTGATTTCTGCATTTTTAACATGTCAAAGTAATATGCATTTGACAAATAGTTTGAAATTGTAAAATTAATTTAGTAGGGTTTTTGGTTTGTTTCCTTGTGTGTGTTGTTTGGGGGTTTTGTGATTATTGTTTTGGGTTTTTTTGCTGGTCCCAGTGGCATGTAATCAAGAATTGTCATAAGCAGATTAACACTTCTGAGTCATCTGGGAAATATTTTACTTTAAAATCTTTTTATGCAATTCTGGCTATTGGTCTGATTGGTGTTATTTTTGTCTAAGAATCTCTGATAGTGTACAGATCACAGGAGTTATGCTAATGAAATAAAGCTTCCTCTGAATATAACATTGCAGCGTACAGACTACTTAAGGGCAGATGAAAGGCACAGAGCAGGTGGAGCACTGTTTCCCCAGAAGGCTGCAGTTGTATCCATCCTGAAGTCCTTCAGTTTGCTGGTAGAACAAAATTAATAACAATAAACACATCTGAGCATCCCTAAACCTTTCACTGACTGACAGAGCAGCTCGGTGATAGACGACTGATTCATGAAGTACTTTAAATAAGCCCTGGCCCAGGTGTACTCTCTTCAGACACCTTTGTGGCACTCTGCTTCCACCGACCTGTCTGAAGGTCTATCCAGCAAGAGAAAGTTTTGGGTCTCGAGAGGTGTTGATCCTTTTTTTTTTTCTTTTCCCACTTCGGTTCTCAGCTAGCTAGACTGGCATGTATTGACTCCAGGGCTGTGGGAGTTTGAAGATAAATGCAGAAATCTTTATGTACACCCTTCCGTGCAGAACAGTAGCTGATTGTCTTAACCTGACAGGCTCAATGAGGGATAATGAGATCATACAACCCAAGCATGCAGTGATATGATGTGGAGCTATTTAGGTTTCTGATGTAGTTTCTGAAGATGGTTTGGTAGAGTCACTCTAATATCAATAGTGTTTGTTTTCTCAATTTTATGAAAGAAACGAATGGCATATATGTAGGTCACAGGTACTTTGATATCCACTTACAGAAAACACATCTCACTGTTAACTGTTGGGGAGCAAATGGATATTAGCCTGTGACAGTATTTTTGAACATTTGCATTTCAATTGAAGTAATTTGAGCAATGCAAAGGAAATAAAGTGAGATGGTTTTACTAACTGACATACGGCTCTTTTCTTCTATTTTGGAAGTAGGTTTTTGTTTGGTTTGTTGGGGTTTTTTCCCTCTGTTTTGTTCGGTTTTTTTTTTTTTTTTTTTTTTTTTTTGTTTTTGTTATTAAAACTAGGTCCTTTCCAACCCTAGTCATGGCTCTAGCATGTGAACAGATTAGCTGATAGATAAATTATAGAGAAATTATGTTATAGCACATTACATTTCTTGGGTACCTACAGATGGTATTAAATGATAGGTTAAGCTTTGTTTTTATATGCAATCAAAAGAAACAAAATCATGTGTACTGCATTACCTATGTGTACGAGAAATTGATTACACCTGAAAAGACTTGCTAGACATCTCGCATAAAAAGAGTACCAACTTTCATCTTCCTTTTCTCCTGCTGTTGCCTGGACACAAGTTTACTTCAAAGGCCATCAGCCTTCTAAAGCTGTTTCTTTCAAGGGTAAATAACTAATTTTGTCAGAGAGATCAGACTAGCAATTTGAGTTCAGACAAGTGCCTTGATTTACAGATTCTCTCTTCATTTTCCATGTTTTAACCTTATGTCCCCTGTAAAAGGCTGTATTCCAAGCAGCAGTGTACTCTGGGGACCAACACTCATTTTTTAAATTGCATGTTAGTATTAATAATTTAAGGTGGTATGGGTTGGAGGCATGTTATGCAGGCCTTCTGCCTGAACTGTGGAAACACATTAGTTATTTATCTGTCTGAAGAAGAATATGAGAAAACCTAAATGTTTCCTGTGTTTAAGTAATTAGTTTTTATTTTCCTGCAGGAAGAGCAGTTGGTTCTTCCTAAATCTTACAGAAGCTCAAGTCAGACTTTAAAGTATTTCTTGTGGAAAGCCAATCAAAATATGGTGTTAAAGTCTCTTCTTTATTTGTTACTTTGCTTCCTGGCATGCAAATGACTGCTGGGGCGTACAGTAAATGTCGCTATAGTACTTCTTCAGGACATGGTTGAGTAACTTTGCATAATGAGACCTACTTCTGATTGTCTAATTAGTTATGCATAGCTGTAGCAATGCAAAACTATGCCTCAAATAGAACTCTATTGTCACAGGTTACTTGATTACATGACTATGGCCTCCGCTTGTATTACGGTTCCTCTCTTTATAATGACAAATGTCATGGGCTTCTGTTGAATATTATAACTTCATCATGCAGTTGCATCAGCTGTACATTTTAATTAATTTTTCATTATGTCAGTCATCACATTTGAAAAAAGGAATTCTACCATGCATGAAATTTCCCAGTACAAAAAAGAATCATGTGTATTCTTTCTTCCTTTCAATGTTCTTACAGAGAAGGTCAATATAATTTCAAAGGGAAACTTGAGAAAAGCCTGCTAGTCATCCTTTTCTCATCAGGCAGCAATCTTCGTATTCAGTTTGCCTTGATACCACCTCATGAATGTCTGACTTCATTTTATCATCGTAGAATATCAGGGAATTGTTAAGGTTTGAAAAAACCTCTAAGATGATCAAGTCCAAGTGTTAATCCAGCGTCACTGTGTTCACCACTAAACCATATCCCCAAATGCCACATCCACGTGGTATTTTGAACACTTCTGGGAGGTGGTTCCACCACTCTCCTGGGCAGCCTGTTCCAATGCTGGACCACCATTTTCCTAACATCTAATCTAAACCTTCACTCAGCTTCAACTCGAGGCCATTTCTTCTCATCCTGGAAGTCAAAATTTTCCATGAAAAGTGGCAACTGTCACAGTGCTGAGGAGTGGGATGTGATTGCTAATGTAGAGGGCGTAGGAATGCTTGACTCATACTCCATCCTCAGGAAAGCTGCACAGCAGGGGCAAGATTGTTTTATTTGTGGCTGGATGTTTATCAGCTCCTGTGAGGTAGGATAATCAAGAAAATATTACAGCCAAAGGAGCCATCCTCTCTTAATTCTTTTGTGTTCTTTTCAAGCTCCTTAATCAGAGTCCTGCCATGTTCTCAGGTAAAGGCAAGTTCTTGTCTTTAAGCAAGACTTGTTGCCATTGCCAAGAGAGATCAAGAATGCCTTTCTGCTATGAGTGAGAATCTCTGGGCATGCTTATGTAACCATGCCAAGACTTAAAATATGTAACTGACCTACTAGAAAACTTTATGAAATAGAGTTTTAAAATTCTATACCCAGGAAAGGACTGCCCTTTCCTTCTGGTCTGCCAGCATTGTGAAGTTGAAGTCTCTAAGGATTATAAGTGGAGAAAATGCTAGAGGATCAAGCTGACTGCTTTTTTTGAGTATTAAAGACATTTTTTTTTTAAATTCAGTCCCCCAAATTCTCCAGAGGTATAAGATCAATTTATCATTTGTCATATCCAGATGGCAAGTAAATGAACAGTTTCACCATTGGGCTTGCTATCCAAAATATTCCAAGAGGAATATAAATTAATGCATCATTTACAGTGGCCAGATGGCAATTCAGAAGACAATTTCATGATCTAGTCATTATATTGCATAAACCTAATCTGGCTTTTTTTTATCACCATCTGAAGAAAGGGCAATAGAAGATTAAAAGTGTGAATGTGAGGAGTTGCTCATCTTTTGAGATAATTTGAACCAGTGTTCAAGTATGGCGTTTCTATCAGAAGCAATACTGATGTAGCAGTAAATATTTCTCTGTGAATCTGGGAAACTTCCTCTCATGACGGGAGACCTGTTAAGCAGCAGATAAATTTACATCAGAACACATTTCAGCAGTTTAAATAAATGGAAAAATGTACCCTTTATATTTATCTTCAAACTGATTACTTGTAAAATTTATAATAAGTTCAAATATGGTATTTACCTAACATCACCATGGTTCCTAGTTTTATCAAATTTGTATTGTTAACAATGATTATAGATATTTTATAGAAAATATATCAAAAGATCAGCACAACTATCATACATTCTATTCATTTGTGAAGTCTCTGTCTTGATGCCATGAGTGAATATTTCTGCTGCCTTTTCTTTCAGTGAAAAAGTTATATTCCTAATTATTTTTATAAGCTCTAGGAGTATAATCTTAACTGTCTATAAAGATGATGTGAGATTGTTGTGACATATGAAATATAAGATTTAATTAAAACATTGTTATAAACTGGCTAATTACACTGATGTATTTCAGCCTGAATATGAAAAGGTGTATTAAGAATTAGCCAAGAGGCTGCTGTTACTGGGCTATTCACCTGAGACTTCTTAAGAGAACAATTGCTTCCTTTGACATTAAAATACTGAGCTACTCTCTGAGAATGCTTTTTCTATATTTTTTGCTATAAAAATATGTTAGAATTCATTGTAAAAATGAAATAGGGGGTTACAAGGCACTTGGAGTTCAAAGCCATCATAAATAGGAATAATGCAAAAATTTTAAAGTTACTATTTAGTAATAAATTTCACTGAATATCTAGAGAATTACATAAAAATTCCGAAGCAACTAACTTAAATCAAAGACTATTTACTGTGGTTTACTTGTTTTCTGAGGACCAAGATAACAATTCAAGTAGTAAGTACTTGAGAAAATAATCTTTCAAAATGTCAGGCTCTACATGAAAGTGGTAAAGGTAACAAGTAGAATTTTTAAGATTTTATTTTAAATAAGAATTTGAAATAAATTTATTAACTTTTAATTCTGTCCTTCAGTTTTTATAATATACATTCTCTCCCTTTCTCACACTACTGCCTTTCTTCCCACATAATTTCTAATTGTCTAAACCACACAGCATATTCAAAGATGAGCCATTTCTGTGAAGCAAAGTAAATATTTCAGATAAACGCTGCCTTTTTTCCTCTCCCAGTAACTTTTGAAAGCTGTAATTTGTTTAAAACTACAGTAAGCTTTATTTCTAGGCGAGTGGCAGATTTAAGACATAATGTGTTACCTTCTGAAAATGAAGTAGTTAGTATTATTTTTGGTCTATGGCATCTGTAGAGTTGGAGTAATTGAATAGTGTTCTGTCCCTGGTGGAGGAATGCCAGGTTCTGCTGCTGAGGTGCCTCAGGAGCTGCGATCGTGGCTGAAGGCAAACCCCTGCTCTGGGGGTTGGTTGTGTGGTCAGCTGGAAATGCAGTTCTGACTTTGGGGTGTGTGGTTAGGCAGCAAACCAAATATTCTGTAATACTGGGGAAAGGAGAACGGACATAAATAGTAATGATAAATGATTGATATTCTTTTGTGATGATTTGTGGTTTGTGTTGTAGGCTGTTACCACCTGAGTAGTGAATACAAATTAGTGCTGCTAAGAGCTTCCTACCACTACATACTGTCTGTCCCTCTAATACCACAGACCAAACCTCATTTTTATATTTTCATAAAAAATCTCTGAAAAGAATTAATGCCAGAAAACCGATGACTTGATATCTGTATAATTAAGTGTATACAATGATGAATCTTTTATTTTATAGTGAACTTATCCTATCCAGTATTGACACTGATGCAACTGGAGAATGGGAGTGTCTAGTCAAGAATTCCTACGGAAATAGCACTAAACAAGTAGAAATTGTGGTACTTGAAACAGCTGCACCCTACTGCCCTGCAGAAAGAGTTATTAACAATAAGGGAGATTTCAGGTAAGACTTTCTGGGTTTGGAGTGTGTTTCATATATTAATCTAGGTACAGACTGCATTCATGCTTACATGATACTTCCGTTTCAGTTATAAATCACTTATTTTAGTTGTCATTTTTATGTAGCATGGTAGGAAGGAGGAGCACTGCATAATTTTGATGGGAAATGGGGCCTAGTGCTTCAAGAGAAGCAGTGGTTTGTGAAAGTCAGAAAGTCTTCTAATTCCTCAGTATGCAATTGTGGAAATTTTTTTTTTAAATGAGCTAAATGAGAGAAGGTTCAAAATTGTTCTTGGTCTTTTTAGAAGATGACAACACTGCATTAAATCATTAGAAGATTAAATCTTCAGTACTTTACTTTTTTAATCTGTTGTAGTTCTGATGGCTTTGTTCAGCTGAGATGAGAGGTAGCAAATGACATGAAACTGTTAGTAAAATATTCCACTGAAAAGAATCAAAATAGAAAGTAGAAGTACTTAGTAAAACAAATAGATTGTTTGAGGTGAGCTTAAGGACACACACAGTTCTACCAATATATCACATGCTTACAAAATACATCTGTCCTGCTCTCTGAATCTTAAGAGTCTGCAAAATTTTGTTGACTAAATTTTAATTAAGTAAAACTAAATAAGTTTTTGCTTCATCTTTACTTTTATCTACATATGCTGGTGGGGTGTTTTAAAATTTTAATAATTTTAATCAGAAGAAAAAGTTTCTGTGGAATTTGGTATTGTTTTCAGTTAGCTCCATAATGCTCCAATGATATGCACAAAGCTCTTAAACAAAATCAGCTTAACAATAAGACTGATGTATGATGGCAATCCCATTGAGAAATCAAGACATTAATTTGTTATCAAATGAATTATAATGAGAATTCAGATTGAGTAGCTAATGAAAGGAAAGTAGATGAGGAAGGAAGCTTCTCTTAAACAGCAGAACTTTCTGCAGATATTTCTGACCTGAAAGCCTCTCTTTATTTTTAGGTTACCTTTAAAACTTTCCCAAAGGCTTTTTTGTAGTATTTCTTGTGTTTGGATAAAAAAAAAAAAGGATTGAATTAGAAAGAAGTGGAGAAAAAAACCTACTCAAATAATCTGTTTTCTCTTTACTACCAAGCTATTTTATTATGTGTTAATCTCAGTTGCAGCAAGTTTGCCTCTTTCACTGAGGCAAAATTGCTGAGGCAATCCATATATATAGATTAAAATTCATTAGAGACCTTTGACTCTTAGCTATAGATTTTTTTTGCCATCACAAAAGCTAGAATTATGTTTTCTCATAGTGGATGTGCTTAAATATGTTTTAATTAGATCTTTTAAAAAATGTACACTTCCTATCAAAAAACTCATATAGAATCTTTTAGATGACAACTCTATGAAGTTCATGTTCTTGCCCTAAAATGGCATCCTTTTCTCCATAAATAAATATATATAATTCCTACATGCTGCACAAACTAACACCAGGGGCATTCTTGTCATTTTATAGAAATCAAAAAAAAACCAGGAGTGGACATTTCTCTACCTATTGATCATCTTCCTAGAAATCCATATAAATTTATTTTTTAAATTTACATCAAAAGGATGCTTAGTACATAGGTTCTTTTGGCATTTGAGAGTGAATTTTAAATGGTAGAGAATTTATCAGGCTCAAACTCAGCATTAGTGCTTGAAATTGTTCCAAAGGTTTCTCCTCAGAGATGGAGCTATCACACCAGCATGTTTTCTTACAAAGGTCTTTGAAGTTTTGGTAACATAGCAAGTATGTAAGTAGAAAGAATGGAATCACAAAGGCAGAACTAGAAAGAACAGTTCTTTTATTGGGTGAAAGAAAGGAAAAAAGTGTCAACTGTTAGGGAAGTGTGGCTATTTCAGTTGTCCAGCCTAGGTGGTATTTATAATTGTGTAACTGCAGCAAGAATTAGGCACTGAGAGTCAGAATGAACTGGCCTTTTGTACTAAGAGGTTTTCTCTATCATGGCCATATTTTACTCTTTTTTTTGTTTTCTAGAATGCTGTAAGCTTATTCTGAAAAGCAAATGGTAATGGTTACATGCTATCATTCCTAGTCATAAAGGCCAGATTCTGCTCACTTTGACAATGCTAGTTTCAAAATTATCTCTTTAGTTTTACTTTTGACATAAGTTGCCAATAAGTGTGGCCCAATTGCAGTAATGCAAATGTTTTACTAAAAGTAATATTTTAGCCCAGAGGCAAAAGGCCTCTATGCTACTATATACTATATATATACTGTACATATTTCAATTTTTTGGGGACTCTACTTTCATGATTCATTTTTAATCAACTGTTTTTACATCACAAAATGAATTGTTTCAGTGACCATTAGCTGTGACAAATAAAAGTATTTTTCTTCTTAGCTTTCCTTTGAAATGAAGAAAACTTTTATAGCCCAAAACCTTTTACTATATTATGTAACAATGTACAATGGAATGTGCATTGTATAATTAAGTGGAGCTTATACATATGTTTGAGGGAAGGTTGATTGCCAAGCTGTGCTTTCATTGAAAGGCAGAATATTTTTGTGATTTATTGGGTTCAGTCATTACATCAGTGCAATTAAAGAACCATCTCCTTACCACACCTGCTGACTCGCTGATGATATGCTTATGGATTTCTTTGAATTTTCCCAATTACCTGATCCTGCTATGTCCATACTAGGCTGTAAATGACAATAAATTTGTTAGCTATAGAAATAGATCCAGTTGTGCCATTCTGGAGAATGCAGCAAATACACAGGAAAAGTGTATTTTTTAACAGACCCATCAGCTAAATAGAAGAATTCTGGCTGCTCTTGATTTAGTTTGTTTTCAAAGACTGTTTTGGAATCACACTTCATAAATCATGTATCCCTAAATAGCTAATTTTTGAGGGGTGGTTCCTTCCTCCTCCATGGCATATGATCTCTGCTGAAATCTTGTTTATTGTTTCCTGAGACATTTGGGGATTTTTGTTTTTCAAGGCTTTTTAGTGATGGGACAAAATGCAAAGCAGAGATTGTCCAGGTACATTTTGAGCACTTACTTTTAAGAGAACTTAGTAATAGGGTTTTATATTGGGTTTTTTTGTTGGTTCACGGAGTTACTGCTCTCCTTTTTGCAGTCTGCAAACATGACTGTAGTAAAAACACCAACCATATCTTTTTCCTTAATGCTAAACACCTTTCTGGAATTAATGTAGAATGAAGGTGTGATCAGCCAGACTTGAACCTGTATAATTTTGACCTTTTCCTAGGAAACAAAGTAATTCATTATAAAACATTATGAAGTAAAAGTTTTGTCTTTTTTGCTCATATATCTCATATATCTCTGTATATTGTTATATATTGTTGTATATATTTATATTGTAAGTTGTCTTGCACATTTTAATTTTTACTATTGTGCTGTTTATAGGTGGCCCAAAACTTTGGCCGGGATAACTGCTTACCACCCCTGCCTCCAGTATTCTTTTAACTCCATGGCATTTCACCATGGTGCAGAACAGGCTAAGGCATGGCGTAAATGTAATCGAACTGGACACTGGGATGAAGAAAACTATTCTGAATGTCCTTATTCACAAGAAATAACTCAAGTTCTTCATGCTTTTAGTCAGGTAACATAGTGAAATCCAAGGCTCCCCTTCTCTGGTAATGATCTTGTTGAATAGCTTGTAAGAAATGTCTGTTCAGTCAAAGCTTGGGATAGATGGACTTTGAACAAAATGCTTTACTTGAAAGACAACAATTTGTTTCTTTGGTAATTGGAAGTTGTAGTAGGAACAAGTGCCCAGCATTTATTACCTTTATCTTAATATGTTTTTCCATTAGAGTGCTTAGAGTCGAGATGATTATTAGTAATGTTGACAGGCTGATCAGTGCTTCACTTTCCTTCTTTGTCTTCTCCTCATGCATTTTTCCAGAAAGATGTTAATTTCTCGTGAAGTCCCGTATCAGAGTTTTATCAGCTGAAGTGCCTTTCCTTTTTAGAATGCCTTTTTGATGTCTTCAGTAAAAGCACTACTTAAATTGTTTCTTATGGATAAGTTAAAGAATGAGATGAATAAGTAGATGGATAGAAATTAATGAGGAAAAAAGAGAATAACGAAACACTGTGGAGGATGGCCCAGATGAGTATCTGCCATACTATTTTTACAACTTTAATTTTCCTTGTTCATTTCTTCCCTAGTAGTTTGAGTAGTGCTAGCTAAGACTGCAGAAAGATTGTTTTCATATGGGTTCATAAATAAGAGTCATTAATATATTAAGAGAGCCATTGCAATTACAGGGTAATAAAATAATAAGGAAGGTGTCTAGAATCCAGTCTATTCTCCTGTCAGCAATGAGGTGAGGTTGGGTTTCTAGGGGCTTCAGACACTCAGGTCTTTACAACCTCTGAGGATGGAGGCCGCACAACTTCTGGGGGTAATCTGTTCAAATGCGTGACTGCTCTTATGACAGGAAAGATTTTCTTCACAACCATTCTGAACTTACCTTGTTCTCCAGCCATGCACCACTGTGCACAGGAACCGTTGCTGACACTGCTGTTTTCATGAGGATCTAAAGAGAGAGGCAAGGCAAGGTTAGCAGCTTGGTACATTTTATGAGGCCAGATAGTTACAGTCTGGAAAAAGATACTCTCAGATAAGAGATATTCTCAGATAAAAATCTTGAGAATTTGTTGGCCTGTTGTGGGGGTGTCTTCAGATAACAGCAATGAAATCTAAGACCTAAGGCTGAAGATACATTCATATGCCCCTGAAATGTATATCCATGGCATACTGATGCACATTAATCCATAAGAAGTTATGGCAGGCATTATACCAATGGCTGTGATCTCCAGTTTTTAAAGAGAATGAAGCTAGCTGATTTATTAAGCCTAACAATTCTAATGTATTTTCAGATGCACATCAATTTGACAACCGTGGTTGAATTTTCCCGCCAGCTGACAACCTACACGAGAGGTGCTTCCCTCTTTTCGGACAAAATGGATGTAATATATTTGGCTTATATAATGGAAAAGTTAATTGTCTTCGTGGATGAAGTTGAAGATGTAAGATATCTTCTCTATGCTGAAAAAAAGTATCACTTAGAAGTGAAGTCTTCACATATGGCCCTATTCTTAATGTATGCGAGCACACATTGAAGAATAGCTGCTAAAACTGATTGCTGATTGCAGATGTTCTGCATAAACTGTGATGTGTCTCTTTGTGCCAAAAAGGACAACTAAGTCTTCTTCTCTGATGACAAGGGCATTGCTGCTTGGAATAAAACCTGTTTTTTAATGAGCCGCTTATTTAATTTTATTTTTAGTTCTTATTTCTACCATGTCTAATGTGTTAAAATGGGTTCTGTCTGGCCACTGGAGCTACACATGCTTCTCTTGTTTTCTCCATTTCATCAGGAGGTTTTCACTGAATTTTGAAAGAAGGTATCACTTCATGTAAAGAAAAGATAATATGTCATTATGTGCAGCTTTGTACAGAAACTTTTAGCATTATGTATGCCATTTTTGCAGGAAAATCTAATCAGAATTATGCAAACCCTATGGGAAAAATAGGTTTTTACAGAGAACAGAAATGTTCATCATATTTTTTTTACCATTAATTTTCAGCGTAACTTCTTGCATAAAGATTTCGTAAACTGTAATTTTTGAGTACATGATGTTTTCTTTTGTTTTGGCAGTGTTCATTCCATTCTGGCTCTGGGAATTGTAACAGTTAACATTTTAGTGCCAATTTGAGAAAGTCTCCAACTTCAATTTCACCATTAAACACTAGATCTAAAGTATATTATTAAGTGCTCTCCAAGAATCATGTTTCAAAGCTGCAACTTTATTTCAGCTCAAAATCCTGATAAGATCTTACTGCTTTCTGACAAAATAAAAATTTAGCATTCAAAAGAAACAGCTGGATTTGCTGTAAAGTCTCTTTATTTTTCTAGCAGCTGATGTATTTTCCATTAAAACTGAGCAGCATCTCTAATCTTTTAATTGACTTCTGCCTTTCAAATAGGTTTTAGTTTCGGCTTTTTTGGTTTGGATCACTTATCTCTACATATCTAATTTAGTAATGCCTTATTATTTTCTGAATTTATAACATTTCTCCTAATTTTTCTGTTTCCCTTTACATTTTCTTCTCTCCCTGAAGTTTGCTAAATAGGTTCCTCCTTCACTGAACTCTTTACTAGCACCCATTTCTTAACCTTCAGTCACAAGGTACAAAAACACCTGTAAAATTTAAGTGTCAATAGCTTTGTGCATGAGGCTGCACCCGTGATTATAAATAGGACTGAACTTTATTTAATACAAGGCAGTTAGTTTGGAATTGACTAGCAGCTGAAACTACAATTATGTAAATCCATTAGAAATCAATTAAAATGCAATTTTTCAAAATATTTTCAAAAACATTTTTGCTAAACTAGTACATTTTCTGTACGTCTTCCCTTGGATGCGCATCCCATTCCACACGGGATTGTTCATTTTTATACAAGTTAAAGGTACTTTGTTCCATCTGGTGGTTCACCTCTCAAACAGGAGTGGTTCAACAGCTCCACAAGGGACATGTTTGCAACAACACTACAATTTTTGTCAGGAAGATATAGACATATTAGCCCAATTTTTTGTATTTTTAATAGCATGCCTTTACTCTTCATTAATGCATTTAATTATAGTATAAATTACTTCCTTTTCTTATTTCTCTCCTTTTGTATATTTATAGACTATTGTTCTGCCCTCAGTAAGTTACTGCCTAGCTGATTGGTGTTTGCTTTTATCGTTTCTCATAAATCACTCCAGACTCTTAATGTGATTCATTATTATTCATTTTATCAATAACTCTGTCACATTGTCAAAAACCATCTAGAATTATCTAGTAATTATGTTCTCAAAAATAGATTAAATATTTCAGGAACAGTCACAGAAAATTTCACATGTAGTCTCATTATTTGTTTCCTTTGCAATGCATGTGAAATTTACGTATTTTTTATTGGAAATGCAGAACTAACTTCATACCTTAGCCATCTTTTAAATCATTTTCACCATTGCTGAATTTCTGTTTTCATTTCCACAGAATTATCTGTGTATTTGCCTTATTTTTCTGTTTCTATTAGTGTGACTTTTTGGCTTCCTGAACTTTTCTTTAGAATATTTCTCAGTTGTTTTCTATATACCTTTTAATTCAGGTATATTTGTGACAACTGGGTATATCTTTTCCATATATTTGCCTTCAAAAACTACTGGTAACGTGGTCATGTTGAGTTCGAAATTTTACTCAAATGATGGTTTTGAATTTTAAAAAGTTAACATTTTTTTAGCTTGAAATAATTACAAAAAATACTCACAGCAATATTTATTCTTTCTAAATGTAACTACTAATAAAATTTCAAACACATAGTTATACTTAACCAAGATCTGCAAAATGGCATCTGGCAAAACAAGATCTTTTATTTTGGATTAGGCACAAGCATGAATTAAAACTACCAAAACTATGGCTAATGAGATTATCTAAGTTTGTATCAGTGCCTGAGCTGTATCTCAAACTTAGTCCACTATGTCTGTAACAAAGATGTATTTCAAATATATTTTCCCTCTTTTTTTTTTCCTTCCCCCCACCCTTCCCCCTCAAGGTCCTTTGATTGAACATTAAGCAGTTCTTTAGAAGGGCATGGCCAATTTTAATTAGTTTAAGAAAGAGGGTGATAATTCTGGAATTCTGTTTATTGCCAGATGAGAGACTCAATTTGTGTGGTTTATCTAGAAGATAAGCTTTAAAGTTGTGAATTAAAAAGCTCTTCCTTGATGTGAGTTGCGCTTTTTCTTTCTTGGTTTTTCTTTTTCAGTCCATTTACATTTTTTACAAAATCAAAGCTGTCTTTCAGTGGTGGTTACCAAGAGAAGTGAGGTGCCTGCCTTCATTCGTACTCTTATCTGTTCTTTTCTTACTTTGTGAGTTTTACAGACAATACATTTTTTTTGTTTGTTTTTTTTTTTCTTTTCCAGATTGGGGATGCTCTGATTGAAATTGCCAGCAATATAATGTTGGTGGATGACCACGTGCTGTGGATGGCTCAAAAGGAAGACAAAGCCTGCACCAGGATTGTACGATGTGTGGAACAGATTGCAAGTCAAATACTGACCAGCAAGACTCAAGTTATATCAAAGGTATTTCAGAAGATTACAAAATGTTTTGTAAGATTTTTTTCACTTGAATTCTATTTGCAAGACCAAAATATTTTTTTAAATGTCACCAATGGTATAAAAAGTGGTTTTCTTTGATCAGTTGTATGTATTGTTACAATATAGTGTTATATATCTATATGTGTACAATATCTTTCTAGTGTTATTACTATTCACTCAGACTCTATTTTTAAAGCCACTACGGTATATGGCTTTATTTTGAAAGGTCCAAGTTGAGTGAGTGACTGAAATTTTTAATAAAAGACAACATGATCCCTTGTAGTTTGAAGATTTTAATATGCCTTTCCAAGAGGATTCTAGACAATTTCTGCTTAAAGTATTTAGAAGATTATCAAAAAAGGTCTATCATGTCCTAAACATTACTAATTTGGTGTTAGTTATAGTTTTTTAGAAGCAAATTGTACCTATTAGAGATAATTTTTTTACTCCTTGTCCTCCACCTACACAAATGTGTCACTTGGATACTGAGAGGTTGTCATTTGGAGACTAAGACATTGTCTTCTTGCCAGTTTCAACATGTAAATAGCAGGAATACCTCTAAATCAGAAGCTTGAAAATTACCCTTTTAGAATTTTTATATAGATAAGCACTTTAAAGTCTGATCTTTCCTTGGATTAGTTTGCTTGCTTGCTTGTTTTTAAACAACCTTTATTCTTTTCTCAATTGTTCACTGCATTTACACAAAACCACTATTTAAACGTGGGTTCAGGTACAGTGTCAATCACAGCAGTAATGTATAAAAATAAAAGCAACCCCAAAAAAAGAGAAATTGTAGACTGAAGGGAATTATAGAGGAAGCCAAATAGAATAACAGCCTTAGTTCATTCACTGTATGTTTTTAGAAAAATGGTCTTTCAAACAAAGACAAAAATACATTGGACTGTTTTTTTAAGGAGGATTTTATTTGATTCTCTGTTACATAAAAGTATCAAATTTGTTGAAAGTATTTATATTAAATGCATAGTGACTATAATGTGACTTCTAGAAGTATTTTGCAATGTGACAGCTAGGAGGGCTCTGTTGTTTTATACTTGCATTTCTTTTAAATGTCAAGTGACAAAGGTCGAGTTTTTTCCCTGTCACTGCTTCAGGAAGATTTTGATATAACTGAAAAGAGTAATTCTATGTACTCAGACTTAGATATGTGTCACTAACTGTTTTGCCATGCTATATGTTTTAGCTTCTTGTGGTTTTCTGTAGGAGAAGTAGTTTACTGTTGAGTGCAATTTGTAAATAAACAAAAGCTGTGGAGTATTTCTGGTGTCATTTTATGCCATACCAAATATGTCTGCTCCTTTGGGAGGCCTGCCAGGAAACTGTCTCACAGAAATTGCATCTGCTTTCTTCATTTTAGAACACAGCAAATAAAACACCCACAGCTTAGGTAGCCAATAGCTTCTAGTACAATTTCAAAGGAAAAGAAAGAGAAATCTATAATAAGCTGTGTCAGCCATATAACATAAATCATAGAATCATTTAGGTGGTCAAAGACCCTTAAGATCATTGAGTGCAGCCATTAATCCAACACTGCCAGGTCCACAGATCACTAAACAATCTGGGAGCAGAAACCATACAGTACCACACCTATCAGTGTGATACCAGCCTAAGGCAGTCCACCTGAGACAACACGAGCTGTTTATCTCCTGCACAGGCCTGTGAGGAAATGAAAATGCTGGTTTAAGTGTAGAGATGCATCTCTGCACTCTGCTACAGCCTCCATCTCCATACATTTCACTTTGCTGGAGGGGAGGCCACAAATGGACCTGTGACATGGTGTTGCATTGAACTGCATAGTCGGGCTCAATATTCTTACGGAACAAGATCTTTGAAAAGACTCAGCCACTAAAGAGCTACAAAGGTTTCTGTTTCATTGCTGAGGTACAAAGCACATCCTTATTCATTTCTTAAATAGTTCTTAAGGCTGGTGCTGTTGGTTCACTTTATAACTCCATTGCTTTAATTCCAGATTCCATTGAAGCTGATAAATATGAAATTGCAAAACTGATGTAATAATAACTAATGTAACTGATAGAAACAGGTGTATATATATATATGTATATATATATATGTATATATACATATATAAGAAAGAAAGATTGAAGCAAACCCCCTATGCTGTTGTAGAATTCTATATCGTGTTTTCAAATAAGTTCTGTTTTCTTTCTCACCCCAAGGATATATGTAAGTGCATACATGGGCAATCCTTTATTGGGTATATGCAGTAAGTACACAATGCACATACAATATTGCAAATATGGTTAATGAGTTTGTGACATATCTACTCTCAATGTTTTCACAGGTATCTCGTAATATTGCTCTGGAAGCCTTCATGATCAAGCCATCCAGTTTCACAGGAATGACTTGCACTGCCTACCAGAAAATATCTGAAAACTCAGACAAGTCAGTGACTCCTGATTTGGGAAGATGGGATGCAAATCACAATCCTGATCTATATTTGAATTTCAAGTGCAACACTGGCAATCTGGATGGTTCTTTGGTGAATTCTTCTACCAGGGTAAGTCAGTATGATTATAAATATAAGTTATCTATTTTATTTATTTAGTGTTTTCAGTAGCACCTTTAGGCAGAATACTGATTTGTAAATGCATATTTTATGTGTTGTTAGCACTGTAAACTGGTTAATAATTTCAGCATGTAAGTGAGCTTAAACTGGTGTATCGGGTGTAGCATATTTTGTTGTGCTGAGATGAATATTCCATGAATATAATCAGGCAGAATGCAGGATGTGAATAGAAATGAGTGAATGTCTTGTTCTTTCTATCTCTGAGTCCAGTTCTGCAAACTTTTCTATGTGTAAACAATCTCTTTAAATTAATTTGGAGATACTTGTTTTAGTGAGTCATTCTCAGGGGACTTTACATTGCAGAGATGTATTTTTTAGGGAAATTACCTTTACTTCCATAAATAATATTACACTATCTTCTGGACTTTATGCAGAGGGAGAGTGTTTTGCTGGATCTTTGAGTAGTAGCTGAAGAAAATAGTAAATAAGCCTTTTAATAGAATACATTGTTGTTATCGAATAATGAAATGGAACAATTAAATGTTGATCTAGCAGGAAATGGAATTTTGTATTTGGCTGAGCATGTTATTAAATTTAAGTATTAGTGTTGAATTTTTGTTATCCTTCTACTGAATCTCAGTTTAATAGACTTATTTCTTGAAATATTTACTATGAGAAAATGATGCTTTTCTGGACAATATTACTAGTTTATTGAACTTGAATGTACTTTGATTGAACTTTGGTTCATTTTAATCTGTATGGACTATATAGTCAGTGATATGGTACTTCGTGCTCCTAGGATCTTCTGCTAAAAGGAGTCCTCTTAATAACAGAAGAACAGGTTAAACTTGTTTCCTTTAATGGAGTGCATTTTTTTTCTGTGAACACTTTTAACATGTCTTATCTGTATGAAAAAGAAAGGTATCTCTGAAAAGAAATGAGTTTGCCATCCATAAGGTGAAAACCAAATGTCAGAGATTTAAAAGATACAAGATTTCTTCAAGAAGCAACCCTGGAACACTCTGAAATGTATGGGGTAATATTATTGATACAGGAATATATATGGGATTACAGGAATGGGAAAGTTTTCTCTATTAGCTCCACCAATATATTTTGTACTTCTTTAGAAACTGAGTACCAACCTTTTTAGTAAATTAATCTCTTTATAGTTGAATGGTCAAGCACTGGTGTATCTGTCCTGTTATAAAAATCCTACCATAACTGCAAATTCCTCATCTCTTCTATCAGCGTGCATGTGTCAAATAGGTAGAGTAAGTTAGACCAGTTTTGTGAAGCCCCTTTATAAAATGTAGTCAGAATGTCACCATGATGATCTCAGTAAAAGCTTTCCTTGTATACTTTGAACCTGCCTGATTTATACAATATAGAGAAGGGAAATGCTACTGATTATACAAAGAAGCGAGGAGAAAGTGAGTTTATTACCATGCAAAGCCATTTTGATGTATGTAATATATATTCTGACAGAAGTGACTTTATTAGGTGGATCTCTACTTTCACCTGTGTGTGAATTTGTAAAGATTGTAACAGCATGATACAGGAGATTATAGACTCAGCTAAATGTTAGTTACATGGCTTTAGGTTTTAACACCAAGGTGTACTCAGGCTTTAAATGTGGGATGTGAATAATCAGACTGGATATATGCCTTCAACTTAATCCTGAAAGGCAAGAAGTTTTCATTCACTGTTCTCTGAAAGTTTTAGGCTAAGCACTCCCTTAATTCATTCTGAAATTGGTTACATTTCTTTACAGTTAAAGAGAATGATATGTAGAATTGTAACTGATAACAGAAAATGGGATTCTTTATCATCATCCACTAGCAAAATTGTTTCTATATTTGCTCATCAGAGGTACACCTACTTGATTGTGCTATGAAGAGTTTAGGAAAATAGAGAATTTGTGATAGAGGTCAGAATTGTTTCTTTTATTATATCTGACCTTTAGAACTTCATCGTAGATGCTGAGATTATTCTTAGAATCTTCCTCTATTTATCACTGGATTAATAATGAAGAAGAAAAAACATCTAATTAAAATCACCCAGTAGAAGTGGTAATCACAAATTTAATTTGCTTCTAATAAAAATGTGAAAAATTGCTTTAGAAACTTACTAAAAGAGAATGTTTATATGTTTTGGTGCTAGAAAGTGTAGCCCTCTTCAGATTTATAATATTGTAAATCATCTGGTCTCTAAGGAAAAAAATTGCTTACGTTGTCTGTCGTTAATAAATTGTATGAATCAATTAAAAATGTGAATACTCTCAAAGCAAAGTGTGGGCAGTTGAGGGGAAAAGGCCGAAGCAGCTGAGCACCAGCTTTCTTGTGAATATAATCAAAGCTTTTGTAGCTATCCATAGCGATATTTCCTGTCAATGGTACAAAATTGATACATATTTAGACAATGGTTTTCTGTACATAACTTAGCCTGATCTGGTTATTATGGGATAGAAAGCCCCAAAAAGGTTAAGAAATCCCAAAATTTAAATAAATAAGTAAAAAACTGTTAAAAATAATAGGCTTTGAAAATTAAATCATTTAAAAGACACTGAAAGAGGTCGAAGTTTGTGAGATAGCTGTTAAAATGTATCTTTGTCCTCTTATGGTTCAAATATGCTGTAGATGTTTTATAGACTAACTTGCAGTGTTTTCAGATACCCTCAATCAAAACGTTATTGCAGTTTGATACACACATTTTTATCTTTAAATCTACTTCTGACTCTGTAGCCAGCTGCAAGTTTGGAAAGAGTATTTTATCTGTGTTGCAGATCATAAGTTTTGTCTGGTAGGACTTAGACCCAAGTGCCTTCTCTTAGATCCCATTTTTGCTGCTAACAGGGAGCTTTTGCTGCCTGACTGGACTCTACTGGGTGGGAAAAAAAAAAGGCTCAGATACATATTCCTAGTTTCTGATACAGTATTTTGACACACTGGTTGTTTTCCTCTCTAAGTAGCTTTAACGGGATGCTCCCACCCTGGGTCTCCAGACTGAGACACTTTCTCAGGAATGCTCCTGGCACAGTTCTGTCCCATGAACTGTCTGTGGTCTGAGCATGTCACGATGATGATGTGATGATCACACACCAACCAGGCTTTTGCAACATTTGAACAAGAACAATGTGAGAATAGTTTATGAAATTTTAGTGCCATTCAGTGTGAATCCAGTGTCTGGTTCTCATTTGATATCAGACCTGAAGCATACGTGGAACCTAATCTCTGTTCCAACCTGATTCTGCAAAATATCTCCATTGTGCAAAGATAATCACTTAGACAGGTGACCCGCCCTCTGACTCAGTAAAATTCCTTCAGTATAGAATGGACCTTTAAACTTCCTGTATTATGGCAATGAAATGTGCGTTTATAGGGGACCTAAGTTTGGTGTTTATGCTTCAAATTTAACATAATTTATAGGTTCAGCTTCCTTGAAAATTCTTCTCAAATGAGAAATATATTCCTATCTTTAATTATTCTCCTGACACACAAATGAATTGGAAGTGAGGTTTTGAAATTTCAGTGATGCGCATTTCACATGTAATCCCTGACTTCTGAATTCCTTATAATATTCTCCATACATTCCATTCAACTTTTCAATTCTATTTATTTCTTCAATGCCCTGAGCCAGACTGACCTTTTGATTTGTCAGGTTGTATTACAGGTAGTGTCCATATGATAAAATGTTAAAAGTTAAATTGGTAGCATGCTAACCACAAAAACAAATTCTAAAGTGCTTCGATGAAATTCTGATTACTTGCATATACCATGTTGAGATATTGCACAGTTTTAGAAATATTCTTGTCTCAGGTGCATACTGGGAAATGTACAATCTATGCAAGAAAAGGTTTTTTTCTTGCATAAAATAAATTTTGATTGTCAGACCATAGGTGTAAGGCATATGTAATGATAAATTCACAGGTAAAAGTTACCAGGAATGGAGAAAAGAACTTAAAGATTTCCACCAAGTGACAAGAGAGTAGGGTAAAGCACAGAATTAAAAACCCAAAGAGGAATTGTTAAGGGGTAAATTATTGTTGCTGATGTCATTAGGTTGCTCATCTGTTTTAGGATACATTTTCCCAGTTTCAGGATGCATGTCTACAGAATATTTTCAATACATAAAGATGAACTCAGGTAATTGAAAATTCAAATAGTATACAGAATTTGTGAAAAATGTAATACAAAATGAATAACCTTGCACAGAAGATAGCTATTATTGATTTTTCTAGTTCAGTCTATCAGACTGAATGTTCCCCACTCCAGATATCGTTTCATTCCATACTACATTAAAAACAAATATTTTTCAATCTTCTGTTGAGAACATTCATGTTGAAATATTCAATAACCATATGCATCATATTAAGAAAATACTAACCAACATAGTCAACAAAATACTGTTACACTACAATATGTCACAGTATATTGTTAGGGTAATTTTGTATTTTTTTTCTAGCATGTAATAACTACTACGTTGATAGACATCTTAAATGTAGCATGAATTATGTTGGCATCATCATTTCCATCGTGATTGCCTCTGATTTCCCACCACACAATGCCTCTTAGAGAGTATTGCAGCACTTTCCTCATCAACTGTGATGAACTTGGAGTATGTCTGTATCATACACGTTAGTAAAAGATTATAATTTTTCTTTTTTTCTCATTCTGTGATTTTTACAACTGCAGAAAACATACAAGGAAGAAAACACTGCAGATTAAGCAAGACACCAGCAAACAAAAATTACTTTCTCAGTTTTATATTTATGGCGTATTACAGAGAAACACTGGGCTGAATGCTGGAATACATAATATCAAAACGTATTTTGTTTCAAAATATTTTACAAACTTGTCAAGATTAAATATCCAGATCAAGGCATATCACATTACACATCAGAATTTGTGCTGTTCACTTTCCTTTGGGAAAAAAAAAATTGCCCATTTTTCTCTTTTCTCAATTTTCTTTCCATGTCTTAGTGCCCAAAGCGTTTTGCTCTTCCTTTCTTGGATAATGATATTATTTGATAATTTTTCCTGGTAACTTACAAGAAAGTTTGCTTGGGTGTAAATTTATTAATTGATTTTACAGTAACTAGTTTAGGACTAGTTCTCCTTTCTCTGTGAGTAGGTGGGTAGTGTCACAAAGGTTTATCTTAATGTGAAGTAGGCATTTTAGAGTTTGTTATATTTTACCTGCTTCATCCTTTTGCATTTATTCTACTTTTAAAAAAATCTTTTATATATAGTTTTAATTTAATCCTTAGTGGTTTTTACAGTGATTTAGAATATATCCAGACATGTAATATATATTTATTCAATATTCTAAATAATCATCTTCATTCTAGTTTTTGCATTCAAAAAGGGATCTTTTCTATTCATTCTTATTCTTAGACATAAGGTCCCAGAGGTATCGAAGAGTAGCTGTTGGTACTCACATTATCCTTATTACAGACATGGAATCCTTGTTTTAAAACAAAATTTAAAATAAGTAAAAACATTTAGCAATATGATATATAAACTAGTATATAAACTTTCTATGGAGGCATTAATTTGCTTGCAGGTGGGTTCAGTTTGTATACTGAGTACTAGCTATGGAAAAAGATGTCTGTCATTCAGGCAGTTAGAGGGTTTAATTTCAAAATCAAAACCAGACAAGGCAAACTGAGCCTCTCTTTCCAGTATGCTCAAATCACATTTTTTATATTGATAGCCCTTCTATTCCTTCTCAAATAATGACTTTATATTTATGCCTACTATGACACCTGCAACGTTTGTAGTTTGTAGTTTGGTGTTCTGTGTTCAACATACCTTCCTTTTTCTTTTCTCTGTACATGCTTCTGTGGCCTTTTATAATGTGGATGGTCACCCTGCACTTACAGATCTTTCTAATGATTGAGAAGAATGACACAGTGTCAAAATACACGCATTAATAAATGCTTGTGTGAAAAATGTCAATTATCTTAGGTATACAGAAGTGTTTCTACAATTCTTGTATGGGTTTATCAGGTGTTTTAACATAAAAAATTAATGTACATTATGTTTTTTGAAAGTGGGAAAAATTTAGCACTTCTTTCTGTTAGAAAGGTGCTTAGAAGGAACTTTGAGATTTGTAATTACAAGCTCATACCCTTTTGGTTTTTGGGGTTTTTTATGTCCTTTGCCATTTCTCTTTTAGCAGAAAAGAAGCTTATTCTTTAAATAACAACAGCCATCTGTGTGTTTTCTAAATTTCATTGATGCTTCAGAAACATATATTTTGTTTAAAACTGAAATTCATGTAGCCGGTAAGGAATTCTCCCTTAATGCTATGTACAGTTTGAAGTGCAAACTTGTATGTCTGAAGAAGTGAAAAGAAATATGAATAGCTTGAAGAGAATAAATATAAGGACAAAGGGACTGGGAGAATTAGCTACTTGTATTTGATGTAAAATTCCATTATTTGAACTTACATTTGCTTTCCTGTGAAACAAGCTTCTGTTCCTGAACACATGAATCATACTGATTTTATATATGCTGTCAATATGTATCTGAGAGATGTGCTGCCACTCTCTAATTCACAATGGCTGAGTAAAAAACAGTCCTCTGATTTTCAGCACCATTGCTCTTGTTACAGAAAAGTTCTCTTTGGGATTTCCCAAAGGGCATTATAAGATTAGTTTCCTTGTTATAAACTATCAGACTCCCTCATGTGCATTCTGCTGTTAAATAATAGTTTGTACACTAATTAAGATAAACCACATAACAAAAACCCATTGACATCCGTAACAATTGATAACACAGAACATCAGTTGTTGGAACATACTTTAAGTTAACTTGATGGTACAAAGGTACTAATGACTGACTACAATACTGAGTACAAGTGCAACTCCCAGTTCTGCATTGACTTTTGAGGACTTAAACCCAAGTTTTCTCATTACGTAAACTAAAATACCCACAATTTTCTTCTGGTATAAACAGTAAACATTTAACATTTTTATAGAACTCCCTGTGTAAGTTAAGTATTTTCAACTATTCTTTTCTAGACTCCTCTTTTTAATGGTTATTCTATTTTCTCAGAGAATGATTGATGCCACATAACAGAACATACATCAGGATCCAATAAATAATTACAGTTTGTTTCTCAAAATCTTTTTCACTACATGGTTGCTTAGGTAATTGATTGTTACCTATTTTAGAGAAGGCATTTCCAGTTTCTAAACTGATAATTTTAGTAACTGTGGAAGTATGTTTAGAAGATTTTAGTTTTTCTTTCTTCTTCCTTTTTTCTTTTTTTTTTTCTCTTTTCAGTGTTGGTTTTTTGGCTTCTTTGGGACCACAAATAGACTGGTGGTAACAAAGAGTTCACTTAAATATATTTCTTTGATTATTTAGGAGGTGACATGGCTGGATTTTTTTATGAATGTGGGTTCTTCTCCTAGAAATTCTTGATTGTTTTCTGACTTTTAGTCTCTAGCTGTATGTGATAATCTGAGGAAATGGTCAGTAGCAGACAGGTGAGGAGGCTGCTTTGGAGGAGTCAAACCCTGCACGTGGTATAAAGATTCTCAGGGAAGGGCAGAGTCTTTTTCCGTGTGAAATTGACCATGTTGTGGCTGGAACTTCTCTTCAGGAAAATCCAGCAGTATGAGGTCATGTATCAAAGATTTTTCAGTGGGTTTTGGTTTTATGTACATAGAGGAATTAGTCTGTGTGATTTTCTGTGTAGTAGTTAGGGCACTATAACTGCTATGTTGTAGGAACATTCCAAAGGAAAGAAACCAATATATATGTTTATGTGTGTGTGAATCTCCAGATAGATAGTCATTACTGAGTATGTACTGGAAGTCAGCAGTGGAGTCAGCAAGTCAGCAAGATTTCAGTGCAGGAAGTGGGTATGTTTCCTCTATGTTTTGTGCACAGAGTAGACCTAGGGGTGCAATTACGTAGAATCCCTCTTCTATAGTGACTTGTGAAGAGATGACTGTACCAATGAGTTGATTCATGAAAGGCCTAAAATGTTTCAGAACTGTGTTTGTGACACAGGAATTGAAATTTCAGTTAAAAGACTTCTGCCAATATTGCCTTGTTGTTTGCTGTTTATGAAGAAATTATTTAAGTGGGCAGTGTTGTTTCTGTGGTTTTGGTGGGCTTCGCTGGGAGAAGGAGTTCACCCCTGATTTCATTTTTACTTCCAAAAAAAATATATACTAGTAGAAATTTCTTAACATTTCTTTTTTGGGTTGAAGAATTTAATATTTCCTTATTTAATTGACTGTTACCACTTTGTAGAACTTGTGAGATGTTCTGTGTCAGGGTGAATTCAGGATTATATTGCACAGTCTGACTTGTCTCTAAAAATAGATATAAAATTCTGTGAAGTAAAAAACCTTGTTGTTGATGTATTAAAATGATGTTCACTATAAATAAATAGATTATTTCACCTATAAGAATTAATTTTTATGTTGTTTTTAAAACCAGTGTAAAATTCTATCATTTTTTACTGTATGAAAAGAATGATACAGTTGTACTCATCTTTGAGCATACATGCACATACACCTGTGTTTATACAAATGACCTGAAGGAATGGCCTGAAGTTGTGTCAGGGGAAGTTTAAGATGGATATTAGGACAAGGTTCTTCACCCAGAGGGCGTTTGTGCACTGGAACAGCTCCCCAGGGAAGCGGTCACAGCACCAACCCTGAGAGAGTTTAGGAAGTGTTTGGACAACACAGTGAGGCACATGGGGTGACTCTTGGGGTTTCCTATAAAGGGCTCAGAGTTGGACTCGATGATCCTTGTCCCTTTGAACTCAGCATATTCTGTGGGTCTGTGAAATAACTTTATTACGGAATTGTACCTGGCTGGTATCAGAAATAGTGCAGCCGGCAGGAGCAGAGCAGGGACTGTCCCGCTGTACCTGGCACTGGTGAGGCCTCGGTGTTCCGTTTTAGGCCCCTCACTACAAGAAAGACATTGAGGGGCTGGAGTGTGTCCAGGGAAGGGCAGTGGAGCTGGTGAAGGATCTGGAGCACAAGTCCCGTGAGAAGCAGCTGAGGGAGCTGGGATTGTTTAGCCTGGAGAAGAGGGGGCTTGGGAGGACCCTCTTGCTTTATAACACTTGAAATAAGATTGTAGTCAGGTGAGGTCCAGTCTTTTCTCTCAGGTAACAAGTGACAGAACAAGAAGAAATGGCCTCAAGTTGCAGCAGGGGAGGTTTAGATTAGGTATTAGGAAAAATTTCCTCATGGAGAGGGTTGTTACGCATTGGAACAGGCTGCCCAGGGAAGTGGTGAAGTCACTCAAGTGACTCAAAAAATGTGTTGCAGACATTCAAAAAGAGCTCAAAACACACCTAGATGTGACATTGAGGAAATGGTTTAGCAGTGAACATGGCAGTGCTGGGTTAACTGTTGGACTTGGTGATTTTAGAGGCCTTTTACAAACTTAACAATCCCATGTTTTTAGGTTACATGGTGTTGAGGACTGGAATCCTGCATTCTATGTGTATGGGGTTACATACATATACATATATATATATATATATATATATACACATAAACACATATTGTTACCTGTCCATGTGCACTATCCTGGAAGGATAGTGGACATGGACAGGTAATAGTATGTGTTTATGGTGCCTATCAGCTATTTGAGTTTAATCTATTTTCTGAACTCTGGAAATGTCTCCTAAAAATAACACAGAGGGAAAATTAAATAGAAGAGAGTGAAGCAAGGAGAGGGAGGGAAAACAGTGAACTTTGTAGAATCAATTTCCTGAGTTTACAGTTCTTATGATCATTCTCTGCTCTAACATCTAGTGTTGGAGTGTGTGGGAAGAGGGAGAGATTTTGGTGGTGAGGGGAGGAGGAGAGAGTTGTTTACTTGGGTTTTTTTAACACAAAAAAAGTTTGACAAGACTTGTGATACTATGAGAGTTGACTGTGACTGTAGTGATTCATTCTTGTCTGTCATTTTAGACTGAATGTCATGTGCTACACTTTGAAAATAGGATGTAAAAGTGCATGACTACTGTCCCAGTGGGCATCTCACAAAGATGTGCATAGTATTTCTTGAGCCCATGTCAATGAAAATTTTATTTTTTAGCTAAATTAATATTGATATGCTGATGCATGTTTATGCTGTGAGCTCTTTCTGCATTATTGATTTATGTATTGTTGGCATAATATATATCAAATATATCAAGGAAAGCTTGTAAATTTGTTGAACTGTAATTGAATATAGTACAGATGGGATCATACCATAATTTCCTGACTGTAAGTTATAAGAATGCCATTTTTAAACTTCCATGGTTCTACATAAGGGTTACTTCATTATTCGGAATTATTGTTATTGTGCTCCCATAATGTGCCAGAAAGTGAAGGAACTTACAGGTGTTAATTGAGTTTCCAAATCATCAGTGAAGGACCTTACTATTTTTAATGCCAGATTAGTTTGTAATGAAGCACTAAAGCTCTGCTTTACAGAGAAAGGAGTTCTACACAGATATTAATTGTTTGACCTCATACATGGACAGCCATCCTTTGTGAAGTTCATTAGCTTCATAATCTTGTTTTAGTGAATGAAACTCATACACAGCTTTCTTTTGTTTCTGAGAAAACCTCATGATGAAATAAAGAGGAATTTCCTTAATGAATTTGAGAACAACAAATGGGTTTAAATGACTTCATCCAGGCCTTTTACTGCTTTCTTCTCCTGGCATCAATGAGTGACTAAATCATAATTTAAAACAATACTAATCAGAAGTTACAATTGTACTTAAAATAGCCAGAAATATTCAGTACTTCAGTAAGAATCCTGAATCTAATGTTGTTTCAAAAGCTAGTGAAAAGTGTTGAATTTAGGGGTATAAGAAAAGCTGCAAAGGGTCAGTCCAGAATTCCATTTCGACTTGTTTCTTACCTCTGGTGGGAGTCTAGTAGGCTGCAAGCTTTGATATGGAGAAATGGAAATGCAGTGGTACATCTCTCTTACATGCACCTTCTATGCCTTATGGATTTCCTCAACAGCAGACTGTATCCAGAAGATGGGCAATACAGGAAATTGGTTCCTTTTTTTGGAAAAAAAATTATCTGAACTTTTGAGTTCAGACCTAATGGTTTAGGTCTTAGAGTAACACACTTGGATTTATGTATTCACTAAGCTGTATTATATTTGTTGTTATATGTAGAAATAGTTCTTTTTCTTAATATAGCAAGAATGCAAATGTACAAACCTGAGAGCGGGAGTGATGACGGTTGTTAAGAAGTCCACATCCTCTCTGTGTGCATGGGAATACTTATTTATACAATATCAAACTACAGTCCTGGAGCTTTTCTGCCATTATTCCTTGTGCTGAATTTTTCTCATACACACTGCATTACTGCTAAGAAGAAAAACAAGAGGAAAAAATAAATTGGTCAATTGTTTTAGATCAAAACAGCCTGTAGGCTATGAATTTGGATAGATTAGATAAGATAATATTGAATTGTGTTCTTCTCCTAAATGTAGGTTAAAGCCCTTCAGACCAGAATTCTGATGAACCAGAATTGAGAAACACAATGTCTGATTCGATATGCACAGGTCATACAGTAGATGTAACAGCTGGGTAGTGTATGCTTCACTGACCAGCATATGCTGCTACTTTAAAAGAAAAAGAGTAATCTTAGGACTTGACACTTAAAGAAAGAAATTGCCTTTCTGTGACATTTTATTGCAGAAAGTGCCCTGTGTTTCATAAGCTCCGTTTGATCAGTACTGTGCAAAGTGTCTTAACAGATTCAAAACTCTTACTAAATATAGTCTAGCAAAGTTGCATATAATTATCAGAGTCATTGAACTGAAGAGTTATTTACAGCTATGTTGTGTTTCTTCAGCCTTTATCGCTGCACTTCTGATGATAGCAGTCATCTACAGAAATGCCACAGAATATCAAATATACGATTTAAGTGGCACTGATCATTTAAATGTATAAATTCCTCATTTCCATATAGAATAGAATTAAATATGTATTACAAACTATTGTAGTAGCTCCTGTTCACCAGAACTTTGGTTTTCAGTTTTCTGGACTTTCAGAGTACTTGACTGATTTGGCATCTATATTTTAGTCCTTACTTTTCAGAAATTTCATGTCTGGTTTTAGTGAAGTCTGTAGTAAACAAATGTCTAATGTGAGTATGTGTCACAATGTATGTAGTGTACTTAAATAAAGTGCATCTTACCCTTAGAGTTCAGTTTAATTCTGTCAAATAACAAATAAAATCAAATGGCGGCGTCAAGCTTCAGCATTTTTTTCCTCCACAGTGCAACTGCTAGAATTTCTGTAAGCAAGGAACTTTCAAAGAGAATCAGACTCACTGGGTACCTTTTGCTACAGTGCTTCGCAGTGTCTTGGTTCTTGGAAATTCATTAATGTGTGGAAAAATCACTCTAGACATGGCTGAAAGGTAGCAGTGAATGTTAGAATCTATTGATAACAAACCATCTGCAGTAAATACTCAGAAAACCTACTGCTGTTCTGTTTGGGCCTGATTTACCATTGAATAATCCCAATGAGATCACTGCACTGAAGTCTCTATTTATTTTGGCTAACAATATGTGTATTCTTGAAAATATCCAGTTTCTTAGCACTTAGAAAAAAAAAAAGGCAAACTTAAAGCAACTAAGGCATTATTTTCTATTTTCATTTAAAAACTTGAATAAGTTATCTTCTCCATTTATCATTAAGCACAGGGATACTTTAATATAAACAGAACCATCAGCAAAAATAAGATAATTCAGACACTATAAGAATGAACTGGTAAACAGTTGCTTTTTGTAATTATCTTCTAGTCCTTGATATATGGTAACATATTCAGGTTTATGCTAGTACCGTTTGGTCTACGTTGTAGATATGCTCTGGCAATTCTATTTGTTCTAAAACACTATTGCCACTAGGAAAATTAAGATACATAGATGATGCTGATTTTTATTCCAATATGCCTTCTGTTTTCAGGACATTTGTACAGTCAATAAGAGCTACCATGTATTTGCTGATTTCTCAGCACCCTTGAACATGGTACAACAGTAAAACTGGTTTGCCTTATATTCTGGTCCAATGGACAACGGAAGTTTTTAATAATTATTAGGATCTGAGAATAAGCTTCCTTTAAAATGAAATGGGTCTTCTGCAACTGGGAAATGGGTAGGAGAATCAGAAATGAAATATACCTTCTGTAGGCAAAATGTGCAGATGTGTCATGTGAAGTTGTTACATAACCTGAAGAGTCAGGGAGGAGATGTTTATTCAGCTCAGTGAACAAGTACTGGAGTGAGATTCAAAACTTTAGGACACTAAATTAAACATCATCAGTGCCAGAAAGGAACAGGGTACAGCTTTCACATACAGCTATGGTGATGTCTTCAGGCAACGATGAAGAAGAAGAAAGTGTAGGAAAACTCTTCTAGGACTAGAACTGTTTTTCTCCTGTTGTCATTAGCTTTGCCAGCAGGTTCTTTTTGTGCTGCTGTGGAAGCATACCACACTGATTTGCAAAGAACTAATGACAAAAACTCCATTTTACTTAGCAGTTGAAAGGGTTTGGAAGAGCACAAGCCTCTCTTCTCTGCAGGTGTCAACATGTATATATTGAAATAATGCATCAAAATTGAAATAACGCCTAAAAATGTGTTAATAAGTTCTGAGCTGCTGAAGATATCTTGGAAATAAGTTTCTAGTGACACTCCATGCATCATTTCTTCAGTTCCCTTTGTAATCAGTTTAAGGGTTTTGCCTACATGCAGACACAGAGGAAAATTAATCTGAATGAATTTTGAAAGTATTTAAGTGAAACTCTAAGTAGGCACCCTTATCCAGAATCAAAGTTTTGACTCAATTCAGCTGAATTGAATTAATTTAGAAATGAATTCAGCTAAATTGAATTAAGGCCACTTAGTTATGGAGGAAGGTATCAACAGAAATGTCTAAGTACAGTTTATTAACTTACTTTAAGGCTTTTAATAACTTGTTCTAACTTTCCTTGATCATCACTTACATATATTCTTAACACAGGTACACTTTAGATTTTCCCAAAGATTTTCCTGTGGAGTGTCAGAGGTTCATTCTCTAATACTTCTGCTATGTAGGGCAACTTCATCTTTCTTTGCTTAATCAGGCTTGAAAACATATTTTTCCTTTCCCTCTTTCTCCATTTCACCTTGTTATTTCATTCTGGTCAAGTGTTTTCATCTGTTAATCCATGCAGGAAGGACTGACTGACCTGTCATAGTCCCAGTAAGAAATTAGGATGTAGTCAGTTCTCACTGTGGAAATGCATGCTGAAAAGTGCTGTATGCTTTTCCTCTCATGGCATCACTACAGCTCGGAAAGCTGTGTAACAACCTGCAATGGGCATTTGCAAAATGCAGTGTTCGGAAATTACTGGTGAGGCCTCGGAGCCTAAACACATGCTCAGGGTAATTTGCTTGGCAGTAACGTTTTTGAGATGCCATTATCAACAGTTTCATACTGTTATGTAATAGTAGCTGTCTTAGCAGCTAATTTACAGTCCCTTGCTCCCTTGTATAAAAATTAATTTGAAGAAATACAATGACAGGATAAAAGAAATTATTCCAGGGTTGATTTTTTATGAGCTATAAATGGCAACAAAATGAAAGTGCAGTAAATATAAATTTACTGGGGTTATGTTACATAACAAGATCATGCAGGCAACCCAGGCAAAGCACAATCTAAAATTTAGTAAATATACATATTAATTCCTCAGATTTTATCTCCATAAAGTAAACAAGCATGTAAATCCTGATTGAAGGAAAACTTCCCAGTGCGGAGCCTCGGGTACATAACATTTTCATAAATCTGCTGACAGAGCGTGTCAAGACAGCCAGCTGCTTTTGTCATCTTATATCTGTTTATATTTTCCTATGGTATTGGCTCCTAAGTACTTATTTTGTAGTACAAGCACATTATAGCCCTTAAGCAGCAAGATAAATGCTTAGAGCTGATTCAGTTAGACTATTTGTTGGGATAAATCCTGCTCCTTCCTGCCTAATCACAGGAAGCTTTGCTGGCTCTGTGACTGTTTTGTAAAGACACATAAATCTCATACTCTTTCAAAGGAGTGTCTGCATTTTCAGGTTCCCAACGCCTGTGTTCAGACAAACTTGTCATTCCATGTATTCCAGCAGGTTGTGAGGCTGGCAGGAGAGGACGAGTGAGAGCAGTGAATGGGTCACAGCTGTACCTGTTACCCAACCCATGGCAAAGTAAAGAACATTGCAGGAGTAACCCCTGCTCCACTGATTATTGCCATGACAGGCCCTTTTCTTTCTGATTGACTTCCCAGAGCATTAGATACACACAAATCTCTACAGAAAGAATCCTCTATGAAGGAGTTACAATTTGTTTTAAGATCAGCCAATCTATGAATTGCATGTACTCTGACATTGTCACAATGCCATCCTCTTTCTTTCCTAAATGCTACATCATCTTTGAAAAATTAGTTTTTTAAGAAGATAATCTATGGCGCTTTTTTTAATTCCTTGCCTTAGAATTCCTTAGAACTTAAGTCAGACCTTCTAAAGCCTTGGCCATGAGGAATTTGCTTAATTCATTGAGCAAGTCTTGAATAATCACTACAAATTAAGACAATCAGATCTGTTTTCACCTATTTCTCTTCCGGTAATTTTTCAGTTTCTTCTATGACATTTTTATTTCCCTTTCCTTTACTGTGGTGTTCTTTATGTCCTCTTCTTTAGGATTTAATTTTTCCATTGATTCTGATTCCTCTAGAGGAAGGCAGTACATGAGAAACTAATCAGGTAATTTGTTTCTTTTTCCAGTAATGTACTAATGCACTGCTTATCACTTCAGCTGGTATTTAGCTCTTCTGGGCTATTTTTGAAGTTTTTTCCTTTCTCTTCTCTTGGCAAAAGAAGCTGTAAAGCACATCTTGCCCTTTGACTCCTTGTGATGCTTCTGCTTGGGATCTGCAGATAAGGTGACTGCCATTCTGTAACAGGCAGAAAAACTCACTATAGAGGAGGTCTGGGTAGGGGGTGAATACACAGATCCCCTTTTGCAGTGCAGAAATTTTCAAGAAATTGGTCGTTTTTTATCATATAAAGGCAGAATGTCATCTATTGAGTGTTGTGCTGCTCCCTTAGGTGGAGAAGGGTTTGAATGGTTTGTTATAGGGGCTTTTTCTGGATCTTTTTGGTAATACAAACTGAATGTTAGGTAGAGGAATTTTATTTTCAGTAACTGTAAAAGAGAGAGTTATGATTGCCTAAAGTTAAAATTATTTTGAATGTTAATTCTTCAATTAAAACCAAAAAAAAAAAAAATCCAGTGAGAATTTTAGACATGATAAATATTAAAACTTTTACTGAATTGTTCCAGTAAGCTTTAATTGTTTGAGTAGTCTTCCCATGATTTTCTGAGCAAAATATAATACAAATATAATACCATACAAAATAGTAGGCAGATTGTATCTCATGGTTGTATTTGATAAATTTAAAAAGATATCTGTTTGCTGGAGAAAAAAAAAGCAGTTTGATTTTTTTTCTTTAGCTATTTGCTTAGCACACAATCAAAATAAAAAAGATGTCATTACTGGGAAATTTTTACTAATTAGACCCAGTGGTTTCATATGGTCACTGCTCTTGCAACAGCTCTCCAGTGCAGTGTAACTCAGCACTGGAGAAAACTGTGAAAACTGAAAAGATGTGACTTCTCTCTCTGACTCTTCATCCTGATATAACTAAAATTTCAAACCTTTATGAATATTGATAACGATGCTTACATTCCTCGCTTTAGATAAGATTTCGTACAAATATTCCATATTACATTTGTCACAGCAATAACAGTGGCAGTCTATGCACCTGCTTGATGAAACTATAATTAAACAAGTCGGGGAAGGTTTCTTAGATGAATTTATTGGGTAACATTTCCATGTTTTTCTTTTACTTCAAAGAAGACAACAAAGGTTTTTCCAGTGGCAGAATATGTTGCACTGTCTCTGATCTCAGTTTTCAGAGAACAGGAATTAAGGAAGCATCATACTTAGTATTGATACTGTTATTCTTTGTTTTTTTCTTTCTTTTTTTTTTTTCTTTCTTTTTTTTTTTAATACAATAAAAACCTAATTCACATTGCTAAGGACAAATTCTTGTCACGAGTTCCATTACAAAAGGTAGCCCAATAGAAGACATTGACAAAGGTCAGTATGAGATCGAAAATGTTACTAAAATGTTGAAAGTGTACAGGGTCAGGTATTACAATAAATGACCAGTAGCTTTGAAAAATAATCAGACTAGCTCTGAACACAGCCATATCTTTATTAACATTCTATTCACAAATATACGTATGCTTTTAAAATTGTAAATGCACTGCATAATGCATGGAAAATAGAGAAAAGTGGTTTTGTCAAGTGAATTGAAAACAGATTGATGCTGAGATAAAAATTGCTTGAAGGACACAAGGGAAGTATTTTGCCTCAAAGTGATGGGTCCATTTTTACCCTGGTAAATCTTGTAAACTTGGAGTAATAGAGATGCAACTTAGTTTTTTTTAACAAGTAACACACAACATGGTTAAAAAGGGATGAGGATTTTATTAGCGAAGTTATTGGATAATGCTCTGTCAAAAAATTAATCGTTTTTAATAAGGTCTGTTAAAATACAGTTTTAGGTTAAAAGCTGGCTTCTAATGAAAAGCAAGAATTCTCTCTATTGTCAGGGAAATAGGATGTCATTCTGATTTTAGAAGTTTGGGAGAGGAATAGTACAATCTCCTAGCAAAATAGTTAGGAGTTTAACCTACTAATACTGCTCTAGATATTTTATAGAAATATTGACTTTCAGCTTCAGTATTATGAGAAATTACAATTAATAATATGCATGTGTAGCACAATGGGAAAGAATGATTCTGGATGTTTACCAGTTATACACCTTACCAGGAGTTCATGGGGAGGATGTCAAGAAATAGAGAGTATTATTTGCACATGCTCTGAGAGAATTTGAGAGTTAAGAGCCATATGAAAAGTATATTTTGGTAATAAAAAAAATTAAATGAAATAAAATTAGTTTGCTTTTGGAGAAACTTTATTCGTTTCCTTTTTTCAATGACCTTCAAACAGTTCAGCCAAGATAACAATGTGGAGGTAAGACCTTCAGACTTCACAGTGTAAAAAATTCTTCCATTTCTATTGAACTTTTTGCAGCAAACTTGGAAAACCAGTCAAAATATTGCTCCTGTGTTATGTACAACATTAACAAAACAGTCTTCAATTCATGTATTTAGTATTCACCTGTTTGCCTTTACATCACTGATGTTCTTGTTGTGAAAGCACTGATTATTTTCCTTCAAATTAAAGAAATTCAATGAATGATCATTAGACAAACTCCTTGGAGACCATCCCTGTAACAGCTAGATAGATAATTAGAAAACAACTAGATTAGATAATTGGAAAAAAGTGATGCATAGTACACATTGAGCCAGAGGTTCTTTATATTGTTGGTTTTTATAGAATCTTTTTCCTTAGCAAAGTTCTTCTGTTATTTAAATATGTGCAATACAAACCATGTAAAAATAGCTCAGCAATTGCTCCATGAACTTTTATAAATACCTAAATTAAAATAAAGACTACTACTGACATAAGTTTAGAGAAGCTGGATAAAACCTTAATCATTATATTTCAGTTTTTAATAACATGTTTCAGTCCTAAATATACAAATTAATCAAACTAAATATGTGACTGTAATAAAATAGGATAAAAGATTTGCACATTCGCAGTGCAGTCATTGTGCATAGCTTACTAGAAAATAATCATAAAAGCACTCCAGAATCACTAACAAGAACTGATCATAGAGCACAAAGATTCACATGCTGCACACCTATTGAAAAGTACCTCTTCAGTCATTCTGACAGTCATGTCTCTCAGAGTCATATATTTAAACAATAGAATAGTTCTTTTTTATTATTAGTTTGTAATTGAATAGTCCTTTTGTAGGCTCTTTGATTATTTGCAACAATTCAATCTAATTGTGTAAACTATATTAATCAGTGCTTGCATATTTTTTCACTTTTATTTGACAAAAGTTAGTTCATATCAGACAAATAACTTTCAATTGTCAAATAGTCATGTGAGGCAGCCAAAGAGAAACTTTTATTTTCCTGATTACTGACACTGTGTTAAAATGTGGGGGGAAATGACTCATGTTAGCAGGATTACAGACCACAGGTCCTTTTCTGGAAAGGACTGTGATTAAGGAAGGTGTGCCCACCTTTGCACTGTTGATGTTGGCATGAAGAGCAAGCAGTAACTCAGGGCAGGGTCTTTCTGCTTCTCTTACTTCTGGAGGTTGTAGAAAATAGAGGTCTGCTGTGTCATTATTCTTGTTAGATGTAGTCTGAGTTTTTCTTCTTTTTCCGAAGTGTTCACTAGACTAAATTTAGATGGGGAGGCTGAAATAAACAATTTTGTACTTTGTGTGACTGCTGTATTCCATGTTGACCTGGTGAGGATCAAAAAGATTTACTGTGAGTAAGGCCAAATGATGGACAAAACCGGTTAAAGGAAAAAACAGCCTCTCTTAAAGCCTCAATATTACTAATTCTTATCAGAGAAATAAATCGGTGCTTTGGATACCTGCAGCTGTAAGAAGTGATGTATTTATCACTGCTGTTTGTCTCTAAAAAAAGTTCCCTATCCGTATTAAGAATTGATGGACTCGGGTGTGAGCAGGTCTGTTACTGTGAAATTGTTTATTTCTGTACATGGCCTAGACCTGTCTGATGTCAGGTGGCTGTTTTCAAGCCTACTTACAGAAAATTAGTCTACAATAACAGAAAATAGGAGTTGAAACTTTAAAATATGCTTGCAATTGTTAGCCTATAAATGATGCATCAAAAGTGTTAGTTTTGAAAGTCGTAATTGAGCTGCAAATAAAATTGAAGTCTGTTCCCCGAAAAAAAGCCTTAGTATTTATCTAAAGTTTTATGTAAATTCTTTACTGTCATAGTTGGCATAGATTTGATGTGAAATATTTAATAATACTAATAAAAATATGCCCTATCTTCTTTCACATGGCGAGTAGCTAGCAACTCAGAGCAGGAACTTTTACTGCTACTCTTTCTTCCACGTGTGTAGATTAATTCCATGGCTTTTTCAAAAGCCTGAGATAAATTTAATGCTTCAGCATTTGCCATAATGTATATAGAACTTTTGAGAAAGATACTGGGATAAGAGAAGAAGGAGCCAGCAATTATTATCTGTCTGAATATGTAAGGTTTTGACCTAAAGAGAGATCCCTAAAGACTGAAATGGCAATTCAGTTTTCATATCCTTTTCATCTTTGGTTTTTTTTCTGTCAAGAGGGGCAGTATGGTTTCCAGATCCACTTGTGATATTGTATTATGTTTGTGTGTACAAATGAACAGTAAGTACTAAACAAAAACAGGTGAGTAATTTTATGTTAAACATTGATTGAAAGGCTGGGTAATTAAGATGTTTGACTACTACTTTTAAAGCTAGATTCAGTCTTGTGGTATAACATGAGAATTCCTGAATAACTACATTTCTAGCAGACAAATACGGAAAGAAATTATTTTCTCTTGTGAAAACCACGAAGGCTAAAGAGTTTGGGGTAATTCATTCCTATGCTTGTCCTTCACTGTAGCTACAGAACTTAATGAAAAATACTCTGCAATTCATTTAGATCTTCAGTCTTTCAATCATTTTACATGGCTCTCTGATCACTTATCACTTAAAGTTATTTATCAATCAACTTAAAGTTACAAGTCCAACCGAAGAGGGAGGAAATTTTCTTTCTCCTTTGACAAATTGCATCCCTGCCCATGGCAAAGGGGTTGGAATGTGATGATCTTTAGGATGCATGTTGCTTTCAGTCAAGACTAAATGGGAGATACTCAAACAGGGAGGACGTTACTCTTCCCCTTTCCCTTTCCTCCTCCATCCATGGTACTAAGGCAAAGATTAAGGGATTTGGATTTTGTTAATTCCTGCTTCATAAGCTTGAAAGAATTTTAAGAATGATCATAGAAATGCAAGAGTTATAACAGAAATGTAAGTTTCCTTCTAACCCTTAACCATTCTGTTATTCTTAATGTAAGTATTAATGCCTGTTCTTAATAATTAATTTCAGTATCTGAATTTGGGCATAGAGGTACCCATTCTGAACCTTCTGGAATATAAGTGTTGAAAAATCTCTTAGAAAAAACAGTCTTCAGGAATACTGTTTATTTTTAGCTTTTCTCTAGAAAAATTATCTTCTCAAGTTTTTCTTCAGAAATCAGACCCTTCAAAACACTTCAGAATATCTTTAGTTTCTGACTGTTGACTCTTGTTTCCCAATTTATCTGTCTGTAGTGAATTCCCTAAAGGCTGAGACCATCTGGTCCTTCAGTTTATTTAACTGTTTCTCAGTTTTTGTGAGCTTTGAATTAAAACTGTCAGGCTCAAGGTTTATAACCATAATGATTTCTCAGACATCATTAATTTTAATGTTTCCAGGATCTGTTCCATTTTTGCTCTTACACTTATCTCCCACAGGAGTAAGAGCTTCCTTTCTTGTAGAATGTACTTTAAAAGGGGATTAAAATGAAATAAGTAGGAGGAATCACTGACTTGCAATCCAAATCTTTATTGGAGTTCAAATTTTCATGCATGAAAGAGGTGCTTATGCATTTGCTTGTTTTCACGTAACCTTCCATTAAATATGGAAATAATTCTATTTTTCCAGTGGACAAACCTCCTCTGATGTGTGTGGTGATTATATATGCTAAGTGAGCACATAAAAGTACATTAATTATTAACAATTCTGTAAGGGTTAACTACCTAGTCTCAAAATACCTCTGGGATGCTAATAAAGATTATTTATCCTTGGGGTTTTTTGACAAGATGTACAGACACTGATTTATAAATACTGATTATATCTTTCACATCTCTTCTACAGAAATTGAATATTTAGTATACATTCACTTAAACTTACACATCTTTTACTCTACAGGGAGAACTAGTTACCATTTACTATCCCAGTAAAAGAGAGTGAAATCTCTCTATGGATCTTTTGTGATATATATTATATCAGTATTCGTATTGATTTTTAAAGAGTATCTTAATAGTTCACTAAAAAGAATACTTTGGGGGATCACTATCACTGCATAAAACCAGAAGTTTAATATTGATATAGACATGAAAGATAAAAACATATATGATATTGATCATGACTTTATCGTGGTTATTTTAAATGCCCAGAGCAAGAACTTAAATAGTGTAGTAGATAAATCACAGAAATGTCTAGGGATTGCTGCTATGCTTCCATTCTTGTTTTAAATTACAGGAACCTTAAATATTATCCTCTTAAAAAGTGGGATTGTAACACAAGAAAAAGTAATCAAGAAAAATGGTACCACTTAATGTGAATCTTGGGTCACATCATCTACTCTTCAAGTCTGAATTTTTCCATTTCTACCATCACAGCTCCTTTGATTTCCTTTGCTGTGACCTGAATCCCATTAATTCACATAATGATCAAGACTCCAAATGAAGAAGGGTTTACCAGATCTTAATGAGGGCTCCTTCTGTAAGGATATCTGTACTTTTCTACATGATAGACTTGCAGTTCTTTTTGGTAGCTCTCCCATTTCAGGAGTCCCAGGGGCCTTGAAGAAAGGTGTAATGCTTTTGTTAAAACTAAGAAACTAATCTAAACTAGGGCATGAGTATCTTACTTTTAAAAACAGTCATCTGCTGAAATCAGTTCAACTGAACTTCACACTTCAATATTAATGATTTAAGAAGTGCTTTGCCTGGAGGAGGGCAGCAGACACAATTGTAAATATGTTATTTTGTATGTAAAGGAGGAGATGTTTTTTAACTTTTTAAAGACAATCTGTCTTTGCTTTTTTTTTCCTCTTTTTTACACTCAGAAATTGATGTATGTTAGGATTTTAGCAGCCCACACTATGTAGTAGTTGGTGCTGTTATTAGCTAGTCTCACTGCTTAGGAAATCAAGGAGCTATTCTCCTTCTTTAGTTTAAGACTGTCTTGTGTACATAAAGTCGTACTTAAAGCCAGTTAAAGAAGAGAAAATTGAGATATCTGTAATAACATACTTCATTTCCTGGAGCTGGATCAGCTTGGCACTTCTTTGCTTATATTTTTCTTACTACTAAATTTAATCTAAAAGTCCAAGATACTCTTGGGAACACTGGCTAATTTTCCCTTCTTTAGAACTGTCAGTAATTTTCAAGAAATGCGTTCTTCAGACTGTATATTGCCTTGCACTACTGTGAGAATTTCTTCTTAGTTCCCTGTGAAGCCTTTTGTATGACCTTCCTTACAAGCACCTGTTGTCTTTGTTGTGCTGTCCAAGAATAATTAATGGCACTGTCCTAGTGGCGAGTGTTGAATGCTAATTTGTCATGGAAAGCTTGATAGAAGGGTTTTGCACTCCTTGTACTTTAATCGAGGGCCACTGTCGCAGTGCATTTATGTTTAGAAGATATAGTTACTAATATTTCATCTTTAGCATCAGCTAAATAACATCCCTAATGGGTAAGACAGCATGGAGTCCTGCCTTGCCAATTAGAAATTTCCGAATTAGTAGTATTTAACACTGGCACTGTTGTGCAGACATCATGAAAATACGTGAAAATACTGTCACTTGTCTAAGCCATGTTTAAATTAAAAATTTTTATGTGAAGAGAATTTCCAGTGTAAGATATAGGTTCATTGTAAATTTTTAGAATCACAACTCTAACTCATATATGCTGGTATTAATCAGTTTATACCAGTGGAGGTTCCATCTGCAGTGATTAAAACTGCCATCTCTCTGTTTACACTGAATATTGAATGGAGGATAATTCTGAATTTGTTTCCTAATTCAGTTTCAATCTCAAAAAGCTTTAACCATAACTTACAATGTAGTGTAGTCCAGCTTTAAAGCTCTGGCAGGTGTGTAGGACACAGATTAGTGTTGTGGTCCACCTCACTTCTGTTGTGGATTTCAAGCAGAGCTGAGGCTGCTTGTACTTACCTCAGTAAGTCTGCTTAGCTCATTCCTGTGCTTTGAAACAAAGAAAAAGTACAGGAATTTTCCTAATTGTTCCCACAAAGGAAGAAAAAGCATTCTCAGCTTTTCCAAATTCCAACATCTGTATCCTTTCAGATGATGTGAGACAAGGAAGACGAAGGAGGATTGCATGACAAGAGGCTAAGTTGTGACCAGCCACCTTCCAATGGACTCATTGTTTGGATGCTCCTTTAGATAGGAATTTTCCTTGCTTTTGTACTTTGAATATTCACCCTTGGACAAAACCTAGGTCTCAGATTTAGTACTGTTCTTCTGCCACTTCACACATTGTCAAATGATTGTTCAGGTACTAAAATAAAAATCTCAGTAAAGTTTTAAATTAAGGATTAGAACATAGCTGTAAATTAACAGGAATGTGATTATCTACAGCTAGGCAGAAACAGTAAAAATTAACACTGATTGCTAAGAATGACTGGATAGATACTTCTCTGTTTACAGTTATCAACCAGATGCTGCTTGGAGAATATTTCTTTGGTTTTCTCATTTACAGGTGCTAAATTATCTCTAGAATGTAAAATAGGCTTTGCCTTTTTCAATATTAGGATATATTTAGTTCAATGCCATTGAATGCCACTGAAGGATATTTTACCACAAGAAGAGCAAATTTGCGTATGTCTATCAGAAAAAAAAAGGCACACAAGTGCAAATCTACAAATCTTAGGCTGCTGGAATGTTTATATAACAAAATGCATTATAGCAAAGAAGATTGACAGAGTTAACTTGATTTGCCTGTGTTGAGCCTTATTAAGCACTCTATCTCAATATTACAGACTTAATTAGCTAGAATCACAGTTACATCACCTTCAATGGGGAGGATAATTGATGTGAGTTGAAGCAAGTCTAATAGGCTTGACCTTCAGTCACATATTTGAATGGTTAGGAACTTGAATGCATACTATATTTACCTGAAGGTTCAGACTGATCAAGTCTTCAAAAGAGGGAGCTGCAGAAGTCAATGCTGAGAAAGTCAAGTGCAGACATACACACACTTCAAATGTAGCTAGAAGCTGAGCTTTTTGCTGGACTTTAGGCACCTTAGGCACTTACGTAAAAATACTGCTGGCTGGAGCATGTGTTCCTATGCCTAGAGAAGGAAATAGGCATTAAAGCAGTAACAGGTTGGCAGTAAGAACAAAAGCAAAAAGTAAGAGTTACATGTTTAATGTCATAGTCTAAATATACCAACACCAATTTTCTTCCAAAAAATTACATCTACCTGCTATCTTCTTTGCAATTTTTGCATACGGTTTCCATATCCTCATTTCCCTGAGAAATGATTTAACAGATAGTGTGTTTATACCTACATCCTTCCCCAGATGCAGTCCAGAGCACTATAATGCTGCCTATCAACTGGAAACATGCCTGAGTGTCACAGCCATGGTCTGGGCATGTTTTTCCTCACTGGACACAGCTGACAGTGAATACAGAACAGCCTGAAGTGAAAACAGCCTCAACTCCTTCACAGCAGAATATCCTCCTGAATGTCTTGATAACCATAACCTGTGCATGTACTGTGGGAGGAGATAGGTCTTTTAAGTGTCCTGTTCTCATTTCTTCACGTAGGCTTTCGCCCATGAATTTCTGAGGCCTCTGTAAAGACACAGCATTTCAACTGTGTAAATCTCATCCTTAACTAAATGATACTGAGCCTAGGACACATCAGTGAAGGATGAAGAACATAGAGACTAAAGACTAATCGATTTGTTGTGTAGTCATTGGCAGTGGCTAAAAACAAGGGCTTTGGAAAGGGTGTCTGAGCAGGGCTGGCCTGAAGAGAAAGTGTCCCAGAACATCCCTCCAGCCTCTGCCAGTTTGCAGCTTTGGGCTTTCTTGTGCAGTCTTAACTAGGGGAACACCTTATAATGAGTTGTTAATAGGGGCTTTCTTCTTTGAGAGAAAGGCAGAATTGTAACTTAAATAAAACTTTAAACCTCGGGAGAATCATGAATTTGATCTGTGACTGCCAGGCATACAACTGTACTTTTTTGTTACTAATAACAGCTCAACTAGAAAATACAGTAGAACACTGGACTTCTGTGCAATTCAGATGCCAAATGAATTTTAGTACATGACAGCTGAGAAACTTTCCCTGAATAGAAAATTAGGAGATTTCTGAAAGTCTTACTGTTGCTAATGAAAATTACAGCACTTTCAGTATTGCATAGTGCATATTCTGCCAAAATAGTATATTTAATATCTGATACTCAGCATCTTTTGTGATCTGATGTACTTCACTGAAAGGCATGATATGCACTACCTTAGTTCTGTCATGACTACAAGTATGTCAAAGGAGCTGCCTCTCATACATACTTTTTTTTCCTTATTTTAGGAATTAAGAAAGCTTATAGTGATCCTGTGTGAGAGATTGATTTAATAATATCAGTAAAATATTAAATTATAAATAATTGTATAATTCTTGTAAGCTCCTAGAAATGATTACTTAACATGAATAGCTAAAAATAATCTTTCAAATACTGCAAAATAGCTGCATTGGCTTTGAAGTTGCTACACTTACTCTAATACATCCTATGGTAAAGATTCAGTGATACACTGTTTCCTGAGTTATGTAGAAACTGTCTTGCTTTTGTGTAACTCTCCCTGAGAAGTTTCACTGAAGATCTTTTAAAATGTATGTGTATGTGTGTTTAAATATTTATGTATGAAGCACAGACATATACACACTTAAATACCTTTATATATGTATGATGACATGAAAAGTATAAAAATTTATGCTTAGTCTTGACTGTTGCTGAATATCTTCCTGAATAGCTTCACGGTTTAAGGAACACTGCTGTCATGGTCTGTTGTAGGTAAGAGTTATTGCTTACTCCACTGATATTTCATTATGATTTGTTTGTAGCTGAGGTCCTTCTCTTTTGGATAATCTGTGTGGCTTTATTTGGGTAGCATGTTAAAGACACTTGAAGAGTGCACTACAGCTCTCCTTCAGTAGATCAGAAAATGAAAAACATAGGCTAACTTATTGACATTACTAGTTATTAATTCAGATATTAATTTTACCACAATGTAGAAGCATCAGTGTACAATTCTATGTGATCCTTCAGGTTCAAGTACCAGTGATTGTTCAGCTGTTGTTCCTGGGACATTTAACTGGTGATGTAGACCAAATTAGAAACTTCCATTGATCACATACAGTATCTATGATTAGGTTTTTCTTAACACTTTCTTACAGACCTCTTAAAATTAGTCCACAAATTCTCAGGGTTCTATAGTCCATGTGTTGAAACCTGTTGACTAAATAGTGTTGACATAACTCATCAGTTAGCCAGGTGATGAAACTTAGCTTATTGGCTTTTTATCTGTGTAGCAGTCCCAGAGGGAAGAGACAAAATGAGCTCCCTTCATATTTTATTTCTCTTGACTGGCAGCACTAATATCACTTTTATAAAGGTGGAGTGCTTTTAGTTCTCTAACTTGCCTTTTATAAAAGTGATGTGTTTTGTATCAAATACCTGGTTGCTTCAACATTTTGTAAAACACAATTGATATTCTATAGAAATGGACTAAATCCTTCTTTATAACCTGTGATAAATTCATTTTACAAGCAACTGCAAAATACTACATTTCACTCTGGTGGGCCGTAAGTTCTGTAAATGTGGTTAGAATACCCTGACAGTGGTCTTTTGTATCAAGGAAAAGTATCCCAGTAAACAATATATAAAACTCTTACCCGGAAATTGTTACTAAAAAATTGTGCTTCATGTAGCTGTAGAGCCTTAATCTTCTGCAGTGGTCATCTGCTGAATCCTCTAAATTGTATCTAAAAGGAAAAAAGAAAAATCACAAGTGCTTCATTCTATATAATTAATTACTTAATGAAAAGTACTTAAGTTATTTGAGGAAAATGCAGATTTTGATACTGGAAGACTGTACTTATTGACCATGTTGTATTCTACTCTGTAATGCTGACAAATTCTAAACCTCAAGTGTCCAGTATAGAGAAGACTGCTTACAAAAGGCATCCATTTGCTGTAAATAAAAATTCCCCGATAATATTGGTGTTTATCTGATTTGCTTGAGAAGACAGCATAATAGTTTCACAGAAGAAGGGAAAAATAAAAACAGTGCAATGACCTCTGTGTTGAATTTCTGTGTAGGCAGGTATTTCCTTCATTATATTTTACTATGACAGGCAAATTTTTATTTCCATCTGTTTCATTCTAAAGAGAAATGCCAAAGAATTAATGACTTCAGGTTATTCACTGGATCTGTTACATTTTACTTTCACATAATTTATGCAGTAAATAAAAATACTGAATTTAGAAATACTTAATATTTCAGGCAAACTTCCCATGTTTTCTCATAGTGTGAGCCAACAAGCCACATTTGAATGAACAGATTGGAGAGATGGACTTTCTATCTTCTCTCACTTGGTGTTAGATCCATTCCCTTCCATCTGAGGCTACTAAACTGGTCAGGATGTTTTTTGTCTGCATGGCATGGGTGGGAGAGAACATTTATAAAGAATGAAGAGGAACATTCCTGGATGTTTGCCAAAAAAGACAGAAATCGGCTTTTTTTCCTCAGCCTGAACACACCCCTCTCAGAAAGATTTGTTGGAAAGGTTGAAAAGTTCAGATTCCCCTAATGTAATGTTAGTGTTTATGCAACATTTTTGTTCCATTTAATCTTCCCCACAGAATCAAATACGGCTTATGGAACTAAGGTTATGCCACCACTGTACTGTTGATTTTGTGTTGTTTTTTTTATGGTGTTGCTAAATCCACTTCTTTTTTTTTCTATTTCAAGAACTCTCATTTGGAGAGGATTTAATCTAACATGTTTCATCTTCATTTTTCTGCCCTGCAATGGAAAATACCCAGGCTTCATTTTTCATGTGAGCCTCAGAATATTTTCACGGTCTTTAGGGCAAGTGCAGGGAGAAGACAGAAAGCTGATGAACTCAGAAATTTTGGCATGTTTATACATTGATTTAAGTTAATACATACAATCTTTTCTAACTCTGTTACTTTGAAAGCTTTTTGACATCTGTTGGCACTGCTGGTGAATTTCCAGCTATGAGACCCATATGGTATGATGGGAACATTGGTTGAGTTCAAGATTTTTTAAAATGTACCCCAACTGCCAAATTCTGTTGATGTTGCAGAGTTTCTTCTCAATTATCTTTTCCTTACTTGTTATCTCAAGTTAAGGAACTTTTATTTCTGTATTCCATTGCCTTTTTCGGTAATATGTGAATTTCAGTCTGTCCAATGGAACTCTCCTTAATCCCACAGACTTGTTTGTTAGCTGGCACAGAGAGACACTATGTTTTAGCAAGCTCTAGGTCTTGTGCTCCATTTTTCACAGGGATCTGTACCTTCAGAAGAATTTTTTGTTCTTCTCTGGTATAATTAATAAACATAGATACAAAACCACAGTTTTCATTTAAATATATAAATAAACATTGAAAAATATTAGCACCACACCTAAATATCATGTCACAAAGAGCCAGAGAAAAAATATGGAGGTTTTTTGGCTGAAAAAAATTTTTCTGTAATCTCAATCCAGTGAGGCAAGGAGATGCCTTTGGACAACTTACTTATAAGATGATTCCTATCAGAAATGTAATCAAATCCACCGTTCTAATCAAAGAGCCAAACAGCACTTTATACTGGTAATGAACTCAAAATGTAGCTAGTGCACTGCTAATCCTATGAAGGTATTTTCAAGAATCAACAAAGATCCTTCTTTAAAATACCATATGTTAAATAATGCTGCTTCCTTGAATTAAAACAATATATATGTATTATCCTCTTAAAGGCTAGTATTTTAGCTTTTGATAAATACAGGGTTTGCAGTAAAGGAATTACAAAGCTTCTGAAGTAAAGTGTATTTACTAGCTCTGCAGAAATGATTGAGGTTGTTATTGGGGTTGGCTGGGGTGTTATTACCTTGTAATAATGTTCCTCTCCCTGTTACCTCTCTCTTGAGCAATGTGTACTCAGAAAGTGAGGCATCAACTAATTTATGCTAAGTAACCATTGGAAAGATGGACCTGCAAGATTATAAAATGTAGCCAGGAGATACATAAAGCTGATGTGAATAAAAGGTCTTTAGTAGAATTGTCTGTATTTTCCATTTTTTTTGCAAAGTAACTACGTTGTATAAACCATTTTCCCATGAGCAGGCTATACAACATTATGTGGAATATGCCTCTTAAAACATTAAGATATTCTTTCGAGCTGTAAGTAATGTATCAAAATATTGAAACAAAATCTGTAATATATATAATCTTTGCTTCTGATTGTCTTAGTTTTTCTGTTCTAGAGCAGACTTGTGCACAAGCTGCCACAAATCTGTAAACGCCTACACTGCAACTAGGATAAATCGTATTTATTTTTTGAGTGGATGGAATATTTTATGGTTGGAATACAGATAGTTTCACTAGTGAAAACTTCAGGATAAAGACCTTGTCTTGGTAGTTAGCACAGTGTTATTCATGCAGTAGAGGGATGGCTATAAAATGGTAGGTTCAAAATTGGAGATAATTTTCCAAAGTTAACAGAATAATGTTAAACAATTTTAATGAAGACCTGCGAGAGCTTTGGGTGAAAATGCTGAGATCTCTTGAAGTCATCAGATTATCTAATAAGCCTAAATAAAATCAGAGAGTTTTAAATGTTTGTCTGATACAATTGGCAATTTCTTAAATGAAGACCTTTGAATGTTTTAACAGTTCCATTTCTTTAAAGTTCAGATATATGCTTTATTCAAAACTTTACAATTTTCTGTTTCTGTTGAATTAACCACTTTCACACATCTAACTTTCATGTTTGAATATTTTCTTTTGAAGTCTAATAGTGTTTCCTTTCCTGAAATTTCCCACTTGTTGTTTCAGAACTTAGCAAAATAATTTTATATGTTTTTAGAATAAGCTACTCTTAAATTATTTAGAACATCAATGTCTTTTATGTCTTAATCATTCATGACAGTATGTAATGATGACTGACCCAAACAAGCCTTCTGGAATTCAAGCAGAAATCTTCTCTGATGTAATCTTCTGTCAAAATCTGCTTTTTGCATTCATTATTTTGAGCCCATGTAAGCTCATCTTTTAGCACTTTCAGCAAAATTGTATTTCTGTTATGTGCTTAGGTTAAGATACATTGCAAATATTTCTTCATTCTTATCCACTAGTCTAATTACTCTGACCAAAAAAAATTAAATTAGGATGGTTTAATATGATTTCTTCTTGGCAAATCTGTGTTGTCTGTTTATTGTCATGTTATCCCCAGGTGCTTGGAAATTGATTTTTGAATAATTTGTTTTAGTAAATTTTCAGATATTCCTGTTTAGTCAACTATTCTGTGAATCCCAAGATACATATAAAAAGGAGGGGGGAAAAGTGTAAGTACTGGCTTTGCTGCCTTAATTCTAACCCACCCTGTTTTCCATGTGTTGTCAGGGCTAACAGCTAAAATCTTGTTTTCACTTGATGAACAATTCTGTTAGATTGCTAAGTCCTGCTGAAATGCAAATCTAAATATGATTTTATTCTTTCCCTTTCACTCTTTTTTTGTCTGCTCTGATGTCCATTTTATTAAAATTGTCCCCAGTGCTTGGTCATAAGTATGTGCTTTCTAAAGTCAAAAGAAAAAATTTCCAAATGGTTTCATACTTCTCGGTTATCAGTGATTCCACTTTTTTGTGTTAATGAAAAACTCTTTTGTGCTTCTTTTGCTTACAATGTTTAGCCTTTTCTTGATTGGCTTAATGCACCTTATTTGTCATTACTTACCACCTCCCTGGTAAGCGAGAAATTGATGCTATTCCTTTATAGGTGATAGTGTTTACACTCTTGGTACTATTCTTTTTTTAAATGTCAATCATTCAAGAGATCTCAATTTAGACTCTTAAGTCCCTTCATGCACTTCATTTTTATCTTCCTGTTTGAAGTAAGTTATTTTTCTGCCTCCGGAACTAGGTTTCTGTGTCGAGGTTTTTTATGGAACAAAACAAAACTTTGAATGTTTACCCAAGAGATCTTATCTTTTGTTTCCTCGATTTGTTAAAGTCTGGTTTTGGAATGTCATTGTTCTTTATGTGCTGTGGCAATTCCTTCCTTTTGTAGTATTTGAGAGCTCTGTTTTAAGGCAACTTTCACTCAAACTCTTGACTCTTGACCAGCTCTCTGTACAAGCAGGAACAGGAACAGCACTCCTACCAGTACTAACCCACTTGTTCGGCTGTCTGAGGCTGTTTCTGAAGAACTGAGGCTGTTTCCAGAAGAACTTGTTAAACAACCCACATCCTCCACTGCTGACATAACAGCATTAGGGTACTCGGTTTGCCATCATCCCCACCTTGTGTCCTTTGATTGCTTTTGTTAATTGCTCAGAAAAAGAGTCATTGACCTTCTGACTGCATTTGATACCTCACTGAGTCCTATTGTGACATTGGTTCAGTCTTTGATTTTATCCTTATCCAAGGGTAATGGTCTCTGCTAGGTCTTACTCTCACCTGTTTTAGAACAGCAGGAAAATATATTCATCACAGCTGCATCCCTGCCTCTATTTTTCACTTGTATGTCCTTTCTTAAGTAGTGTTTTATAGCTCGAGAAGAGGACACTCTATCACAGTACTATACATAATGGTAGATTGATACTACATTTTGTTTAAAAGAATAAAATCTGAGCTCATAAACTAAATCTAGTGACTTGAGTGAACTGTGCTAAATGGCTGGGAAGTATGTCATGATCAATGTATTGAGTACAGCATTTGTGACAGGAGGAAGAAAAAGTATAGAAGCCTGAATGAGAAAAAAGAACATTATTCTTCTAAGGGCATGTCCAATACTGATAAAAGGGTGGCAACTGAAAATGTACCAAGATACTGCTTAGAAATTATAAGATCAGCTAGAAAAAGTCTAACAAGTTTAAGTATAGGGTAGGAAATTATTGGAAACTCTTATAATGAATAATTGAAAAATAGGATTGAAATCTGAAAGAGAATTGCTTTGTTAACAGAAATTTTGAATAGGATTGGGTATGAAATGCTTGTGCAGATTAGCACTAAGATTAGCTAAATATTCCATTTATTGAGGGCACATTTCAACTACATGACCAGAATATAGGAAAATGAAGTATGTAGACACCAAAAACTATTTTAACTCATACAGAAAAATAAAGGGAAAATGAAGATGATGAGGACTAAAGATACTGCTTAAAAGGCAAATTTCCACTGTATGCACATGACAGTACATACAGAATATTTTGCTAAGGAAAATGCTGTTGCTTAGCATACAAGGAATTCTGCATTTCTTGCTCACAAGAAATTTCTTCCTCTAAGTGTTCCTTCCCCCTGCCCCATAACAGCAAGAAGGAGTTAATGAGTTCGAAGGGGAGGGAAGATGCCCATTAAATCTGTGATGACAGGAATCTCCTGTCCGAGGTTCCTGTTCAGGGTAATGTACAACAGCTGTGGCTGCTCCTGCCCATGGACTACAGTAATGATTGCAGAATAGCTGCTCTGGTGCTCAGAAGCCTTGGGGAGGAATTTGCTCTCTCTTTTTACTCTGCAGTATGTAGAGCTAATTCACTTTGCATTGCAAGGCTGTGTAGAGTTTGCTTCTAAATACTTACTTGAAAAGGAAATTTCTCAACAGAAAATTAAAACTTTTATGTTGTCATGTACGTATCATATATTTGTTGTAGCCATTCAAAATTATTTATTTGGTTGTATCAGTGGTTGTTTCTTTCCAAAAATAGCTTGTGGAGTGTAAACATCTGTTTTATAAGGTCATAAAGGGACTTTTTTAATAGTTTATATATGGTTTTATTTAATCTCTCTGAAACCAATATGTAAGATTTTACTGTGGTGTAGAGACTGACTTTTTACTGCCTTCATTACTTTTTTTCTGAAGTGCTTCCTAAGAATTACAGGTCTCTGTAGCAACGAGGGTTTGGGGACTTGTTACATAATAACAGGTATGCCACTTTATATTCTTACTTACTCTGTGAAAATCTCTCAACACAAAATGTATTGTTCAAGAATAATACCATATATGCTGTATCACATAATAAATATCTAGTGCATCTCATTAGATGAGAAGCTATCTAGATTTTTTGGTTACTGTTCTTTCTTTGGATAGTAAATATAAAGCACATGCTTCAATTTTATAGAGAACTTGAATTTCCTTAGTGCTACCATTCTCCACTTCCTTGGTTTTTCATCTACAGGGACTTATTAAAAATAATTTTGAGTCCTGGGGAATTTTATGTTGTTTTGTTTGCATTATAGGCCATCCTGCCATTACAAATCCATACCACCTTTAGTAGGAGTCTTCACACTTACTTCTACATTCAAAAAGGTAGTTGTTGAATCAAAACATAGACTTCCACACCAGAATTTCAGAAAAATTTTGCCTTTCTTTGGACATTTTAAAGCCTTTTGGGGGAAAACGTCATATGATACAAATAATTATGAAAATGTATGTCAGAATTAACAAAATATCTGTGTATTAGAAATATCTAGCAAATATTTAGATATTTTTCCATCTCATACGTTATGACTTCTTTTAATTGTGCAGCTGTCATTTCATAACATTTTAACATTCTTGTTTAAGCAATACTAACAAATAGCACTGAACTGTGGGAAGCCATTGATGAACAGCAAAGGGATAAGAGGGGATGTGTTCCCAAACTTCCAGAACTGAGTGAAAGCCTATATACAGTGTACACATAATCATCCATTTTTCTTCAGATCTGAGTGCATATTTCATAGTTCTTGCAGATTCATTCCAAGCTTCCAGAGTATGGCGACTGAAGGTGGTCTTTGATCTACATTCATTTAAAAGATCAATGACAGAAATACCACTGAATCCTACTATGACAACTTAATAAAGAGAGTAGGAGTTTGCAGCCTTTCAGATAGAAACAGCCTTGAGGCCCGTTCTGTGCTATTCTGTGAAAAAGGCATGATGTTTAGTGCTTGAACGCTAGTGCTATTTCATAACATTAGTTGCCTTTGCCTTTCCAATTTTCCATCGTCTGGTCAGCCATGACTTTGAAGAGGCTGTTAGAAGGGCACTGTGTGCTCCACAGTGCAGCAGGACGAGGACCATTATTAGACTGTGTGGGAGATGAGAAATGCCCAGTCCGGCCCTGCAGGCTGCCTGCCCCTGCAGCCCCCAGGGCTGGGAGGAGCACGGCTGGAATGCTGCTCCCAGCCCCAGCTCCGCAGTGCAGGAACAGCGTGGACATTGCCAGTCTGCAAAAGGCCACCAAGGTGGATCAGAGACTGGGTGTGGAAAAGATCTGAGTGGTATGAAGAAGACAGAGTGATAGTGGAGCAGTTCTAATGGTGCCTATGGAGAGCTTTGTGGGAGGTGTTTTTAGGTACCTCAGATGTCTAGCTAAGAGAAGGCACAAGACAAATACAAGTGTGATCCTTTGCATAAGGCTTCAGACTAGGACACAGGTGAGCTGGGTGATATTTTTGTCTGCACACCACTTTCTGCATAATGATTCTTACTTAAAACATCTGATTTCTTTGAGACTCAGTTCTACAATCTGAGCAATTAATTACTATCTTGTATGTTTATGTAAATTGTTAATGAAGCACTTTCAAATATTTGAATAGAAAATACTATAGGGGTTAAAAGTATTCTTTTATTAACAATAGATTTTTCTTTTGTTGAAGTTTACTACAATATTCAGTTCTTGTTGCATTTGATTGTAAATTAGCTCATTGAGAAGCTGAACAAATCTGTGAATTCATGACAGAAATATTTCTATGAAGTAATTTACATGGTCACGCTTGCTAATCTGGCAAAACTTTGTAAAACTATGTAAATAATTTAACTTCAGAATATGTAATGCAAACTTTCTTATTGTTGCTGTAAGAACAACTACATTAGTTCAAATAATTACATAAAGTTATGCTCTCTGACAAGTGTGGGATTTCAAGGGAAACCATTGTATTAGGCTTGTAGAAGTCCTGTAAAAGAAATTTTGCATCCCTATTTGATCAATTTTTTTTCAGATGAGGAAATGTTTTCTGTCTGTATTCGTGCTACTCTTGTTTCAAGAGTATACAAACAACATTATATTAAGTTTGTCCTGAGCCAAATTTGGATTATTTTTTCTTTTGTATAAATGCTTCTGCTATTGGTTTTCTTTAGATGACAATATATGTGTGAATTACTTTCCATTACTTTAGTTAAATATGAGATTGAAAGTTGCAAATTATCTTCAGTCAAAAGTGTGAATTGAAAGAGTACAAGTTTACTCAGCAATGTACTATTATTATTATTATTCTATAGTCGCTCTAGAATTTTCTCTGCACATTCATGCATCAGAGTGTACATCCTTCTCTGCCTGAATCCCACAAAGAGCTTGTGGTCTTGACCTTTAGGATTATTTTTTGCTTTTTCTAAACCTGTGGGTTTGTGTATTGAATATCAAGACATATTTTGGGGATATTTCTGCTTGAAGTATCAATAGATTTGTGGTATTAAGTACAGGTTTCCCTGTCCTGTGTTTGTAAAGGCAGTGTTAGTCTAACTGTGTCTGCTCTGACTGCCAGTGCCAGAATTGCTGTCTGTGACATTACTCTGAGATTGGAAGCAAAAAGGCAGTTGGAATATCGTGAGGCAGGTAGGCACATTGCCTGGCCAAATGCCCAGGAGCTTGTCTGAGTCTCCCTGTAATGCTTGCCTCAAAAATGCTCTAATGAGTAAATGGTGTAGACAAACTGTGAAATCATTCTGAAATCCAGCCTCATGACTACTTTTGCACCGTACTGTAGATCTGGCATCTTGAAATCACATTTAAGCTACACTTACCTTGTGTAAGTGTGATATCTTGTAAATGGATTTAAAATTGCATTAAGGTCCTCTGGAAATCAAATGCATAAACTCTTCTTATATTAAAATATATACACTGCTAGTTCCCATGAAAGCATTGTATCATGTCCTTGGAAAAAAATTGTGGTGTTAGGTTTCCTTATTTATGCATAGAAGCTGGGGGGTTTCTAATTAACTAATTAGCTCAGTTACTCTGAGTCTTCTACATAAATTCAATTTCTTTTGTCATCATTCTAATTTCATAATAGTTGTTCTACATTTGAGCAACAGAAGTGAGGGGGTTTTAAGTGTTGTTAGGAGATTGAAGAAAAATTATTAATTTCCTGCCTCCAGCAAATGTTGGGCACTTAGTTCCCTTGTAGCTGTGAGGTGGTGTAGCACAATGATTTAAATTCTGAAGTTTGGCTTCTGTCTTCTCCCTCTGTGCTTTCAAAATTGTTTGGGAGATTTCGTCACGAAGTGCTTTGTGTATTTCTTTAACAGCTACTCCATGCGAGCACTAAAGATAAGGAGTAGGCTTAAAACTGCCACCATAAAGATCCATTTGTAGATTGGCTTTCTGGCCCTTCACAAATAGATAATTTCTGTTGACTCCACATTTGAACCATGCATTTGTTCCCACTTGAGTGACCATTTCACCAGTGCTTTTTCTGCATCTTGTCCTGAATCTTTATCATCTTCATACAATTCGTAGCTGCTCCAACCACTGCTTAGTTTGGGTGATCCCTAAAAAAGGAAGAAAACGTGACTCCTATGACAGACAATTTTTGAAATGCCAAAATATCCAGTAAGTAGAACTTCCAAAATTTAAGTGGCTTTGTTTCCTGCTAGTGAAGAGAGCATGGCAAAATTCACAGCTTGAAATTGATGCTTAGATCTCTGATTTTTCCTTTGCCAATATGCAAAGGCCAGCATTGCTGGCCGAGCACATCACTTAGTTTTAACCTGTCATTTCAGTTCTCTATTAACATTTTAAAGAGCATAATTCTGTGATTGTGACATTATCTGTAGTATATGAATACAGCTGCTTCTAATAAGATTAATTACTGGAGATGTTTTTGTTGTTTCTATGGGAGTAATTAGGTACATCAACCTAACCATGCAAAAACTCAGCATAATATGGAAACAAATTGGCACAACTGTATTCTTTGCCATGAAGCTTACAAAATATCAGACTTGGCACATTCCCAGAGTGTGCTGTTGTCCTCCCATCTTGAGGACTCATCTGCAAAGTAATGGTTTGTGTTTTTATGAAGCAGAAATGAATTCCTGAATCCATATATCTCTACTTAGATATATGTCTTTTCACCTTTTACTGAGTTTCAGTAGGTTACTGAGTTTCACTGGCTTGTTGAGAAAGGTCTGGTAAATCAACATTAAACTGAAGTAATTTTCTTTCCTATAGATCATGTATTTTCCAAAACTGTATCATATATTAGTCTAAGCTAGTTTGCAGTTCGGAGTTAAGACCCAGTTCAAAGCATTGTTTAAATGTGTGTGTATATATTTATTTATTTATTTATATCTCAAAGGAAAAAAAAAATCTACCATGATCCTACCATGTGTTTTCTTCATTCCTTATGTTATTGCATGGTGGTTCAAATTGGTTACATGATTGATTTGTATTTTGTTATTGGTAACATGGTTCTTTCCTTCAGTCATAGACCTATTCTTGAGGTATTTTGAATATTTTTATGCATCCAACACCATGCGATCCCAATTATGAAAGCTGTTATTCACCATCACGCCCAACAAAATAATGACTTGACCAAACAAACTAATAGAATACTTCTCATCTTATTCATAAAATCTGAAAAAATCCCTAACCAATTCAGGCTTATTTGCCTTTCATTCAGTATTTGTATTTATTAGTGACTATCATAATAATCCAAATAGCAGATGAAAAATATCTGCAGTTGGTTTGCATAAATTACAGCTCATCATTTGACTAAAATAGTGTGTGAAATGCTACTGGAGTATGTTGAAAGCCACAGTAGTTTATATACTATGCTTTTTCACACAATCATGCTGCATGAAGGGAAAGACATGTCAGTATGTTCAATTAGGATTTTATCTGCCAGTCACATATCAAATAAGAAGGTTGTTTTAACACTAATGCCTCTGGATGCAGCTGGCTGTTACTAGGAGCTAAGAAACCAAGATCAGAAACTTCAATTATTGGTACTGTGCGGAGTGGAAAATTACTTTTTAAAACATCCACGTTTGCTGAATTTGTTTATCACAGCTAACGTTTGCTGAATGATGGCTGAATATTGGTAATTATATTTGTAATGAAACATTCTTTTATTTGGTTATAAATTTATTATATGAACTTAAAGTATTTATTCCTCAAAATGACATCTGAAGTAGAAACAGGGAAGTAAAAATTATATTCATAATTTAAATCTACCATAAGCAAATAAGATAATCTCTTACTTGATGGAAGTGTGCTAGTGATGATTTGAGGCACTGGTAATGCAACACATATTTATTCAACAAACACCACCATTATTATCAGGTCTTTGCACTGAAGTCCATTTTAAATACCTACATTTTGACTGCTCAGGAATGAAAATAATTAGATTTTATATGCTTCAAGGCAGGTTTGGCTACTGATGATTTAAATATCTACAAAACCCAGTTCATCTTAAATTCCTCCTGATCCATGGATTTCACACAGTGGATGCTGGAGTAGGTCTTTGCTTAACAAATGCTGACTGAAGTCAGAGTCACATTTTTGGCACAAATAAGCTAGAATAATTTTTACTAGATCAGTTGTTGTTCTGTTAAGGATATACATATATGGTATGTGAATTTTTTCAAAGTATGGAAGCTTCCATCTTTGCTTAAACCCGGGAAAGTTTGAGGTTGCTGTTTATCCTGCACAACTTTTAAGGCCTCTAGCTTGCTTCCACCTGCAGAAGTGCTGAATGCCAGAGCTGTGCAGACTACATGGAATGGAGATTGAACCAGAAATCAGATCCTCTCTCTTACAGTGGGCACAGGCAGAGGATAACTAGTCAAGCACATAGCAGACTATCTGGTATCCTGCCTAATTAAAATACAATGTAGGTGCTGTAACTGTTGTCTTGTAAACAACTGGGGACTACTTCAGTTATGCTGCTGGATGAAAAACACAAAGTGTGCATAGACTGGTTATACGTGCAAGTACCAGTTCAAATAGGTACATACAGGGAAACTATAATCAAAAAACTAAAATCATGTAAATAACAGCAAAACTAAGAGAAGCAAAAGTGTTTGATAGCATCCAGTTTTCATATTAAAATTCCCAAAAAAAGCAACTCTTGAAAAAAAATCACATCCTTAGAAGGATCTAAGACACACAGATGATTCTTTCTGACCTAGATGTTGTAAATTTAGTACCCTTAGAATGCACCAGTTCACAACACAACTTACTGCTTATTTCATACAGCCTATTGGATAAATTTAAATCATAGCATAAATATAGGTCTAAATCTGCATTTGCAAAGCTTTGAATCCAGTGTGTGCCCTCTAATTTGGCATGATGTAAATGTGATGGGCAAACTTACACAAAGTCAAACTGCATCTCATGTGGGCCTTAAATAGAATTTGGTTTAATAGAGTTTTGTATTTTAAGCACCAGAAATCTGTGTGGGTGTCAATTTAGATGTTCTCAAAACTAGGTATGCAGCTGCAACTCAGAGTTTTGGTTTTTCTGTATAGTTAAGAACTCTTGGATACCAAGTACTCATAAGATAAGTGTAGTAGAAAATATTTCTCTTACTGATGGTTTAAGTCAGCTTTATGATTTTTCTTAAGAAATGCAGTATTTATTTCATGGGCCTCATTACTAGGTTTGGTGGAAGATTTGAACATGATTTTTTACACTGTTATTGTGCTCTTCATCTTGAATGCTGTGTATTTCATAAAATGCTTCTTAATCCCTCATAAATTCCTTGAAAGGAAACACTTAAGATGTTAATTTGACAAGAAAATTTTCAGTTGTACTGGGAGGATAATTTTCCCCAATGGACAGTATACTTATTTGTAGCTTCCCAAAAAATCTGTTTTGTCATGTGCATATCAGACCTGAAACCCCTATGTAGGCTGGAATAAATAGTAAGAGACTGAAACATTATTGAGGTACATACAGCTCAAGTTTACCATCAGATTTTCAATTAAATAGACGCATTTGGAGTTTTTCAGAAAAAAAAGTATTTATTTTACATACAAAAAATAATTTCCCGATAACTTCATATCAGCTCATCATTGTACACAACAGAGATGTTTCTCACTGAGAACTAACTTTGAAACATGAACAATGCGTTTTGAACTCACATTAGAAGGAAGATAACTATGCAATAGTATTCTTAAACCTCGAGAAACAGAGAATAATGGATGAAATACTAGTCTTAGTGAAGTCAAAGTAAAATTCATGAGCACTTCAGTGTAGTCAGGATTTCCTCTTCTATGTTTCTTGTAATAAAATATATCAATGTATAAATTCATTAGACTTTAAATGCACCACACAAATACAAGAAAGGGTAAAAGTTGTAATGTTCGGTGTGCCAAAGTAGCATTATCCCAAAGCTTCAGACCTGTAAAAATGCTTGATGTAGCTAAACAGAAAGAAAAGAATGTAGTTAACATTTAAAGTAAAATTTAGTCATGCTAAATTTTGGATTTGAGATTTAAGATAATTGTGCACACTATAATCAGCATCTTTGCTGGGGGCTACAAAAACATTATGCAGTATATCAGTTATAGAACCCAGCACTGAATGCAGCAGACAGATAGAAGAGATACAGGGACAAGACCAAAATTAATGGAAACAGAGAATTTAAATGAATATACTTCGTCTATTCTCAGCTATTTTTTCTCTGTGAATTTGCCTAGTCCAGCTTCTGTCTGCTGGGTGTCCTTTTTCCAGTTCTGTTGTTTTAACTCATCCCAGTTTTCAGGCATGTTACCTTTTCCTTATAAAAATAAGGACCAGTTTACGTATTCTTGTGCAGCATTTTGAATCTGTAGCAATCAAAAAGGGATTTTTTCTGAACTAAGCCATTAGCAGTTATGATGTACTTTAAAACATGAGTTTGTATATTTAAATCAAAACCTAATTTTTTTAACAGCACAGATTAGGCCACTTCTGACATTGCTGTTTTAAATGGGTTTGTTGTAGTTTGGACTGACTGGGGACTACTGTACAAGTCCGGTGATGCACAAGAAGAAGCAGAAGCCAGTTTGCTCTGTCTCTTGCTGAGTTATATCTGAGCTGAAGAAAAGGAAAAATCATAAATAATGGTACCAAACAAAGAAATTGCATCATGAATAAACATGATTAAGATTCGAGCTACCAATTAAAACAATGCCATTTTAGCATAGTCCATTTTGGTTTGGGTTGTTTTTTTGCATTATTTAATTTCAAATACTCATAATTTAAGGCTGAACTTAGCTGTTCAGTTACTAAGACTGTCCTAAATTTGTAAAATTAATCTGTGAAAAGTTGTGCTATAGCATTTTACTTCTAATTCTTGAAATAGGTATTATAGTGAAGGAACTTCAAGGACTTTATGCTCTGCAAGGCCAAAACAATTAAAGGTTTAATCACATCTCATGGTTATGGCTGGTAAAATCTCTCAGGCAATATGTGTGAACCATTTTATAGTTCCATTTTGGTTATGTAGGCACTAGTTCAAATAATTGTATTACTGGACTGCCTTGTAACATTTGGATAGCTCATTTCTGTGCTATCCATTACTGGTGATGTAGACCACACTGTTTCCATAGAGATGATCTCTCTCTTTTATCTCTTGTCACATAATTCTCCATGCAACACATTAAATAACAGAGCAGAGGGGAAAATTTTTCTCTGACATCTACCCTATTGTTTTGAACTTCAATTTTGTTTATTCCTATGACAATGGTGAGCCTTTTGATCCATGTTTTCAGAAAATGAGAGAATTGTGAGACAACATATAGATATAGAAGCAGTTTTCCCTTTTAACTGGTCCATTGTTCAAGAGCTGGTGAACTGTAGTTTGTTGTCAGGATGATAGGCTTTAAGAAAGGACTTTAAAAATTGGGGGTTTCTTGATGAATTTCAGTTGTTGGACTTGTGGAGCTAAAGGATGGCGGGATTAGGAATTTACCTCTGTAACACTGGACATACCTTGGTGTGATCTGCAATGAATTGATGTAATGCCAGAGAAGAGGTTTGCAGAGTTAATGTGTGTATCAAATACAACAGAGTGTAATTACATGAAAATGACCCTTTCAGATCTGTGGAAAAACAATTTCAAAGGCAAGTTATATCATATTAGAGACATTTTGTACCCCAGTGCAGTAATGAAAGGAAGCCTGCACTCCTGATTTGTTTTAGCTGCTCATGGTGTGCCTCTGATACCTGGTAGACACAAATAGCTGCACAAAGCTGGGATTGTTTGGATGTCTGCCCTTACCTTGCCATGCTTATGAGGTTATTTACTGCTGAACAGAGACAAGAAAATCAATTGGTCATTTACCGTGTGAGCAAAAGGACACATACTGGAGGTTCTTCTGGATTGAAACAAATATAATAAATCTGTTCTCTAGCCTGTCATGCTCTATGTAGACATCCTCTCCATCATTGCTTTGTCAAAGTGAAGAAATTTGGTTTTCAACAATAAATGATTTTATTTTAGACAAACTTTGGCCTACGCTCAGTACTTCTGCCTCTTTCGATACCAGTGTTAAGTTTTTCATTGATTAGCCAGGAAAGACCTTCAATATTTAGGATAAGCAATCCTGATTTTTGCTGATAATTACAAGAGGCTGGATTTGAAATCATGCAATATTTTTATGAGCTCCCATATGTTCACTGAGATGCAGAGAAAGACTGCAGCACACCCTGAACTGCTGTAAATTAGCAGAGCACTGTAGAGTTGAGTGGCTGATGATCTGCGGCATTCTTTCTTGAACTGTTGTTATTATTTAGGTGCCATTTATCAATATTTCCTGTATTAAGAGTACATGTTCTCTCTTTCTTTAGAAAAACAGCAGATATTGACTTGCAGTCATTCTGTTCATTTTGTTAGATGGGTTTGTTTCTACCAGGTATGTACAGCAAGTGATAATTAATGTACACGGTGTGAAACTGCAAACTCTCCTACACGCCCAAGAAAAAGGATGTGTGCTATACACCAAACTACAAAATTAAAGGTTTTTTTGAATTGGACTCTGCCAGAGCAAATCCAACTATGTTATTGGACTAAAGCTTATAATGCATTTTCAGCAGGGTATCAAGTTACTGCAAAATATGTATTGCACATGCCTTATATATACAGCATCTTTCAGATTCTGATATCTTTTCTTAAAATCATGAATGAAAAAACAATATAGAAGCCTAAGCAGGGAAAAAATCAAACACTTTTTAAAACCCCTTGTACCCTTATGATGTTCTCTTCTAAACCATCTGTGAAATTCTCAAATATAATAAATTCAAAAGTTTTGCTTTAGATATTCAAATTGGTACATACAACAATTCTTGCCTGCAGACTCAATTTAACTGTCCACTTCTCCCCACCTTACATAATTATGGACTTCTCTCAGGAACTCTCAGTTCATTATGTACTCACCTATCTAAAACACAACCTTTGAATTGGCTTAATTGCTTCTGTCAGCCACATCTTAAAAATATCCTATTTGATTATCTCCATAACAGAAAACCTTATTTTCACTGTATGACTGGAAATGCCATCGAAATTGTATCAATTCCTTTATGTATATCTGAAAAGAGGTTAACTGCTCAGAAGAAAATAATCATTTTTAGTTTTGCAGTTCATTGATTCAATCCACTAACTAGTCAGACATCACAATGTCTTTCAAAATGCTCATTTTTAAATTACTGCCTTTCCCTTGCTTCAGAGGAAAATATATTTCAGGATTAGATTAAAATGTGACCAAATAAATACATACTTTAAAACATTAAAAAGGCTGGTGTTTCTAAGGAATGTGGGACTGATAGTAAAATTGAGTTGCTCTGTCTACCTTCAGCAGTTAATCAGCAATGGGAATAGCAACATATTTTTGTTAGAATATTTATATTCAAAGAGGAAATGCAAGACTCTCTAGATAAAAGAGTGTACTCCAAATCTCTGCTTGCCAAAACTGCTGTAAAAATAGTGATGAAAATAGAGTGAAGACAAAAACTCAAGTCATCCCAAGTCTCTTCAGCTTTTGGGTTAAAAAAGGGTTGCTGAAGTGCATTTAGGTCTCAGAAAAAAATCCTAGAACTTTCTTACAAGGTGAAAAAATACCAGCATGCCAGGCATTAGCTTTCCTGTCCTTATCAACCAAATAAACGAACGGTATTTCCTTCTTGTTGAGCTGTGTATTCTGGCTTTTTCCAGACCTGAGTCAGGAGTTATGGGATGAACCTGCTTTTTGTGTTTTGCTCCAGCTTTTAACCTGGCCTTTTCAAATGCTATCCTGCAGATACCTGAAAGCCAGACCATGATGTTACTTCTGGAGAGTGGTGAGCTTGGTTTCCCTTCCCCCATGTGAGTTCCTCCACCTACGGGTAAAGGCAGCAGTTACAGCACGTTTCAGGACCCCACAAATGGGGGCAGTTTTCTTAAATGAGGTAGTGTTGTGTTGGTCACCTGATTACATAAGGTACAAGATTTTGTGCCAGTATGCCATTATTCTAACAAAATCATTTGCAAGCTCAGATCAGCTGTCTCTATGTCATCTGGGGGACCACAGGTTCCTTTCTTCCTGTTTCTCCCTGTGTCTTTCCCCTGTCTTTTTCATTAGGTTTTAATTGCCTGATTGACATGTGTTTCAGGAGATTTGCTGATAGCAATTAATGGCTAGAAATGAAGATTTTCATCTCAGTTTAGGTTTGTCGACTGCCTTTGATTTGAAAAGCCATTAAATTCTGCTTCATATGGCTGTCCTTTAATGAGGCAATAGGTGAGGTTACCTGTTATGAGCTGCAATGATTAGACCTTAGTCCAGTTGCTGTATGTGCAGGGGGAAGTTATTGTGGCTATTGCAGAGCTATCCACAGTTTTAGAAAGGAGAAAAAGAGGGTTAAAGTGTAGGGAAGAGAAATAGCTCCATTTTACTTGGTTTTGAGACTTAGGAATAAACAGATAACAATCACTCTTAAGAGGGAGAGAACCAGGAGAGGCCGGACTCACAGAAGGGAGGAAGGAATTTATAAAAAATGAGAACTGTTTAATCCCACTTTAATAAGCAATAGGGCCAAATCTGTGGAGCACAACTGAGAATCCAACAGCAACATCGTGTATTTGAAATTGTTTCAGATTAGCTCTTGTCTGGTCCAGTGTAACTGATCAGTTACATTTTGTGATGGAATCCACGTTGTGCGCTGTGACAGGGCTTTGTGGAATCATGGCAGTAGAGATCTCATCAGAAAATTGGAAAATTGGCATTCAGATATGAATGTGATAGGATGAAAATAATATAAGAATATCAGATGAGTTTTCCAAATCTAAACTAAAATGTTAATACAAACACACCCGTAAGTCTACTGTATTCAAGAAGCATATATCTGACACTTTTATTCAAAAATTTTGGTGACACCTATTTTAGAGGAATGCAGTGGTGAGACTGAATAATTTTTTCTATTTTTTAAATTGCTATCTGAAAGACCTTTTGCCTGACTTTATAATCATAGAACCATATTTTTTTTTAGCTGTGCTGTAAATACTTTTTTGAAATGTAACAAGAAAATATCCATTAGTGTTAGCAACACTGCTTGAACCCTATTAAGGCATCTTTGACACAAGTGTACAGATGCAGCTTCAGGGCAGAATTATTCACATCTGCCTATATTATCATCTTGATTTACTTTTAATTTGTATTTTATTTTACGATATTGCACTACAGCTTAATCTAGGAGTAAATGGATTATTAAAAATCTGTTGAATTCCAGTAACAATCATATTTGTTTTCCCATCGTCATTTACCTGTGACTGTGCAGCCTTTTTGCTGGTAAAAAAATAATTGTTCCTGAGTTTGTGGATTTGGAGCCCCAGGTTATATTTTATTCCTTCTCTTGCTTTCTGCCTCTTTTCTCTGTCGAATTCTCCTGTTTTAACATTTAAACATTATGTACTCCCATTGTTGAAGATCGAAGTGGTATATAGAAAATCCATTTCTTCTTCTTTCTTGCATGTAGTGTTCCTGTCAGTTCAGTTTAGTGTAACCTTAAAGAAGGATTTGATTTCAGTGTGTGCTTAATTTCACATTGCCTGTCACTGATAACAAATGTGTCCACAGTGATCCAGAGCTGAATGAATTTCTGTGCTACTTCCTCAATCTCTTAGATATTATTCTATGATTATAGTTCTTTTTCTCTATTTTTCCTCTGACCAGCTTTCTTCCATAAATGAAATTATTTAAAACTGAAAGCATTATAATAAAGCTAAAACTTTTTATTGTTATGTATTTTCCTCAGGTTTAGGATTCAAAAATCCTCAATCACAGATTAAAAATATTTTTAATAGCATCAGATTCCTTATAGCCTCTGGATGTTTTGACTTTAAATGCATTAAACTTATTTGATCAGTTTTCTTTCCTGATGTACTTTTAAGGTCTGTAATGCAACAAGTGCTATATCATATACCAAATGGGAAATCTGCAGTAATGTTTAGTTGTGGCACTTGCTCCTAGAAAAATGAGTGAGTGTAGAATGTATCATTAATATGTGCTTAGTTCAGTGTGCAATATTTGCAGTATCTTTAGTAAATACAGACTATTTTTTCTGCCTTTGATTTTTTTAGTTGCTTCCATAAAAAGTACTGTTATTAATTTGTTACTTTTAGTTTGACTATACATTACATTTTTAATATCTTAACTCTTTTTTTAAGCATTCCCATTCCTCTCTGTCCCCATCCTCAGTGTACAAAAGGGCAATTGATAGGTGTGTCTTATGTTATTGTCGAGGTTCTTGTTTCCCTCAGAGCTGTTCATCCTACTGTTCTGAAGCAGATCTGTTCATCATTTCCATTATGTGTTTATCCAATGACAATCATGGAAATATAGAATAATTTAGGTTGGATAAGACGTCAAAGATGATTGAGTCTAGCCATTAAGCTGGCACTGCCAATTCCACTACTAAACTAATATCCAATTGCCACACCTAACATGTCTTTTAAATACCTCCAGGGTTACTCAACCGCTTCCCTGGGCAGCCTGTTCCAATGCTTGACAACCCTTTCACTGAAGACATTTTTTCTGATACCCAATATAAACCTCTCCTGGTGCAAATTGATGCCATTTTACCTCATCCTATTACTTACTGCTTGGGAGAAGAGACCAACCTTCTTCAGCCAAGCTCCTTTCAGGTAGCTGCAGAAAGCAGTAAGGTCCCCCCAGAGCCTCCTTTTCTCCAGGCTAAACAACCACAGTCAGGTCTGACCATTTACTGAAAGAACACTTGGTGATCAAAAGGATCTGAAGGTGCCAGGTAGATGCTTCATGCTGATGACCAGACATGCAACTGTATGATGTTTCACCTGACACTGTAAATGTGATGTATTCCTGTCACCTCATACTGCTCGGCTGTTTCAATTACAACTGAGGCTTCTCTTTCCATGTAAACTGATTATTGAAGATAAAAGCAAAACCAACCAAACAAATCCAGTAGTTTACTAGAAAATGAATTTATTTTAGAATTCCCTGGCAGAGAAAATATATTTCAAGTTTCAGGTTATTTTCCCAATGGAGAATTGCCAGCTGATACTTTTGATGAGTGTGGATTAAGCTTTCTTTTCTGGTAAGAATCTGTATAGCGAGCATACACTGATGTTAGTGGTACTACCCAAGGTAATCAAGAGCATCATTCAAATGTAAATTTTAGAAAATGATTAAATAAATATTCAAATACATTTTCTTCACAAGCTCTTCTATGAATGTTACAGTGTCTCTTCTCCATATGCTCCCTGCATGTTCAGGGGATTAGGAATTTTAGTGGTGCTCAACTTTGTATTGAGCAGAAGACTACTATTCACCTTTAATGTCCAAGAAAAGTCACTGCAGCTCTCTGAAAATCTCCCAAGTCCTACTTGGAATAAATGTATTGAGCTAAGTAATTTTATGAAACTGAAAATATTTATTTGTTCTTAAACCAGATTTTTACCTTAGGGTAATGCTGAATTTGTTGACTTAAATCATTGTTAGAAATGGTCTGCACAAATTCAAACTGATGCTGTATGTGGGAGACAGCTGGTTGTCATGGTAACTGTAGTGCAGTTTTTAATTCCACTTGGTGAGTAATGCTAGCACAATGTTACTGAATAGACCATGGCTTAGCAAGTACAAGTATCTTGGATTTTCCGTGTTGGTTTTACAAAATAGGAAAATGCTTTGTTCAGATATATATACTGCATCATTTTTGGCTTATTGCTTTTCAACAAAGACATTAAAAAATTCTATCTAAAAACCTAGAGGATATCAAAACTATATGGAGAATCTGCTTTTGGTGTGGCCCTCAATGAGTCCCAGCAAGGTGATAAAATTAAGAGACAGACAGTAAGATATCTGTAACCAGTGAATATGGTTTTGTTTTCTTATGACTATTTGTCACTGCATTTTTAATGTGCATCTATTGAAGAAATGAAGGAATATAAAAATTTAGGATGGCAGAAGAGCACAAAGTAGACAATCAATTTTTATTTTTGTTTTTATGTGTGGAAGGAAATAGGACATTAACTGAAGTTATTTCATTTTGTTAAAGCTGAGACATTCACTTAATGCTGTGCTTATGAGAAGAGCTTTGCTTTTCAGGTAATGCATTCTATGTGAAAGAAACAAAAAACAATAACTCAAGGTGTAGTTGTGGAAATAGGATCAAAATCCATTAAGTAGTTTTCTAATTACTCTTTTCTAGACCCTCATACTTACTATTAAAACACTTCTTCTTTATGTTAGATAATAGAGAAGAATGAGAATACAATTTTTAGTAGAGTCTATGCCCTTGGCAGCAGTGTTTCCATATCATTGTGGATATATAGAGCTTCCAGGACTCAGAATTCCTGATGAGAAAAGTATTTCTCATTGCTGAGATAGTCATTTTGGGACTCTGCCAGATTAAAAAAAATAACTGTCTTTCAGCTAATAATGTTAGTTATTAATTTTGTACACAATGTTAGTCCTACACTTGGCATGAGAGACTCAGCTTTTTTCTGTATTGATTTTTTTCTTTTCCCTTTTCCTACTTGAGCACATTCCTTTCAGATCCTTGCTCTAAATAATTAATTCATACTCTCAGGTACTCATGTCAGCATCTGGTATAGCAGTAGTAAAACTCCAGAAGCGTTCGTGTAGGATTCACCAAAGTACTCCCATCCGATTTAATGCAGAAAGTAAAGCTGGGAAGTCCAGAAGGAAAAGGTAGTGAAATGGTGAACATATTAAGTTTTTATGTTAGAAAATGAATATTGCTACTGTCCAAAATAAAGGCATATCAGTTTAATAGGAGACTGGAAGTGATTCAGCAAGAATGATAGCACACTAAAAAAAAAAAAAATCCATCAAACGTGACAGTGGAAGTCCTTGAGAATCTCTGCATTATACACTCTGTTGATGTGCCTGACTGGTAAAATAAAGCCCTTTAAAATAAAGGCCTCTGGTACAAAATTTTGAACACATTAAAAATACTGATGCCAGAAGAATTGACCTTTATGGAAAAAGATTAGAAAATCAGTAGAGCAAGAGGGAAAGACCAAGAGTATTCAAACTGTTGTGAATACTTGCAATAGAACAATGTAAAACAATTCATTTTTCTACTAACTAAATTGCAAATTTGCTGCTTATGTAACTAATTTACAAGACTTTAAAAGTGAACACTTCATGGAATATAGACTGCTATTTTTAATGAACATATTGCTGTTGCTTTTTCAGTATGCAGACCCTGCAGCACTAATACTTGAAGACTTTTATTAATTCAAAAGCCATGAGCAAGACAAAAAGGCTATGTTTTTCCATTCAGTCCTGTAGTACACTGAAAACTGAAAGCAGCTTTATATTTGGAAGAATTAGGAGTTATTTTTCCCTTTTGTTTGATCTAAGAAATGGGTAGAGAAGACTGAGCTGTTATAGTTATTACTATACAAGTCTCATCCCATATAACTTTAGTAGGTTAGCACCTATCTGAGTATTTAAAGGAATCTATTATATCACAAATCTCTTGCATTGTATTAGGAATCCTCATTCTCAACAGTCACTGAATGGGAATGAGGAGATTCTCCTCCAGGGCTTAGTTCAGACCTCACCTGGGTTCAGTCGCTATCTAAGTCAGTATTTAAGAAGTATCAAGTGACCTTTGGTGTCTGAACTCCAAGGGACTTACTTGAGTGAGAGTGATAGAGTGCATACTGCCCCAGAAATGTAACACCATCCTCACCCAATTTAAACTAGGATTTGTCAAGTGATGAGAGATGACAAGTACTGATAATGTGTGCAATATTTTAAAGTCTTAATCAGGGGAACATCATCACTATTTCACAAGCAGCTGAGCTACAAAACTTGATTTGACTAGAGGATTAAGATTTTAATTCAGTCAGCTTTTAGAAATAAAATTACATGGAATATGTCAAGTGATTATTTTTGTGGTAACAAACAAAAAGATTGTACACATGCCTAGGTGGTTTCTTAGCATCTGTAAAATATTAATAAATAAGAGTTAGGTTTCTTCCAACCTTCAACCAACAGGACTGTATAAAATGATCAGTAGGTTGGTGGAGACATGGTCTGATGGACAGTTCACTCAGACTTCACTTCCATTGGGATTGGGTTTGGATTTTACTGTGGATAATGCTAGAAAATATTTTTTATTTTCCCATAATTCTTTGACAAAACTCTTAGAAAAACTTAGTAGAATCAATCAAGATAGATAGTCCCTAAGCTCTTACTAGAACAGAAGTGTGTCCAGACAAATTCGTGATCTGAGATGAGAACAATGACAGTGCCTGTGATTCAGCTGGAGGTGAAAGTGTTCTCTGTGGCTCTGAATGTTTTCTAACTGAACTAAAGGACTGACGCCACAGATTTTCACATGAACTACAGATGCAATGTGCCTATGGATGGCATGCATGGTATTTGGCCAGAACTGAACTTCAGAGGTGAAATTTTGACTAACATTTCATTGTCATACTGAGCTCAGTATCTTGTATTTTGTGTCCGCACTGGGTGCACCAGAATCCTGAAGATGTGTGTGAGACTTGCAGAGCAGGGTACAGGATTTTGCATGGGAGCTTTGGGGAGTAGCAGCTACTGATAAATTCAGGCACTGGCAGTAGTGGAGTGTGTCTTCTAAAATTACTCTAAAATTATTTTCAGCAGTTTCAGCTTTCCTTCAATATCAGAGAGGGACAATGTTTCAGTAGTCATCAAGCAGCAATGTCAGCATTTCATTGCAGTCATCTTTATGAAAAGGCAGCATCAGAAAAATGCTTGGACTTCTGTACATTATAGGCAATGTAGAAGCTCACTTTGCCTCAGGAAAATTATGTCAAAATAGTTTATTAAAAATTTCTGAATTAATCTTTTTCACTACATTCCCACTTATGTTGCTAGATGAACTTTATATTTATCTAACTTAGTTAAGTGTGAATACCACATCAGTGAAATCAGAAGTCCTATCATCTTGTATGATTAAATAATTGCAATATTCAGTCATTTTAAATTACTGTATTACCTAATGGTTGCATCACTCTCTACTCGTAAATGTATATATACAAATTATCGAAGTCTTTAGAAAAATCATAATATCTGTAATGGTATGTACTACACTCTATTAAAATGCATATGAATTTTGTTTAGTACCAAGTGAATTTTCTCTTGCATGTAAGCCACCAAGTAGTAGCCCATCTCCTTTAAATCAAATTTTGCTTCTCCAACTTTAGAAATAACTTTGGTAACACTTTACATCTGACTGTTGGGAAATATTATCTTTGTTCTCATTCATAATACTTTATTATACATGATAATTACTAAGCTGCGCAGAAATACTGTTATGAAGCCTACATTAACATAATTCATCTAGTTCAAAAAATAAATTAAAAGTTATCATGGCAAAAAACCTTATGTATGCCATTTAACACAAGTCACAATTCACATGATTCCTTTTTCTAAACTGGTAATATTTATGTGTAATTGAATTTGGTGGTCAATGAGCTGTAGAAGGTATTTGGTCAGTTAGGTATTCTGTATAATTATGATGTCCCTCCTAAGATCCATGGTGATAGCTTTGCAATTATGTAGCTGAAGCTTCCACATAGACAGCTCATGAGATTTTTTATTGTCTTTATATTTTAAAATTCTAGCAGTTTAGAAGTCCATCCCGTCTTCTGATTGCATCTGCAGCGACTAAACCCACAGTATCAATGTAATAAACTTGAATATTCTTACCATCTTTCCAGAAAAAATTCGTATATTTAATGCCTGAAGATTAATTGAGCTTCTAAATATAAAGGGAAAATACTCCTTCATCACAGGCTGTTTAGAGGAAAATGCAGCATTTCTAGGAGCTAATGCATCTCTGAAGGGCCCAGTGAACCAAACTCCTGACAGGGTGAGTTTTCCTGTAGAGTGCACTGCCAGAAGCCATCCTTTTTAAAAATGAAGCTGCAGTGAGTCTCTGTAGGTCCACAGCTCATCCTGTGAATTTTCGAGTGTGTCTAAAATCCTTTAAGACTTCAGTGATCTTCCCCAAAACCCCAATAAATTCTAGTTGAAAACTCAGAGGCCACCCTTAAGAACTCTTAGATTCCCAGGAAGGTGAATTTTATGCATTCTCTGGCATAACTTTTTGCATTATGGCAAGTCAGTTGTAGACTCTGAATTGAAGCAATCAAGTAGTGCTACCTGAAAAAGTTTGTTGCCTACAGCTCTCAAATGTCCAGCATGTTTTCAAAAAACTTGATTCTCAAAAAAATAATCATATAATTTTCACACTCTCTTTTAATCACACTTAAATCTACCATGACTCTATAGTTATTTTAACTCTTTTTCTTCTTAGTGAGATTTTTATGAGCTCTATTAGCTGTATACTGGGAATGTAAGTAGAAAGTTCAAAAATTCCTTTAATCAGGAAATGCAAGAGTTCTTAAAAGGAATTTTAAACACGTCTTGTAAAATGGAGAAATAAATCAAACCTTGTCTAACTGCATTATGTAATTCTATCATAGAGCTTTTGAATATTCTCTCAAGAGTAGGTAATTTTTTGTGTGTCCATAATGCCTGAAAAGTACCCACCCTCTCTGTTAAAAAGGCTCAGAAACATTTGTGTATTTTAAGTCGGCATTTTTGCTCTTGCCTAATGTCCTGTTTGTCCTTGTGCTCATGCTGGCTGTTTGCTTACATGACTTTGATTTTGCCTGGCCAACAAAGCTAAACTCCTTTATTCTTCACTTGTGAAAGAAATTACTCGTTCTAGGGGTGACCCTAATAACCATCCTCTACATCCATTCTATTCTGGACTGACTTTTCCTCAGCCTAGTTGATCAAAATTGTGTATTATGTTTCTGATTAGGCCTTTAAAATCAGAATATTTACATGGAAATGAGTCATCTTGTATGTTCTGGATTGCATTTGTCATCTTTTTTTAATTGTTTAAATCATGGTGGCTCTGAGTCATCCTGTGATCAACCAGTGTTTTCACATCCTTGTCCTCATCTTTTGCTTTCCTAAGTGGCCTGTTTCACCAGCTTGTAATAGAGAATCTCATTATAAATATGTAAAACATGATTTAGAACATTGCCTTAGATGACATTCCTCCTTGTTTCAAGGTTATCAAATAAAAATTTGAAGTCTTTAAGCTGATTTTCGTACAAACTTCGGATATATTCGCTCCAGGCTGTCTTCTCCTTTCAAATAAAATAATTGTATTATCAATTGTAACTTGTTCCTTATTCACCTGAAACTAATGGCTACCAATTCTTAATGTCTCAAAAGAAATCAGGTGAATTGTATTGCCCTGTATGGCAAAATAGTTACTGAGGAGAATTATCATTTGGGTCAGGCATTATTTACCTTTGGTAAACCTACCTTGTCTCCCTTCATGTTCTTTTTCTTTGATTTCCTTTTTTTTGGTCACTTTTTCCTACACAATAGCACTTTAGCAGGTCAGTTGTAACTTGTAGATTTGCACATATTTTCATTTTCATAGGAAGTTTGCCAGGTTTTCAAATAGGAAATATAAAATCCTAATGTGGAGACTTTGGGTTTATACTTTTATTGGAAAAGGGCTACTGACAATCAGATTTCCAGATTATTTTATATTATCAGCTTTTCTAAAATTTCAGTGCTGTTTGCTAAATCTAACATTTCTATAGCATGACTCTAGAAAACTTTTTAATATTAATTAGTGATAATTTCAAACATTAAGATTGTTTTGTATTTTGATGCAACTCACATATATTTCTTATTGTTTCCACATTTTCACTGTGCATCAAACCAGCTTTTATACCTGGCTAGAACAAAGATGTCTTGGACTCTGTACTTCGTTTTCCAGATACTGAGATGGACGTGGACTGTAGCATTACTACATAATGACTTTATCACGTAATAATCCCAACACCCTTAGCAATTTCATCTCAATAGCCAGGTGATTTTATGTTGCATTTTTGCAGGTACTGCTTCATTTCATCCTGGGAGTCTATATAAATTTTGGTTTTCACTTGCTAGTCATCCCTGAGCCTTTCCAGACTTGTGTTTAAACAGCCCTCTAGAAAGCACAGTTGAGCTCTGACAAACTGTGTGGGTAAGTTAGCGTGGCTGGGGAACTCCTACTTCCCTTGCTTGGTATCATCCCATTTCAAAATAAAAAACACAATCCTGTTTCTTTACCACCTGGCAAGCTGCTTGTCTTGTATAAGCATATTCAAACTTGCATTGTTTCCATTCTTTTTGCAATACCTTTATTTAGTATTTTCCCATCTGGTCTAAATTTTGGGGGCTTTTTATTGATACTTTTCGTACCAGAAAAAGAGATCACAACTCATGTACAGACTACCTAAAGCCTCACAGCACTGGGACAAGTGCCTGTCCTTATCTCATATATCTGGTGCTGAGATAATTCCAGAGGAGTATTGTTTAAATACCTATCAGGAGAGACAGCTAAAAAAACCAATTTTTACTCTTTTTATTATGTTAACACCTAAACCTTTAACATAAACCACAAACTGAAATCTTCAGTTGCTTCTAAGGATCTGCTGTCTTATTTGAGGGACTAAATAAAATCTATTATATATGTATAAATAATTTATTTGCTTGATTTTATTATGATGACCACACCGTTAACTCAGCCAGGACATATTTAATAATATAGCTGTTACCTGTAGAGCTTAGTTTCTGCTTTTTTTTTACTGTAACTTTATATAGCTTCTGCCTATTTTGGCAGCACCCTTGGTATCTTTAATAATTTAATATATGGTGTCTCGCATCTGAATCTCTACACCACCTTATCAGATTCTTTGAAGTCTGGAAACAATGAAGCTGCTTTTCCAGTTCTCCTGCAGGTTTTAGGTGAATTTATTTACTCTTGTTTTGTTTTTATTTTTGCCCTCCAGACGTCCTCTGACCTGTTGTTAAGGTGCTGGTTTTTAAGTTAAGGAAATTGCTAACTGGAAAAACATACCTTATGGCTGTTCTGAGGACTCAGAATTGGATGGTTTCCTATGAAATATATTTTATCTTAAATAGGAATACTCTGCCTGAACTCAAAAATGAATCTAGTACCAAGGCATACACAAGGAAGAGTTACTGGAAATAGTTTGGTTTTTGTCATTCCACAGTGGTTACCAAGTATGCGTTGTGATAATAATTGCTTGATAATAAGTATGGTCTCTCAATATTATGCTAAATTTTAGACAAGTAAAACACTGTAATGGGAAAGCAATGCTTCAAGAGTAAATGGGGAGCAGGTCTCTTAAAGGAATTATGAAAGTAGAAGGGTCAGCATATCACAAAGTCACCTAAGGCAAGAGGCTGTCTTTCCTAAACACTTTAAAACTCCTTGTAAATGCTAGCATTGATTGTAAGGAATGGACAACTACCAGAATAAAACTGCCTGAGGAAAAACTTCACTTTAAATATTTCAATTTTCCCTTGAAACATTTTTAATAAGGGTCACACATGCATGAGTTGCAAGAACGGGAAACGTCTGTAGCTCTGAATATCCTGAGGACTATTTCCTCTTTAGAATGAGATTTTCCATTCAAATTTAAAACTTTTAGTATCCAGTTGGATTTACTGGTTCTGTTTTGGTGCCTCAGATATTTTGAAAAATTATACACATGCAAAAATAGGTCAAAAATGGAAACAAACCCCAAAACTTCAAAACTACTTATAAAACTGTACTATCCACATTATGGTTCTGAGTGTTTAAAACAACCTTTCATTTCACTTTTTGGAAAGTTGAGCAGGTTCCAAGAAGTCCTAGGAGCCAGGAGTCCTAGGAGGCCTCCCAGAAAATCCTCAGAGCTGGTTTAGAGCTGATAAGCCCTCTTTCCCTGGCTGCAGGTCACACAGCAGATTTTCAGATACCTGGGCAGATGATATGGAGGATACTTGAGAGGGTTTGAAATTTGCATCATTTCTATCATATTTATGTGCAAATGGGTGGATGTCTGTGAATAGCTTTCATTTTAAAATACTGGCATTTTTCAGCAGAAAAATGCTCCTTAGAAGAATCTTCCCTGTGCTCAGGATTTCCTTTTTCTAATCAATGCTAGTAAAATCCAGTTAATAGGACTAAAAGTGAAATGGAGTCATGATGGGATTATTGACATTCTGTTTTGAAAACACTCTCAGAATGTCTAAATCCTGACTGGTGAATTGCTGACACAAACTCTAAGCTTTTCCAGGAAAAATATGAGATGCCAGTGCTGGCCTGTCATTGTAAAGCTGTGGCTCCTTGGTGGGTCCGTTTCTATTGCTCTTTCTCTCTTCTCAGAGGTGCAGGCAGCTTTTTGCCGCTAGCATGCTCAGAAATTTTAGTTCCTATGTGATGTAGTGCCCAAATAAAAAAATTTAAAATGAGATGATTTATATGAATTTTGAAGCATCTGAAGCACAATCATTCACTCAAAACTTGATGTTACTGTCACTGGTTTTAGTAGTATCTGTTCCCATATTGTATTTAATCTCAACTCTGTAGCATCTTACAGGGCAAAATAAATGCCATCATTTTTATTTCACTGAAGTGAGAGGGAAACTGAGGCAAGAGTGGGGAACTGACTTCACCTCACACAAGATTAGCAGAATACAAGACTGAACTTTCCGTCAGGTTCCCTCCATCCTCTGCCACAGTAATAGGAACTACCTCAGTGCTCAGATCATCCCTCTCCTGTGAATAATGAGTAATAGTATTGAAAATTCTCACACATCTTACAAAAAATTGTTCACCTATTTATTCATATTTTTAAACAGCACTGTGAATGTGTGGGCCCTCTCACTATGTGCATTTTTCATTAATATCCTACCACAGGATCTTGTTGGCAGGCATGTCGTTGTAGGAGACAGTTAGATGTTTAATTTTGAGGAATTTCTAAGTAAATACTTGATGTACAGCAAGTAGTTTGAGTTTATGCGTACATTTGTCCAGTTAAGGAATAGCCCTGTCGCTTTGCCGTTCACTCCACCAGACTACCTTCACTCAAAAAAAAATTGAAGTAACAGGTAGTATAAGTGGGCAGTATTCGCAATAAAATTGTACTTCAGAGAGTGACCGTAGGCAATTATTTAGTGAAGTTTATTAAATAGTTTGTGTTATGGGTATTCATACTCATTTTGAGCAGACAAGAAGGGAAAAATACTCTACTGAAGTCTGATCAGGGAAACGTTTTCTGTAAATGTATCATTTTGTCAAGTAACTAATTTGATGTTGCTGCATGTTTGAGCTCTGCTCAGCCCGAGCGGTGCAGCCAGTCCGCTCTGATTCCCTGTGGGGCTGGTGCAGCGTTTCTGCCCCGCGCTGGGCCGTGCCCGGTGCTGTGGAGACCTGTGGGTGAGGCCTGGGGCACCGGGCTCGGCTCCTCCTGCCGGGCTGCGTGCTGAGGGTGTCTGCGGGCAGAGATGGGTGCTGTGTCCTGAAAGTGTCTGCGGGCAGAGATGGGTGCTGTGTCCTGAGGGTGTCTGCGGGCACAGATGGNTGTCTGCGGGCACAGATGGGTGCTGTGTCCTGAGGGGGGTCTGCGGGCAGAGATGGGTGCTGTGTCCTGAATGTGTCTGCGGGCAGAGATGGGTGCTGTGTCCTGAATGTGTCTGCGGGCAGAGATGGGTGCTGTGTCCTGAATGTGTCTGCGGGCAGAGATGGGTGCTGTGTCCTGAATGTGTCTGCGGGCAGAGATGGGTGCTGTGTCCTGAATGTGTCTGCGGGCAGAGATGGGTGCTGTGTCCTGAATGTGTCTGCGGGCAGAGATGGGTGCTGTGTCCTGAATGTGTCTGCGGGCAGAGATGGGTGCTGTGTCCTGAATGTGTCTGCGGGCAGAGATGGGTGCTGTGTCCTGAATGTGTCTGCGGGCAGAGATGGGTGCTGTGTCCTGAATGTGTCTGCGGGCAGAGATGGGTGCTGTGTCCTGAATGTGTCTGCGGGCAGAGATGGGTGCTGTGTCCTGAGGGGGGTCTGTGGGCAGAGATGGGGGCTGTGTCCTGAATGTGTCTGCGGGCAGAGATGGGTGCTGTGAGGAGGACAGGACTGGCGCTGCCCCAGCTGGGGGAGTGCCACCAGCGCTGCTCCCCAGCTCCCGGGGCCTCAGGCGGGAGCAGCTTCTGCCCCGCAACGCCCCCGTCCCACCGGCGAGCCCTGTCCACACCGTTATTCTCCCTATCTGTAAGTCCCAATGGAGAAGAAATCAGAGAACCACAATAAATTAAATGATTTCCCCTCTTAGCAAAAGTGCTATAAACCTGTTGTTTTCTCTGGTTTGTGTAGGGCTGCTTTTGTCAAGTCATAGCACATTGTTGCTTAACCCAGTGCCTTTAGCTGTTGGTTTCATTATCATAAGCTTATTCATATGCTTCTAGCTTTCTCTTTTTGTATATAATGAGTAATTAGTGTAATTTAATATGTCATCATTGTTGCTTTTTCCAGCACAGAATGATAATAAAAATCCTGTATAAATGTAAAGTTAATCACACTGTAACCTCTCTTACACTTCTGTACATCTCCGGATAAGTCCTCAACAGTGATCTGGGGTTTGACAAATGACACTTCTAAGAAATTCTGAGCATACTTTTTGATAGTAATTTTAAGGCCAAAACGGTATCATCAGAGGTTCAGCATATGCAGATACTTGGGATATCATGGAGTAAAATATGTCTTTTTCAGAAGCATGAGATAAAGCCAATTAAAACAGCTTTAGTGAATTAGGCAGTGGAAACAATCTCAGGATGAGTGCTTGATGTTTAGCTCAGTTAATTCCAATTAAAGCCTTCATAATAATTTAAAATTCTAATGCAGAAATGTTCTGTTGCTATTTGCTCTTTTCTCCTGAACACTTTTAATGACCAGCATCACTAAGATTGAATATTTGCTTTAAAAATTATGTTTTTGCATTTTTACTGTTAAAATCTGAAAACCTTCCTAAAATATACATAGTCTAAGGAAAATGGTGTACAGAAGTCTTTATCTCTTTATTTCAGCATCCAAATGACATCACAAACTACTCATGCTTTTCTTCCATATTTATTGCGTGGTCACTAGATGCTTCTCAGACTTATTTTAGTTTGCTGATCTCTGTTACACTTTTTATCTCTCACACGTGTATTTCTCCCACCACATGGACGTCTGTTAATGTCATGTTTGTTTATATGGTTGTGAAGATCATTGTTTTACTTCTGAAATAGGTAGCGCACATGTGCTATGAGTAAACTGTGATAATCTATGTAAATTATGTGCACAGAGCCATACTCTGCCCTTGGGGGAAATGCAAATGAGAACATTTTGTAGTTTGTTTGTTTTTAAATACATACACTTTTCACATCAAGGCTCAGGACAGACTCCCTGTTTATTTTCCCATTGCTCATCATTAGTTATTCCTTGTAAATATCTTGGTCTTTAATGATTAGTTTGCTACTTTGGCAGGAAAAAAATGCTTGATAAGTGAAGTCCTCAGAATACAATGTTTGGTGTATTTTATAGCTCTGCTGTAAGGGAATTATCTGCTTGTAAAAGGGTGTATAACACACGGCTCAAAGCCATTATAGTGATCTGACAGTCTTCATTCATTTTCTCCCAGTGTTGGCTTGTTTTCTTCTTTTATATTAGTGTTTGTAATATTTTTTAATCCTGCATGACTAAAACATAGTTAACTGATTTTCCTTATATGAAGCAAGAAAAACATATTGATAAACTGTGTTGTTTACTGCACTTGCAGTTCTCTGCAGATGTAATTTGTTTTAATAATAAAATTATTTTTATACTCTTTAAGTACCCTTTCGGAGAAATGTTTTAATGTAAGTTGTCTGATTCTATTTTAAGTGAAGGAGAAAACCTGGTAGAGGTTGTCTCTTTAAATCAGATCTGCAGTGTTGATGGACCCTCTAGCAGGCACGGTAAGAACCATTCTCACCTCTGCAGCAGGGAGCTTGACCATATAGACTCTCACATTCAATCAAAACGTTTTCCCTTTTAATATGCACTGTACCAATCCTATTCCCATGGTTACAGCCCGTGCTTCTTTGGTTGCTTCCAGTCTGTTGGAAAAGGAAGGCAGCATACATTTCTTGTACAGGAGTTTAAAACATCATGAAAGCAACCCTGTTGTGATTTGCATTTTAAATGTTTCTTTTTTTTTCTCATTGTACAGAATGCTGTAGCAGTAGCTTCAGTTCATTTGCCACAGTCTGTCTTCTCTCAGTCTTCAGCCTGGCAATCTGTTGATAACTCCACTTGCAAGCTACAGTTCATTGTCTTTCGGAATGGAAAACTCTTTCCTAGCACAGGAAACTCATCAAATCTCGCAGATGATGGGAAACGTAGGACGGTTGCCACACCAGCTGTTTTTGCCAAAATAGGTGAGAAGCTGTTATGCATTATTTTCTTTAATCTAAAAGCTACGTTATACTTGATTGTGTAGAGAATAGAGCAGCAGAGTATGCAGTGTGCTGAGAGGCTGGAAACAGTATCTGTCTTTAGTACAGTGTTTGCAAATGTTCCTATCTGCACGATTTTATTCAGATTGTCCTGCAAATAAAGAAATGCCCTTGCACTACGATTAGAATGCAAATTCTGGGCTACTGTTTGTTGACTGTGTTGTTACAGATGCTTGCTTCTTACAGCTATCGGAAGGAGCTTTGTTTTACTCTTTACAATTGCAGTGTTAACGTCCTAGACCCTGATAAAAATCAGGCTTTTGGAGTGGGAGTAGTGCCCTGTTGCATGTATCAATACTCAGCAGTATACTTTCTGTTACAATGGATGTAAAACAGGTGTTGTTAAAGACTTTTGTCTAAATAAGATACATTGTATGCACTAGTGAGTCATTATTTTGATTAATTACTCACCCGTGCAATTGTACTAATTTTTTCCGATGCTGAATAGTGCTCTCATTTCTATTAACATTTTTAAATGTTTGAATGTGACTTTCAAAGTGCAGAATTGTCTCAGCTGTTAATCGTGCCATGAAACTGAGCTGTTTCTGCAGTTACATGGGCAGTAGTGTAACACTGGTCGTAACTGAAGAATCTGAAACAATAAAAAAGATCTCTTTTGTGAGGGATGATTAGATCATTTTGACATATGATGTGATTTAAATGTTCAGATTTATTTATACCACTGCAAACTTCTCTGATGTGAGCACTACCTTTGATTTTGACTGTTAAGATTTTACGTCCCCTGGCTTTTTTCCCCATAGTTTAGTGTATCTGATCTCTTTACAGAGCATTCATCACTAAAGGGTTTTCCACTCCGTCTCTGATTCAGTTTGTTCATTTTGCAGATGGGTGCAGTTTTGGAAACCTCAGCAGCCCTCTTACTATAGGATTGAGGCACTTTGCACGGGGTATAGACCCCATTGCAGCCTTCTGGGATTTTGACCTTCTAGATGGACATGGAGGCTGGTGGGGAGAAGGGTGCCACATAATTAGTTCTGCAGGCAATATTACCACCATTCAGAGTACACACTTCAGTAACTTCGCAGTGCTCATGGTAAGTATATGACTTAGCAAATATACCTATATTTTTCTCTCTCTCTCTTTTGCCATACATTTATGTTCTTTTTACGTGCATCTGTTTCATTCTTACTTGTCAGTAGCTGACCTTCTGGGTTTTTATAATGTTTAGTGTAAAACAGTCTAAAAGAAAGTAAGTTATTTAACTGCTAGTAGGTGAATAAACCTGGTGGTCAGTTTTAATATCCTGAGACAGGCCTAATCAGAAATGACATTAAATTCAGTCTTATAAATGAAAGTTCCATCAAGGAATGATTAGTACGTAATGGTTATAAATTATAGGACACGGTTTAAAAATGTATACTCCTGTGTGCTTTTACATCAGCACATCTCAGAGGCTGGTCTGCTTTTGTTCCTGCCCTGCACTGTGTTGATCATACTAATTAGTTGCAGGCATACCGCAATGTTGAATCATTTAATAAATGGAGAGGAGTAACATCTTCTGCTCATTTAAGTAAGGACAGACCTGTCCTTGCTGATCCTGTCGGAGTTTTGGTTTGTACGCCACTGCCCATAGCCTACTTACGAAATTGCTGTTTGTGAGGAAAAATATTCCTGTGCAGTGCTAACACATCAGCTGCTTTGCTCTGCTCTCACTCACACTTACAGTTCCCATTGCAGTTATTTAACTAACCTGCTCAACAGAAAGTTACCTTCATGAAAGCAAAAATATTATGCATACAATAATGAACTGTTATAGTTCAGGGACTAAAGGAAAGCGAACAAAAAATTTAAAGGTTTATAAGCTTTATAGGTGACAAAGTGTTTGCACCCTTAAAAATATTTTTTATAAACCAGTTGTAAAAAGATTAGACGTGTGTACTATTAATACTAGATTGCTCTTGAATGCTGATCCGTGATTGCTCTGTAGATGCTGCTTGTGTACATTTCAGAAATGTTTATAGTTGAGTAAATAATGTATTGTGTGTATGTGTAAGGGACAGCAAACACAGGCGACAGGAATTGCGAGGACGTGTGCAGGGAATACCAATCTGCTGCTGTCAGATGGAGCCCAGATGGCAGCCAATCATAGCACAAAGCTGTGGTACCCACGAGTTAAATGCAGATATTATTGTCCACTTCCTAAGAACTGATTTCCCTGAGACTTGGTTGAACATTTTTTCACCCATTATAGAATTGTTCAGAATTTAAGAGCTGTTCCTCAGATTTGATGAGCTCAAATACACCTCATTTTCTACAGCTCCTGTGAGTTCCCTTTTTCTCCCAGCCGCTTGTTTCCCAGAATGCGAATCATAATTTTGCTTTGAGGATGTTTTTCTAAATTCATTAAAGAAAGCACCTGTTGACTTTGCAGGTGCCACACCCAAAATGGCTTCTTCCTCCTCCTTCAACTGCTTGAGTTCAGCCTGTTCTTCTTAAACTTTAAGTAGTTACTAAACGTTAATCAACTGTTTGCAAATAATTGATTCCATAGTTGCTTTTTGATTGAAAAGTTGAATACTGACACAAGGGCTGCAGTTAATTTTTGGTTTGTAAAGCATATATATCTCTGATAAGATGTAGGAGATGGGTTTTTCTACAACCGTAAGGCAACTGAGGCACTTTTTACTGGAGCTTTTGTATCTGGTATGTAATTCTGCTTTAGGCCTTGTGTTTTATTGGTTATGAGAATTCAACTTTGCTTTATTTCATGTGTGCATCTTCCAGTTTTATCTGTGCAAGACAAGGAAGTAGAATCTTAGACTCGCCCTTGCTTTGCAATTGCTATGGTAGCAAACAATGGGATCTGTTTCTTAGCTCATGTTTCCCAGTAACTTTTAAGAAAAAAAGATGACAGGTAATTTTTAAATATACTTCTGAAAGTATGCACACACACAAACACGTTTTCCAACCGTTTTCTTTCTAAACAATCAATGGAAAATTTTTGTAGCTTCATTATATGCAAACATTTTCATTCAAGTATTTCTTAATCACTATTTTGTGGTATAAAGTCAAAGATTTTTTGTATTTGATAGAAAATACGCTTTTCTGGGCTGTTCAATTCTCATACCAGGAATGAAAAATACTTCATTGTTCTGAATAGTTATTTATATATAAACAGTATAAAGTGCCTATGTGTATCTTATTAATTCATATCTAAATGCCTAATATGTTTTAAAATACTAAAAAACTGTCATCAAATTCCAAATAGCTGGCATATGGTGTGTAGCCAATGAAATTAGCTACAATATCATGATACATGTCATTAATCTGTAATTCTCTAATCTGTTAAACAACAAAAATTCATAATTGATTATTATGGTTTGGGGTAATTGCAGAAAACTGAAGTAGCATCTGTAAACTAAAAAACAGCACTAAAGCTTTACATTACCATCAGAATCGTGTACATCCTGCTGTGAAATAAGTTGAAACAGAAGCCTCAGTCAATCCAACTGCCCATTTTGTAGTTAGTACAGCACATATTCTGATTTGTCACCTTTTTAAATAGTAAGATAGAGTTTCCTAACGTGCTTTCATTAAAGTTGTTTATGCCTATGTACTGTAAGAGGGTTAAAATAAAGGTTTTCTCGAGTCCTTTTTTTAGAAAGGTAGCAATCAAGGATATATCAGCTACGATTGATAATTAATAAGCATGAGCATACTTCAAGTGAGAGGAGTCATGTAGAGCCATTTGATTTCTCTCTGTGACAGTTGTTCAAGTGATGTCAGTGAGAGAGAAAGTATAGTTTGGAGGTTGGGTTGGAAAGCAGGTACAAGCTCCTTCCCTCACGTGGTCTCACACTTTCACTTTGCTCTGGGTTGGGCTGGCCAACAGAAGTAAAATAATAGAGTCAGACATGATAGAGCATTATCTTTTTCTGATCAGCTTTTGAGTAATATTGTCCTAGAGGTGAGAGTAAAATACTGTGGACTAACTCCCACATTACATCCCTGCCTTTAACTTCGTGTACTGTGTATTTGGACCAGTCCTCTATTTTGTCTTGTCCTCTATCACCTATAGGAGAAAGAGAGTTGGTTACGCTCTTGCTTCTTTTGGAGGTGTCCAAAGCCCTCTAAGGTCCTGAACTCTGCAATACGATTTTCTATTTTAGAGTGAAATAATGAATTTGTATAGTTTGAAGCTTTGTTATATCTAATGATAAATATTTGTTTCTTAAATACTATGTATTTATGCTCTTGTGTGAACAGAGCTGTATATCAGTATTTTAATTTTTCAGGGCAACATGCGTGTATGTTATGACCAATTCAGAGACCTCTATGTCTGAGAAATAACTCTTAAGGAGAAGACAAAAATATCCAATAGCAACAATGAATTTCAAAATTTGCTAAATATGTTTTGGCATACATTGTCCTCTGTCCTTCCTTTCATTTTTCTTAGAACACAATAGAAATTCAATAGTGATGGATATTACTGTAATTGTATACAGCATTTCCTTTCCCCCCTTAGACTGCTTTGTCAATAGTAATTTCCTCAAATCTGCCAAATAAACACAAGTAAAATTCTTAAAACTAAGTATGATACTTTCCAATTAATGTAAAATGGATTAATAAATATTCTTAGCACTTTTAATTGTAATCCTAAAAGTAGGTTAAATCAACATAAAATCATAAGCATCTCCTCTTCTGTTTTGTCACAATTAATTTTATTATTCCAACCAACACAAGTGTGGGTTTTGTTGGATTTTTGGGTTTGGTTTATGTACATAAGGAATAATTATTTGCAAAAGTAGCATACATTCAGTGGATGCTTGTATGAGTTAATTAGGAGTGAGGAGACTGAGCTGACAAAAACAGAACATATTTGAAACTGTTCTGGAAGCAAACCTTGGAAAACCTTGTGAAGGAGAAATTGAGGAGAGGCAGGATTCTAGGAATGGATCACAGTAAGAGTTAGGGGGTTTTTCTCTTGTTTTGCAAGCATTCCCCCAGTCTTTGAAGTCTTTCCAATTTGGTGCGAAAAAAGCTACTTTTTCAACATTTTCGTTGTTACTGGAGACAATTGCAGAATTTCTTAGGCCTGTTCATGAAGTTCAGTTCTGGAAAGTCTTCTGAAATTCCATCTTTCAGGTCTTCTCCAAATTAAACAGCCTGTCTGAGCCTTTTGAGAAATTAATTCATGAGTCGGGGAAGTATTACAGAGATGTCATTTAGAAGGTTGACATAATTACAGTATTTGACATTTTCCCCAAAGAGAACACAGGATTTTCTCATAACAGGCTGTTGAAACATTGTTCTGTACTTTGAAAAATCAGACTGCTTATAACGAGAGGTTCAAGAACAAACATTTCAAGTTTTTTTTTCATGTTTAAACACCAAGTTTAAACACCTACAGGATAGACCTTAGCAGAGTTTATGCACCAAAGACTGTGAAAGTAATCCAGAAAGTTTACCTGCTATATGAAAAATTAACATTTGGTGTAGCAGGAACTACAAAATTCCCTGGAATTAGATTCCTCTGCACATGTGTAAATGTCTCACAGTGTGAGGAGCCTGTGAGGAGGCACATGCTCTTCACTTAAATCCTCAGCTGGCATGTACTGCTCACTGCTCATGTAATGCTCATTCTCATAAGAGCGTGCTTAGCCCATATGGATGGTATTGAGTCCAGACCCCCAGAAAAGGCTGCTCTTTAAAAAATATTCGACTCTGTCACTCTTTCACACAAAGCCTTGGAATTGGAGTACTCTTACGAGCAAGATCTGTTTTTCATTTCTTTTTCTGCGGATTGCATCTACCTTTTATTAAATTGCATTTAATAATATTTATTATTTGCTCTGTAAAAAGCATTAACTGGCTTGGTACTGGGCTCAAAAATCCAGGCTTGTCTCCTCCAAAGTGCAGTGACTTTATCAAAAATCAAGTTTTTGGCTCAAGCTCTTCCTGTTTGTTTTTCCTTTCTATTGGCTTAATGGATCTTGCATTCATCATGGTGCAACTTCAGCCAGCAGGTAAATGGATTCAGATTATAAAGCTCAGTAAAATGGGCCAACTCTTGGGATATAGATATAAATTAAAGACCTGGAATCCAGGCCTTGGGACGTTTTATTGCCTTGGTGACTTCTACTGGGCTCCTTTTAATTCAGCAATGTCTTTCTTGTACCGAAGTGCCCAAAACTGGAAACAATAGTTGAGATTTGGGCTCACAAGTGGTGAATAGAAAGGAATAATCATTTCCCCCACTCTGCTGTGTGCAGTCTTGGTAATATGGCCCGATATGGAATTCACCTCATGTGCCACAAGGGCTCACCGCTGCCTTGGTTTGTTTGACACTACCTTAAAAGGGTCAACAAATGACAATTTCTCATTAGACAACATTTAATGGGCCTTGTAGTTGGTAGACACCAGTTTTTAATGGTCAAAGTCTTGTAAGTATTCATTTTCCTGGGATAATTTGTGTGATTTTTCAATATTATCATGATTTGAATCCCTTCTAGGAAATAAAAGCAAACCTAACTTTTTAAAATGTAACATACAATTATGCTGCTTTGCATACAGCATTAAAAAAATGCTTCTTTTCTGCATGTTGTTTTTTCCCCAGAAGATTACTCAAGGGAAGTTGATAGATCAATAAGGTTTAATTATCATCAGAGAGCAGACAAGATACATCTCTTATACATCTATAATGAAATCAGTTTTCAATATAAAATACTCTTTAAAAGGCTATTCTACTTTGGCATTAATGCATTATCATACTCAAAATTTTACCATTTATTTTCTGTAAAGATTAGATAAAAGATAATAATAAAAAACTCGGTATTTTAAAATGGAATTAGCCTTAAGATGCTGATTGTTACTCATTCTTCTGCAGGCAAAATGGTTGTATTCCCGTAGGACACATGGCATTTGCTTTTATACTGATGATCAAACATAGGGAGAGGTTGAACCTTGCATTTACACTATTAAAAACTAGTTCTTTAGTACACAGTGATGGTACTCAAAATTGCTTTCATTTTCTGCTACATAAATGTGCAGTTTCACTGTGCTTCCTTTTTCACAACTTCAACTTTTCAGAGTGTTTTTTCCAAAATATCCAATTAACTTATTTCTTTAAATAACTGTACTGTTACTTCTGTATAGTTACAGTAACACATTTCTGAATGCAGAGAAATGAAGTGTGTACCTAAAATTATGCCAAAGTGTACTATTGGTATATGAAAATATAATTACATCAGTAAGAGCTAGAAACAAATGTTCTGTTATTTTCAGCAGAGCATTTCTGTTTGAATTGTCCAGTGCTTGCATTACTACTTTAATAATATGAGCTATTAAACATTTCTGGTAAATACTCATTCATCTACCTCAAGAGACATACTCTGTAAAAGAATTAATGGGGAGATGATGCAGATGAAAACATGAGAGAAAAAGATGATCAGAAAAAGAGTGTTTGAGTGGGCATTAAGAGACAGTTCTGAACCAATAGACTTTTAAAGAAGTGTTTGAAAGTTGTGAATTCATTATACCTGAGTGTTTATTTATGCACACTGAAAAGAAGCAAAAATGAGAAGGCCTTAGGAGCATAGGCCTGTCACTTTGTAAAACTAGCACATCAAAAGACAGAGTTTTTTTCTTCCTCTATTCCATTTGTGATTGAGGGAAGAGTAGCAAGAACTGACACCTATAGATGAGACAGCATCAGCTGAGTTCCTCCATGAAAGGTGACTCCACCTCTGGAGTGTTGGTGAAGTGGGCAGGGCTGAGAGAGAACTTGTGTGAAGGACAGGGGGGACAGAGCAGGTTTAACTGAGGTGCATGTGCAAGCTGAGGAAGTACCTGAAGAGAAATGGAATGTGATAACATATAGTTGGCGTTCTTTGTTCATAAGTTATTTTTTCATTTTTATGGTCCTTTTTATATACGTTGTGAGCTGCTCTGTTTAGTATTGACATTGATATACATCTGGAGAAACTGGTACAATCAATCTTAGAAACTTTAAAGCTAGTAATGAATGAAAATAATACCTATTGGGGCATCTGTTACTTTTGAGGATTTTAGAAGGTAAACTAAACCCTCCCAATTTAGTAATTGCATATGAACATTAGCTGCTTGTACGTGGACAAGTTCATATACATAAATAATGGTACTAGATATCAGCTCTCTGCATGCAAATGCAATTAAACAGAGGTATTAGCATTACAGTCCCAGTTTCCTAAGGGGAGATTTCACCTCTGGAAATAATGTATTAAATCTTCTTCTAAGGGAACCTAAAACTGACAAATAAGAAAAAAGTCTTTTAAATGTATGCAAATATTTTAAATGCTAGAGTTTGCTGGATCATCATATCCAGTACTATTTCAGATTTTACCTTTTCTATGCTCAGGTGTATATTCATTTTTATGTGTAGAGTTAGGGCCACTGCACATGGGAACTGGCATGTAGATGACACTTTGTTTGCACTCCGGTGACAGGTTTTGTGTTTAATTTTTAGTGCCTGTGTGCAGAAATGTAGTGCCACAAGCAAATGTGGCTTACTGTCTAATGTTTGCTTTAATTCAGGTAGTCTAAGACATTCTGTTTCATATAATGGGCTCCTTTTGCTTTCCATCCATCACACCTCCAGATTTAGCTCTCCTAAATGTGTAATTTAGAATGGGAATTTGATAAGGTTAATTTTACAAAGATATTGATAGTTTTTTATTATGGTTTTCATGACGAATTGCATCGCTAGGCACTAACATGTCCAAAAGGAATGCATGGATCTTTATTCTGCTGTTAATATAGCTGTCCAAGTCACTTCTGAATTACTATAGGGAGTAGAGTATTTGCAAATAAGTGTGAAGGTCACTGGGTTACAGGAGTTGTATCAACTGGAAATTATATTTGAGTCAGTTGATAATTTGAATGTATTCTGATGGCTTTTTTTTTTCCTTTGAGTGGTTCTTCTGCAGCCATATATAAGCCATTTAGAGACCTTTATTGTGATTTGGTATTTTGTTCTTAATATCTTAGTAGAATACACTCATAAAGTTCATGTTATCTGAAGGACCAGATATTTCTAACACCGGGAAAATGTAATATTCTGTATATTTTTTCAGACCTTCTTTTTTTTAAATTAGGATATGTCTGCTTCTACAAAAAGGTTAATTTCTGTCTAGCAAACTGTATGCAGATGAGGAAGGAGCAGTCTGTTATTGTAAATTCATGAACTGTATCTACATTAAAAGTTCATCTTTTTTTTTCCTGCCCTTGTAAGGGAACAGCTAGAAATGACAGGACATATTGGAATGAAGTCTCAGTTTCACACATGCCTAACAATGTTAAATCATTTTGCTCTTTCCTTAGGATTTTAAGACAGTGCTGTCTTTCCCCCAGTACCCAGGGGAGTTTCTGCACCCTGTGGTTTATGCATGTACTGCAGTTATGCTGTTGTGCCTGTTTGCTTCCATTATCACCTACATCGTCCATCACAGGTAAGAATTCTGTTTTAAGCACATGTTAAATGGTCAGCACGATGCTGAGGCACTTCAATTTTTATAACCCTTACAGTAAAGATAAGTTTAAAATATCAGAATTACTGTTGGATAGTAATGGCTGCAATGTGATTTACACCAGAGGAATCAAAACAAAGTTTATGTCAACCTTTCTTTAGCTGTTCCCAAGCTTTCCTGACATGTATGTTTAAATTTTCTTCACACTCTTCCTGAGAATTCTAACTGAACAATTCAATATAAAACCTTGAACACTATCAAATTTCTTTCTGGCAACTTCAGTCGAGCAGCACTTTGGTCAGCTACACTTGCCATATTGGCTTTTAAGACCAAGTTTGGTTGGAAGACTGGTAACTATCACTGGATAAAAGAAACTTTCTTTGTCTTCTAAATTTTGGGTTTAGAAAACTTGTGTTTTCTTTTATATGAAAAATTTATATAAATGCCATTTAAAATACATACTTCTGGTTAAAGACCATTAGCAATTTAAAAGAGTGGGAATGTATTGTACTGTAGAAGGTGCTAAATATTAATTAAGTGAAGTTAATGCAATGTCTTCTGATCTTCAGCTTCCATTTAATCCTTTAGAGATGTCTTGTTAAAATTCTGCATACGTGAAGCTATGCAATAAGCCTTTTGCTTTTAGTACTCTACTTAAAATGCTTGATTTAATGAAGGACACTTCCTTTTTTTAAACTTTTATGATTTTTACCATTTTTTTTACCTTTTTATCATTTATTTCAATGCTATATAGGTCAGACTCTGTCCTATGGGTAGATTGTTACATAGGTATTTAACAATCAGAGAATTTTATTCTATCAAATTAAGTATTTTTTCCAAATAGTAATTCTCGTAATAAATATGTTGGGTTTCTAATTTTAAAATGTGATCTTTTTTCAACAGCACAATCCGAATAAGCAGAAAAGGATGGCACATGCTTCTCAACTTTTGTTTCCATACTGCTCTCACATTTGCTGTTTTTGCTGGGGGAATCAATCGCATTAAATATCCAATTATATGTCAAGCTGTAAGTATCTATCTTAGCAATTCTTACTGATAGAATTGAAACTTGCAAATGAGTTTTTAACATAATATTGGCAGTTCTCCTTCTTTTCTTATTTTGTTCCTGGATCTTAAGTTTTTCAAAATATATCATAATGAGCATGTCTTTTAAAGGCCAACACTGGGAGTGTTCAGTGTTTAGCTGTCAAATGAGTTTCTCAAAGAGGGTGATCAAAGCATTAACTTCTCTGAGACTAAGATTGTCTTTTTTTTGGTTGTTTTTGTTGGGCTTTTTTTTTAGGAAGGGACTGAAAATCTAAGTGTTTCTCTACTGTACAAGATAGTTGAAAACTGTGAATACAAAATACTTCTGTCCATCCTGTGCTTTGGATTGAATGTGTGGGACTAAAGTTACTGCTTCACTTTTGTAATACATACACTGTTTGCTTGAGGGTGGCCCTGGCTTCACTGGATGATCCCTAAGGAGAAAAAGCAGACCAGCATACTTGTGATTTATGGACCCTTGTTTGCACTGCTGGACTGTTTCACATCTCTTGCCTCAGCATTTTTGGGGCAATAGTGTTGTGAGATGCACAGACAGGGCTGGATTCAGCTGCTCTGTATATAAAGGCTGAGTCTGTACAATGTGTAATGGGAGTCATTTCAGTCATCTTCTGTAATGCTTGATGAGGGCTTGTTGCAATTTGTTTGCCTTAAATATTTCTTCCCTCAGATTTTGTAGAAGTGCTCCAGGTCTCATGAATGTTGTTGGTATTTACCTGTAGTAAAGCACTTCGTTTAGCCAGTGTTCTCCCAGATATTTTTCATGTCACTAATCAGTTCTTCTGGTTGGCTTGAATGGGTGTAAATAGCAAGAGTCAGGAGCCCACAGCAGAGTCACTGCAAAATTTGCATAATCAGTATAAGAGTTATCACTCTAGTGTTCAGTGAGGTGCTTTGGAAGCCTTTTGTGTATCCTTGTGCATGACCATCAGCAAACAGCACATGTGGGTCCGTAAGCACTGTCATGTTCTACATGTGAAACCTACCTATGTGCGTTACATGATAGTCATTTAAATAACACAGTTGTCCACTAGATTATTTTGAGAGAAATATCTCACAATATCTAGTGTATTGTGTCGTAGTTGATTTGTAAGTTCTAGCAAATTGAAACATCACTTACCATTGTCTTTGCAGTTTGCAAGTGATAGTAGCAGATTAGTTTGTAGGGCAGCCATGGCCATGTAATTACATGATCACAAATGACCATCTGTTGTTCCAGTCGTTGTCTGGTTATTTACTTTGCAGCTTGCATGGTAACAACGTGGTATTAACAGCTGTAATGAAAAATTGATTGAGATAAATGTGTTATTAATAGCCTTTTATAAGTAATACATTAACTACAGGGGTATCTTAATAAAATGCATTATCAGTGGCATCTGTCTCTGATAATGAGAGAAGCATGCACACTTAGAGAAACGGAATTGAACCATTCACAGGTCTGCTAACCAGTTTCATAAAGTTATTTATTTACCTGACAATATTCTACATCAACAGACAATATCATCAGTAGTTACAATATAGGAAAGATACAGGTCACACAATAGAGACTGTCCTCTATTTCCTGCTAGAAATTGTCTGATGTAATTAGACAGGGCTAATGCATTAAATAGGCGAAACAATCTAAGACAAGGCTCCAATAGCTGTAATAGAGCCTGAAAAACTGTTCACTTTGAGAGCATCATACCCAGCCACAGATCCTTTCTTGCTTTCTGACAGCAAGGTTTTCAAAATTCTGAGTCCCTGTGCCTGTGCCCTGTGATAAACTTGAGACAATTACTCTGTGATTTAATATCCAAGGTGCCAAAACCCTGACATTGGGCTTAAAATATATTTGTGAAAATGTTACTGCTTCAAGCTGCACTAAAACATTAGTTATACCACAGGTGTAACACCATCAGTTGCCATTCCACAGGAATCCTTCAATCTGCTAAAATTCAAAGCCCAACTTCAACCTGCAGCAATGCAATTTTCACTTTTTATTTCCCGAGTGCATAGGGGAAGATTCCAAGGACAAGTATTTTTTGTCCTCATCACTGAAATGTTGTATCAAAGCCAGTCAACCACCACCTTTCCTATTGTAATTATCCCTAAAACTTCCACAAAAATTTCACTGCAGCATACTTATTAATGTGAAATAATAGACTAAGTTAAGTTTTATCCTTCAAATTTAACCAAAAACAGTGGTTCTAAATTAGTTTCATTTGGATCACCTTCTGTGTCTAAATGAGTAGTTCCAGGTTAGTTTTAAACATCAGGAATCAATGCTATGGAAATGAACCCATTTTCTGTGATAGCTTGAAGAACCTTCAAATCCCCTTGCAGGTGATGTAGTCACACAAAAAAAGTCTTTTCAAAAATGGCCAGACATTTATTTTTATATGGAATCTAAAAATCTAAAATTCCCTTTTAAACCTGCATATCTATTTCAGAGAGGATTTTGTATAGACCTTTCACTTGCATATGTGCTCTGCAGTCTTTATGATTTACAAAGAAAACTGATTTAAGAGTGCTGGTCTGGAAGAGTTGATTGCATCTTTGCACATTTCCTGTGTGAATGAATCTACAGACTCTTTAGATTACCCTTGAATCTCATTCTGGGTGTCACTGAAAGTTGGCTGTTGTAGAATCCAGACTCTTGAGTTTACTGGTAAAATCTTTGATGCAAGTCAAAGGTTGTCTTAGGAGCAGCGGATGGGATAAATCAGAGGCAGTACACTACCAGAAAGGTGCTGGAGCCAGCCAGCAAGCCTTTCCATCCCCCAGAGCTAGGGCTTCAGATTAGTTTGCTTCAAAAGGCAGAGGGAGGCTCACTCCTTTCAAGTAAAGAATGAGAGAGAAGGAGACACAATTGTAGCTGGATCACTCCCCGTGTGGGAGGTATCAATTCTGTAATCTCAAAGATTTCTGTTTCATGGCTCCTACTTTCCAGGAAAGCATGATAGCCATGAGATTATGGATGCTAGGGGATGAAATCATCAGGTAAACGTGTTGAAGCATGAAGAATGAACTTCTGGGCACAAGATTCAGGAGGCAGGAAAGTTATGGCGAGAGACAGAATCTTATTTTTTTATTGCAGTGGCATGATCACTCCAATCACATCTCCTAGAACGTCCTGTATGGTTTATAAAATAAAAGCTTCTGTGTAAACTTTGGCAAGGCTCAGATCTTCCTTCTCCCTGATGAATGTTGTATGTGAAGTTGTTTGTGAATTCCTTTCTGTGGGGCAGTAAATCTTCAAAAAGAAAGGCAAAGCCTGTTCCATGCTAGCCAGTAGCCTACAAGTTCAACTCAGGAAGTTCAACTTCTTGCTCTAAATTTTCTACTCTGAAGGGAGCATGAGGTTTTGCTAATGCTAAATGTTTAAAGATCATGAAATATTCACATCCAGTGGTGTTACAGACTGCAGAGAAATTCCTGAATCCCTTCATCTCACAGAAAAGAATCATTTTCATTGCAGGATTAATAGCTTAATCAGAATGTCAATGTATATCTGTGTCCTTCTTTAAATAGAACTGGATTAAGGAGTACAATCTTATCTGAAATATGATTGCAATTAGAAAAAAGAAGAAATTAAATTAAAAATTTGGGGAAAACAAAGAAATTTGTGTGCAAGTTAAAGCTGATCTAGAGACCTTTTTGTGCCAAAATGCTTTGCATAAATGTGTATTCTGGTCATTACCATGGTAACTGCATCATGTGGAACTTAAGTTATCTCTAGGGTACTGAAATTTATTGAAGGAGCACAGACAGCATCTTCTTACTGAAGAAAAGTATAATCTTCTATTCAAAAGGCTGGTGCTTATTCCCAAAGATAAGGGTCCTAAGAACACAGGACATGGAAAAAAATAATCCAAGGAAACAAGAAAATTTTTACCATGTAACTGTGGTTATTAAAGAGCTTTAGGTACACTGCTGTTTTCAATGCATATATCCTGGCAGTTTCTGTACCATTTGGCCTGTCAGTGGAAAACCTTCTTAAAAATAGGGGTCATCGCTTCAATATTTCCAATCATAGCTCTTTATTCTGTGTGGAAAACTCAACCCTTTCCGTACAATTTTTTGTGAAATACCAAAGTTCTGCTAATAGTGAAAATAGTTTTAAGCTCCCACTTTGATATTTAATTTGTATGTATCTTTTGGCCTCTGAAGCTTTACAGATCCAGTAACAAGATACACACAGGTACATTTGTACCCTGGACCTTCCATGCACAACCTCAAGTTTACATTTGCTAAGAAAGTCAAGAAAGAGTTTACTGAACAAAGCCACCTTGGTCTTTCTGTTGAGCCTCGTCATTCCCTCCCATGCCCTGAGCTGCTGTCTCGTGTTTCTGCCACAGGGCTCAGGTGTCTTCTGGCTTGAGAGAGTTAGAAGGAGGTGATCCTGGAGGGGACCAGAGAAGGTGCAGTCACAGTCCCTAAGCACAACAGTGAGGAAGGTGCATCTCCATGACATAACTAGTGTCAGTGTGGAGACAAGGGGCAGGCAGAGGCAGAGAGCAAAACCCAGCACTTTGAAACACTGAATTTTCAATGTTAGGTGTGACAAGCATCTCTTTACTAATTATTAGTGGATGAATAATAGCAAAAATTCTAGTAACAGCTTGGTGCAACCTTCCAAATTCCACACTTTTGCTGTGTCATGTAAAATATATTAGTCATAAGGAGATCCTGTATCTTCAGGATAAATCCTTGCTTCCTTCAAGCAAGAAATGCAAATGGTTGGGGATTTGGTTTTGGGTTTTCCTTTTTTTTTGTTTGGCTGCTTTGGGGTTTTTTTTGAGACAGAGATACATATCATTAAAGAGTTAGTACAGAGGATGATAACATTTTTGCCTCCTCCATGTTCACTCAATTTGTCCATGTGTCAGAAGTAACTCAGTTGCCAAAACATGAGCACACTGTGAAAAACAGCAATGTGACTCAGGTGTGGCATAACAGTGACGTTTTCAGTCAGTGCAGTTGCCTCCTTGAAAGTTCGATAAAACAGTTTTGTTGTACCATTTTTAGGTCTTACATTCTTTTAAGTGGCTGATGACTTCTCTCTGTATGGTCATCTATGTTGTCAGAATTTCACCTGTAGGTGCCTTTTCACATGGAATTCATTCCCGCTGTTCCTATTATTGCATGTACTTGTGTGGAAAAAAGAATATATAGCAGCAGGGCTGTGCTGAAATGAGAAAGAGGTTAGGAAATAAATATCTAGATTTTTTTCCAGTTCTTTCTCATTATTTCTGCTCCCTTTTCTTCCCCCTTTCTCATCCTCCTCCCTCCCCTCCCTGCTCCTGGTCCTGTTCAGTGTCCCTGCAGAAACTCTGCAAGCTGCCTGTGAACCAAGTCCAGACAGCACCAGTCCCTGAACTGGCACCATCTGCCAGCTTGTAATACAAAGTTGTCTCATTCTCTTATTTCTGGTTCTTTTACCTCAAGCAACAACAGCAATGAAGACTTTATACTCCCTTGTCTAATGTGACAGACAAGTCCCAGAGAAAATTACAAAGGGTTTTCTGTTGATGATACGTGCTGCTATCTTCAAGTTTTGAGCTATAATACTAAATATAAACAAAATGCATGGAATTTTTCTTTACTCATCAATTATTTTGTTTTAAGTGGAGCAAAAATGAACACTGGTTCAAATAAATCCTTGTAATAGATTTGTGTTAGCTTTATTCAGCAATTCTCTGTATTCCTTAAACATTTATGTTCTTTCCAATTATAGCAATATTTTACTTGTCACTGCAAAATGTCAGGTTATTGCTTCAAAGGTAACCTCATTTTATATAATCAGATGGAGACTTAGCTGATGTAATAAAGCACTGGAGATTGGATAAAATTCCAATTACTGCTTCCATAGTAATGAATAACAATTACTAACATAACAAAGATGTTAGCATTTTAGAGGTGTTTGTACTTTGTTTTACTTTCAATGATAAACACACCAGTTTCTTGGAGACAAAGTGATAATAACACTATTAGAGTTTATAATTCTTTTTAAGGGGGGATGCCAAAAGCTGTCATTTAATTTTTAAAATTCTGTGGCCAAGTTTATAAGTTTCTTAAAATATGTCTGAAAATAATCTGGTTTTAGGCAAATAGCACTGATGCCATTGCCAGAAGTCAACCTTGCCTCTGTATAGCAGAGAGGGAAGTACAGCAGGATATTCCTGAAAAATTAAAGGAAATAGCATAACAGCAAGCAAAAATACTGGCCTCTCATTAATTTTTAAATTGCATTGTCATGATAAGCTAACAAAGAGTGCAACAGAAACTTAAGATTCACATTGCTTTAAATCCAGGTATAAACTGTTTTCATTAAACAGGTTCTTAGAAAACAAATGTTTTTACAGTCTCAGTTTCCTAACATAGCATCTGGTATTACAGATAATACTATCAATGATAGATTAAATAACCATTTTTAAGTGCAACTGTTAGATGCATTTATAAATTCAGTTTAAAAATCTGTTTGCTTGTGGACTTATGAAGTAAGATTCTTCTAAAACTCTTGTTTTACTGATCCATTTATTGAGTTGTTCAATTGTCCACTCTTTTTTTTAGGTTGGCATAGTGCTGCATTATTCTACACTCTCTACTATGCTATGGATTGGAGTAACTGCCAGGAATATTTATAAGCAAGTCACAAAAAAACCTCAGCCATGCCAAAACAGTGACCAACCTTCTTATCCAAAGCAACCACTACTCAGGTATGGAATATTAGTTATACTATTTTTTTAATGTCTTCCTGAAACATGTCAATTATAAAGAAACTCTCTGATTTCTGTATCTTTACTTTTTACAGACTATAAATAGCATCCATAAAGAATTGAATCACGTAGGTGTATACAAAAATCTGAATATTTATTGTATGCTGATAGTTAACTCTACTCAGGAGATAGAAATATGCAGAACTGGTATTGGCTAAATTCAGATACCTTTATCTGAACAGGAAAAATTGAAATGTTTCTGTTGGTTTCTTATGGCGGGAAAAAAAAAAAACCCAAACTAGAAACTGGCTTGGTTCCAAACCTTATTTAATCATCTGGAACTGTGCTATAATGACTCTTCCTTTACCTTTATCTCTTCTGCTGTAGTTCTTGCCCACACTTGTACTGAAAGCCTAATAACCTGATAGCAACCTTCCTCCTTCCCCATCAGAGATCTGAGGCTGTTCCAGGAGCGGCTGGAAGGCTGCACTCCCTGCAGCTCCCTCGCTGACAGGAGCAGGCTCACAGAGGTTCTCTGATGGCTTTGCAGGTGTAAGACACACAGAGTTCCTGCCAGATGCCTGTGAGATGCTGAAACCCCAAGCCAAAATAGTCAGTCTGCACAAGAAAAAAAAAAAAACCCTAGCAAAACCTTACCACAAACCAGGATTTCCAGCCAAAGGCATGAGAGATTAATTCATCTTTTTTGAGCTTAGCTATCAAAAATTAAACTGCTACCCAAAGTTGTGTATTGTCCCTATACAGATTTTGGAGGGAGACAGAGAAAGAACTTCCAGAGAACAATTCTTCCCATCTGTCTTGGATGTTTGTGTGAGGACAGGATGAATTGTCTTATGGAGGTGCCTCTCTTACCCCACAGATCATGGAAAAATCTGAATGGTCAATTTAGCCTAAAGACTTCAGTTTTATAATGGGGGTCAGGAAATATGAATTGTACTTTCTATGTCTTTTCAGTGAAAAATCCACAGTGTATTCTTTTAAATAAGATGTAGCTTATTTTATTGTAAACACAAAATTTTTAGCAAGTAGGATTTATAGATGACTGTGTGATCTGTCACAACTTGTTAAAAGTCTGTAGGAAGATGATTAGAGTTTTTTCTGTCTGATTCTGCAGAGTCAAATTTTTACTAACATGATTTTAGTTAGAAAGCTATCTCGTTTTCTTCTTTTTAAAACACCTTTTTCTAGAGATGAAATTTATTAAAGTTAGCATAAAGTGTGTATTGTGATGAGAAGGAGTGCCATATTGATCCTTAGCTTTGTTAGGTGTAAGCAAGAGGATAATCTTTCACTGAGAGTGCCTGACTTTGCTAATCCATGATTTACTACACCATTCTTCAGAGATGGGAATTTCACTCGTTCAGTTACCAGCTCATGGCAAAATGAATAATTGCCAATTTTCTAATGCTGCAGTGTGACTATTAAGGTAGAAAATTGTTACAAGTTTCATAGACCCAGCACAGTGTATGTTCTTCAAATTCAAATCTTGTTTGAGTTGGAAAACAATAGACAATCGGGTTACAGAAAAGATTACTCTAATTAGAATCTTTGTTGTTCCAGTCATGTTGAGGTTCTCCGACAGTGAAAATAAATAGGAGCTATTTTAGGTTTAGCAATAGAAATGATAAACCACCTTATAGCTGTAAGAGAACATGAGTATAATTGTTTAATAGCTAAGTAAAATTATTCTAAGTTATTTTTCTCACACAGGGCACCATATATCCTAGAGACACAGGCACTGAAATGTCTAATACAATTTCACAATGGTTAACACTAGACTCAAAATAGTAAGGATCAGTTTCATTTCATGAAGAAAACAGGCATAGTATATGTAAAATTAAGAATCACTTTAAGCAATAAAATGCTAAACTCAGTAGTTGTTTGTTCTTTTAGAATGATAATTATCAATTTTGGGGGCATTTTACCTTCCCTGGTTTTAATAAAATTAAAGTCTGAATTATTCTTTGTCATAGTATTTCCATAAAATCCATTTAAGATGCTTACATTTCAATGCAGTCATAAGAAATGTTTTAACTAGTCAGTGTTCTTGTGTCTGTAAGCCAATGCCAGCCTTTATATATATTGTTCCTCAGGTAACTTAAGTGATAACATCTGGGTTTGGGTGAGGGGGTGTTAATTTGTCTCCATCTGACACTAGTAGAAAGCTAAATAGTATAAGGTTTATTCAATTGGAGATGGTCTTAAGCTTTTTTATATGTCAGGACTGCCAGTGATAGGAGCCATATAATACAGTCTACAAAACGTTTTTAAACAAGAGGTAGTTTGTCAGTGATCCTTCTCTATAGACTTAGTTTTGTTGAATACAAATATATGAATGTGTTTGGCAAGAACTCTACACTTGGCTTTTGTTCTTCAGTCTTTTTTGGTAATGGTTGTATTTGTGTTTCCAGTCCACATGTGAGTGTTTTTGTATTCCTCATATATGCACTTGCTGTATGAGACATTAAGGATATCTTTTGTGAGTCAGTAAGTGGGACCTAATGCCAAATATCAGTACATAAATCTATCACGTGGAATTTAACAAGAAATTATAAAAATTGTCTCACCACATTTTTTTCACAAAGCTTGGTCCATTCTAAAAAGTAGCTGAAATAGTGAAAAAAAATAGCAGAATATCTAAATGGAAACCTTACCTGTTAGTAAAAAAGGACATATGCTTGTAAGAGTTGCTTCAGTTTCTCTGCCTGCTGTTTGCATATTCGTTTGCAGAAGCAAGACAAATGAGGTGCATCTGATCTTTTTTTTCGTACTTTTCTTTGAGCTGTTGCAGTAAGTATCCTATTATGTAAAACTGTGGTTCTCTTTAAGTTTTCTCTCTTCCAGATAGAGTGATCAAATTCGTAACACTTTTGCAGTCTAATTTTACTTCATGGCAATATGATGTTGAATATTGCCTCTTTTTATATGTAAATCATGCATTTTATGAAACATTATGTACGTTGTACATTATACACTATATATTTTTTATTATATATATTATTCATGAAATATATATTATCTGTTAATTACAGAGTTAAACCCCTCAAGGCCTATCACTTTGATGACTGGAACCAACTGTAACAATTTTGGCATTTTTCTCTAAATGTGCCTGGATGCTAATGAGGTGGATCAAATTAATGCATCATTGAGTCTTGTGTATTGAAATTCTGAACCTTAGCACTTCAACAGATAATGAAATTACTTCCTGTAAAATATACTCTCTGGTATTCTTAATAGAAATAAATAATTCTATCTGTTCATCCTCTGTGGACATTTGTTAAACCTGGCAGTTTAGCTTCTGACTCATCTGAAGGCAAATTTTGCCAGCAAAGGCAAAAGGGCATGCAAGATTCAGCTATTACTGCAATGTACAAAACTTCTTATCAGCCCAAGCTGAGGCACAGGTAGTGTTAGTTTTTGTGCCTGCTATGTCCATGCATTTTTCATGCGATCCTCTGTGCGCATACAGATTAGACAGAAGTACAGACCAGCAGAAAATACTTCTGAAAGATATTCTGTTAAAATCATTTCTTTCTAGAGAGAGAAAAAAAATTGAGATTACTTTCATTTTTAATAAGATAACTAGTGAGCACAGTTGCATTCTAAGCATTTAAAATAAAAAATAAACAAGCTGCCAGCTGGGCCAGAGATTGGTGATAAGGAGACAGATAATTAAGTTTTATCTCAAGGTTAGGTACAAATATATCTCCTAATGTTCTCCCCCCTCTTTTATTCAATGAATGTCTTGCAAGATAACTAATATGGCAATCTTCAGATTGCAGAGTCCAATATCCCATATCTGTCATGAAAAAACATCAATGTGCATAAATAAGGTTGCAGAATCAAGAGTAAAATGGATAATAGTTGATGTCTCTGTTGAATTTCATCTTATTTTTTATGTAACATATTTTGATAAGCTTTTTAAAATGTTCTTTCTAAAATTGTGGGGCTGTTAGGAAATGTGCCTCATGCAGTGCCTTAGAAAAATTGTATATCTAGCTGTAGTAGCAATTTCAGAATGGACTGTGCCCTTTGCTTTGTATTCAAAGTACTAGCCTTAGTACCATGGCTAAGAAATCAAAACTGAGGCAAATTGAAAAGTTTTCAGCAGCACAGGCAGAGTACCTACAGCCAGTATAACTGGCTTCAATTCCCTTCTCTTACAGTTTTCAACCTTAAACAATTTTAAGAGTTAAGAATAATTTTTAGAATGAGAAAGCTGTTTGCCTATTTCATATATTTTGAACTGTCATAACTGTCCTTTAAACCTGCACACAGAGCAGACCTAGAGTATAGTAGTTGAGAATGGGAGTAATTTGGTCAAACTGTAATAACCTGCTAATGGATGTTTACGTGCAGATGTGTGTATGGGTGTCTGCTCTTCTATATGAGCTTGTATTTGGGCAGGTTTCTGTACATCATACATACACTTCCAGAGTGCAGAGCAATGTCTTGAAAGCAGCAATGAAAGGGGACTTCCTAGTGAGCTGTGTTTGTGGTGTAGTGGTGGCTAACAACCTTGAGCTCATGCAAGATGTGGGAGTGCTGCACTTGCATCCTCCCCATCTCCTTGGGAATGTGGCAGCAGCTCTTCACATTCATTCCCAACTCATTATTTCTCTCAGCTACCTAAACATTAATCAGTAGCACCCAGCTAAACGGTAGCTAAGTATCTTTGAGACACTGAATTATGCTAAATCCTTTCACTGCAAAAAGGAGAAATCACACTAAACTTTCAAATACAAGAAAATCCTCTCCTGTTATTGCCAGCTAGTCCTGTGATGAGGCTCTTGCCTTACAGTCAGAGGATTTTACAGACTTGCAGGATACCACAGGGGTCATGGCATCCACTTAGTGCTTTGGTCACAGTGTTAACCCTGCTTGTCTCAGGATGAACATTTAGCTGCTTGATCTGAATTCTGACGAGCTGGAAACCAACACATGGGCACAAATGGACCTACTGCTGCATTTACCTAACCACTGGTCCTGAGAGAGCCCGGCAGGAAATGTTGTGACTTCCATCAAAAATGTATTAGATGGAAATTTTTACTGAATAAGTTACCAATAAAGCAGGCTGTGTCCTGAATATGCATTGCACACAGTTAAATTCATTATGTCATTGGAAATTGTCGCATGATATTTTTGCACCATAATGGAGATCCTGAAAGCATTCCAGTTATAAAGACCAAAGGCTTCTTACATTTAGTTTCTAAAGAATGCTTATGTCCAGAGAAAAACCCTAGAATAAATAAAACCTAATGCTTTCAAATACTCCTGAGGCTGAAAGGGTCTTCAGAAAATGATCTTTGTTAATATCCCCTATCATTTATAACAAGGTGGCTACAATTTATTACAACATAATAGCAGTGTAATGGGGGATCAACATTTGACTAGGATAAGAAATACTTTATTAAACATCAAATTTGGCAAATACACCTTTTTTTTGGCCATGCAATTTTCTGAATCTTCAGACTGAATCATATGAGGTGACTTAATTTGCATTCTGACAGACACAGACATTACTTGTCCCCCTGACACCAGCAGCTTTGAAATGCAGTTAAGTTCTAGTGCATTTTTCATTAGTGCTGGCTCTCATGAATTCATGTCTTCTAGTATGAAACAGTGATTGAGAGAGAGGGAGAGAGAAAGAGGTCAGATGAAAAGCGTTAATTGCAATCCATTGTTTTCTTCTTTGTGATATGCCCTTAAATATTAACTCATAGAGTCCTGAACCATGAAAGCCCATTTTTCCTTTCCACAGATAACATATCAAACTTCCTCTATAAAGTGTAAATTTAGGCCTGATTATCCCAAGGGATCATCTGTCTTTTTCTTAAAAATTTTCTGTAGTGTGAGCATGTTGAATTAACTGGGAAATGCCCCAGGGCAGAATTCTCAGGAGTCCTGAGGAGATCTCTGTAGTTCACTCTTTGCTATTAGCATAGACCCAGTTGTGTCATTGCAGAGTAAGTGAAAATGATGTCTCCCTGTGAGTAAGGTTTTCACCAGCTGGATGAACACGGCATGGTGAGCCAACAGTCTCTCTGAAAATCTGCTCCAGGAAGTTGGCTGTAATTTAAGTACTTGATTGTATCCTTTGTGTAGAGGACAGAATATTTTGATGTGGGCACGGTCAGTCATTAAGAAATTTAACTCATGTCTCTGATATTACAATCAGCATTTCTTATTTTAGACATGTGAACTTATGACTAGAAATGTATATTATTAAATGACTTTTAAATTCTATTATGAATTATGAAATGGGTTGGATCATCTAGTGATATTTCTTAGATATTATCTGCAAAACACTATTCCCATGTTTCTTTTTTCAATATTTTTCATATTTCCCAGGAAGGAGAAAGGCCATGTTGCTAAAATACCTTTTTTAAATTTTTTGCATGTGATAAAAATTGAATGTAAGAAAAGCTATGCTTCCCTTTGTCAGGGTTTGAAAACAAACCAGTGAGAGACTGCAAGTCAGAAATACCATTTTAATAGGAAGAGGGGGGGAAAAAAAGTAAAATAAATGCAATAGTAGTAAAACCACTGGCAGAGTCAGAATACAACCTGACACCCTGTTGGTCGGGCTGTTGGTAGCAGTCCAAATGAAGTGGTCCTGTTGAAAGCGGTGATCCTGCAGAAGGGTCGGGTCTCGAAAGGTCCAGCAGTGGCTGTGTAGCTCTCATCCTCTGGGAATCCAGTGGAAAAGGCTGCTTGTGGTGTTCGAAATCTCAGTTTATATCCAGTATGGAATGCTTGGCTCCTCCCTCTGGGCGGAGCATCTCACAGTGGGATGATGTAATTTTGTCAGTCATGAGGCAAGGCCTTGGTGGGCCCATTAACAGCAGATAGTCCGGAGGGAGGAGGCCAGGAACACCACCCACCTGGTTTCAACAGCTCATGTAGATGGTGATAGAATACACTGCAACCCAGGACACCCTTCCAGCTATTGTGTTCATTTTATTCACCAAAATAGGATTTATATTCAACATCAAAATAATTTATTATATTGTTACACTGGATATTAAAATAATCTAAGGATAACAGCCTTTTCAACGTTTTAGTTTGGTTTAATTATAGAGGTAATATTTTGAACAACACTACATTGCTTCTGAAGAAAATTTTAATAAGTGACATTCAAAGATGACACAATACAAGTAATACAACAGTACCAACAGAAATGCTGATCATTTTAGATAGATTGTGCTGCGTCTTATCAGCCCACCAATTTAAGCAAGTTCTCAAAAAAATCCCAACCCAACCAACCAACCACCAACAAACCAAAAACTCCACTCAAACAAAAAGAACTAAGATGCTGGAAGGAACCTTAGCCAGAACAAACAGAACAGTTCTGCCCCTTGAGGTATAAAAGCTAGAGATAATGAAAAAAAGAGAAACTTAAAAACAAAACAGGATGTCTGTGTATCACAAATTAAAGGGAGACACAGGATTGCAGAGCCTAAAGGTTCTAGGAACTTGGTTTGATACTTCAAGGACATACTGATATTACATTCTATTTAACATGTTCACTCTTAAATGCTGATATATGTTTAGATGGAGTCAAGGATGTAACTGAAAGGTCTGCAGTGGAAAGGGGTATAAACTGGTGATAAGGGAAACATTTTCGTTAATTCTTTCTACTGAATTTCAAGCTGAAGCTAATTTTATTTCCGTCAGATGGGGATAAAATTATCTTAGGTCAAAGAAGATGTTTAATTCAGGTTTGGATTAATTGTTCCATACAAGAAAATTTCCAGTAAAATTAACATTTTGAAATATTACAGAGATCCACAATTTGTTACAGAGTAGCAATATATTGTCAGTGGTATCCTGAGAAAGTTGTTGCACTTTGCATAGGCCATGTAAATATTCATTGCTGACAGCATTGGATTGCCCGGGTATGGTGTCATAGCATGGAGGTATTTTCCTGCCAACTCTTAATCAAACAGGAGAAGTGATTAGAACTTTGCTTCTCCACCTTCAAGGTGAGCGATTGAATTGCTGAGTCACTTAGAGCAAGATGCTTACAGAGCCACCTGCTTTGCTTATTGTTCCACTTCTTCTGGCTTATCAATCAAAATTCCAAATGAAACTACTTCAAAGGTTTGTTCTCGTGGCATAGTTGGCAATACTATTCTTCAAAACTGTCCTGAATGCACTACCAAATACTTCAAGTGAATGATTCCTGGAGCATAGGCTCCTCCTTGATGTGAACTTATTTCAAGAGCATGTCAAAATCAAAGTAGAAAAAGGATTTTGTTACTGTCATAACTTCATTAGCTAAGTTATAGGAGAGATACACATGATGTTGACACTTTTCAGAGTAGAAATACAACAATACCAAATCTTGAAGAGATGTTGAAGTATGTGAAGTTTTATCCTCTTTGTTTAAAGTGTCTGAGCTACTTAGTATAGATGAAAAGAAATGAGTTACAATTATTGCAAAAGAAACATATCTCAACTTACTACTTGTAAACAAGCTATTAAACAGCACAGCAATTTGCTTAGATCCATTCAACTGAAACTCTCTCCAGAGCTACAGCTATTGACAAACATAGCAAAAAAAAGAAAAGGACCATACCTGAGTGATACCTGGTCATTTAATGAGGAAATGATTGGCTCGGGGCTTAGCAATTTCAATTATATGAGTTACGGCATTTGCAAGCTTTCAAAGTTGTGAGCTTCATGAAGACTTAAAATGAATTTGGTATTTTCAGCTTTGAAAGGCTGGAACTGCAACATGCTGATCTGCAGAACTGTGTATTAGATTGAATTTTCAGTTGCTTTTATCCTGAGTTCACATCTAGGTGTTTCCTGGAAATTCAGAATTCTTGTCACACTATCCCTTGCCTCAGTAGCTTCTAGCATTTGGGCTAGTAATATACATAATTGTAGAGGGTAAGTTAGAGGGTGGGTAAGCTTGATAAAATGCTCCATGCTTTGATATGCTGCTCCAGGCAAAATGTAAAATGCTGATTGGAAATTTTACATGTTCAAGGATTTTTAGAAGATAATATATTCATACTCCAATGGGGGCTTTGTAGAAAACTTTATCAGATTTGAAAGAACTAAATATTTTCTCAGATGATTCTCTGGTGTCATATAGATTAAACTTGATTATGCAAAAATGCTGTAAAGATAAATGCATAAGATCTTTTCAAGTGTGCTTATTGTAATTGTATGGACAAAGAACTAAGCATTCCCATCTGCATGAAATTATATTCACCACAATTACAGAAAAAACTATCTGACTTTTAATGGTAGATGATTGTACTCATTAATTAGTGAGAAAAATTAGTCACATTAGATACAAATTCTTTCTTATGAAAATTATTCTGTGAGAAAGATAGAACTCAATGTTTGTTACAGGACACCTGTCTTAAGCAGGCATCCGTATACATCCAGCTCAACTGTAATGAAAACCGTGATGTTGCAAGAAAACCTTAAGTCATGAAGATTTATGAAGTATGTGGTGCAGACTGATGAACTGCAATGTCACAGAAACTAGAACACTGCATGCAGCCAACTAGTGTAATATAGGATTGTGCAATAGTCTGATAATAACTGCACCACAGTACAATCATTAAATTATAGCGTGGCATAGGACATAGCAGGCATTGCATTTACCAACAGATTGCCACTACTCCATAAAGTAATTTTGGTTGAAAGAGGTTATTAGATTCCAAGAGCAAATGCTCAAAAAAAAAAGTACATGGCTTATCTTAAAATAAGCTAGCAAAACCCAAATATATATTTTATACACATATATATATTAGCAGTGATAGTTTTAAATACAGAATTTTAATACTTCAGAATATTTTTTCTTTATTAATGAATGGTAAAATTCAAGGAAATTAAAATATATTCCTTGGACAAATAAAACTGGTGAAATCCACAGATTTCATTAAATATTACATTAAATATGTTGGAGCATATTTATGTATATCTGTTGCAAATTCCGTTTCAGACCTGGATTATTCTATGCGTACTTCCTGTCAAATATGTGTAATCTCTGTTTTATGCCTTTTTGGAAGTAGGGCTTAAGGGAGGAAAAGCTGCATTAGACGAATTCACTTGGTTTTGAGTTGAGACACCATGGAAAATTATACATAAACTTCCACTGATCTCCCTGACATTGTACATAGTAAGTAGTTGAAACCCATCATGGGAAATGTGGATGATTCTTTTCAAGTTAGAGTTCATTAAAAATTCCAAATGAGAAGGCATTAAAGAGAAAATCATACAACAAATAATAAGCTTAAATTGCAGCAAGGAGCAAATAGGTTTATATTAGGAAAATACTTCAAACTACGAGAATAGTTGGCAATTAAAACAGGTTACCTGAGAGGCTGAGGGAACTCTGTCCCAAGCAATTTGTTAACATAGATTAGATAAGGCCAAGGCAGTCATGACAGGTGTTTAATGTGACCCTGACTCAGAGCTTTTGAGTGGACTGGATGATCTCCTGATGTTCATTCCTGCCCTACAATTCTGTTACTAGTAAACCAATGATTTTTCCTGACAGTATTTTCATTTTTCAACCCTTGTTTGCTGCTGAATTCCTACAGCCTCACTGGTCTCATAAGAAACTCTTGTGTTTCATTATGCAAGCGAATTCTGACAGAAGAGACTTTGAAACTAATGTGTTCCAAATATGCCTTCAGTGTTTGGAAATGTTAGGAGTCTTGTAGAAACTGGCTGCTGATACTGCAGGTATTTTTATTCAGTTACCACCTTACTATATAAAACATAACGAAAAATTAGGCCACCTTCTGCTCTGAAACACATGCACTCACAATGGGTTTTCAGTGGGAGTTACACATATTTAGTCACAAGAAGATTTTGGTTCATAGATTGAAAATACTGCTTATTGCTACTTAAAAATAAATTTTGGTAAATCTTCTGTAATTTTAATGATACAAATTAAAATAATTTCAATATATAATATCTAATATACCTTAGTAAAATAGAATGTCCAGATTAAACTTTGTGCCTCTATTGATTGAGTACTCATGCAAAGGGGTAATGCCATTATTATTGGATTACACTTTGTGCTCAGAGAATCCCACACAATTTTATCAGAAAGTGAACATTTGCAAGGTTTTCTGTGAAAAAAAAAAAACTTGAGCACACAAGATACCTGATTTATTTATCTATTGATAATGAGGTAAGAGAACTATGATTACTGAAGACCATTCTTTCTTCTTTGTTTTCTATTGAAAAGTTTACTTTCCAGTATTTATGAGCAATGTCAAGAAAAAGTCATGAGTGGTCAGTCACAGGATTTTCCTGCATCTTCATATTGGATGAACTTACAGACATCTCCAGAAAAACAAAAAAGTACGTCTACAGGCAGAGTTCATTTCCAAGAAATATGTATGCATACCACTTGGGAATTTGTTTTCTGGAATTACTGATGTTTCTAAAACTCTTTCTCATGACTCAAAAAGATAAGGAACAGGACTTGTAGGCAAATCATGACCTCTGTTATTTGCAGAATACTTACCCTATGCTGGCTATCATTTATAGGTAAGGCATTTTGGGCTGTTTAATGTGGATTATCATAATCGTGTTATTGTCTTATATAAGAATGACATTAAACTTGTCAGCTCATGTGTCTCTTAGTCTTCTGTCAGAGGTATTGAAGAAGCAACCTGTTACCCATATTCCCTCTTCCTGCTTCTAAGGGAGTGTTTTCCAACTAGAGAGAACATTCCCTTCTGAGGTTCTGGCACTGCTAAATCCAATAACAATTACTGTAGCTAGCAATGCTAGGCAGCCTTTTGACCTGGAAAGTTGAGCAATGACATGCTCTTACAGTTTTGTGAAGATGGCTGTTTATTCCTTTTCAAATCTCTTTTTTCCATGTTAGTAACATTCTGGAAATGACTTATCATTTCTAGCTTTTAATTAATATTTTTCAATTGATGTTTATAAAAGTAACTCTATCTCTACTTTTCCTTTTTTTTCAAAGTTTCATGATCACTTCTGGTTGAATGCTCAAAAAAACCCTATGATTTTTAAAAAACTTACCTTTTGGCCTTTTTATATATGATGGAAAACCTTTCTTTTTGCTTCTGGTTAAAATCTGGGATAGGGATCACCAGAAATAGATTTCTGTGTATGTCAGCTTTTAAACTATAAGAAAAAGCAAATGTTCATGCCATCATCATACATAAAAGATTTTCCATTCCTCAGCTTATTATGACTAAGACTGACAACAGCAAACCCCTCAACATTAAAGTTAAAAATCAGGGTTGACATTCATGAACTCATGCAATTGTACCTTTGTTTCTTAGTTTTCAATAGGGTGAATTACGGGCAAAATGTCAACCTGAATTTTCGTCAATAAATCTAAATCTCCATGGTGGTGTCAAGTCATTAATTGAACAGTTCCTTCTATGGGTTAATAGCAGGCTAATCCATAGTATTTTTTTCTAATATAACATTAACAAAGAATGCTTTTTTTCTGCCTCTGGATTAGCAGATTGAATTACATCCTATGGACTGTAAAAGAGAAAGTGTTCGAGAAAGAAACCAAATGTCTTAAAACCATCTAAAAAATAACTTAAATTATTTTCAGCATGTTTAAATGCTTCCCTGCTGCTTGTTACATTTAATAAAACCTTCTTGCTAAGTTTTAAGTTCTTGGCTACCTGCATATCTGTCAAGAGGAAAAATTTGAAGTTGTAGAAGTAGATAACATTGCATAAATCCTAATATAGTATTTTCTCCACCAAAAAAAAAAAAAAANCCTTTTGGCAAACTTTAAGGATGAAACTTCCCTTAGGTTTCTTACAGGGTAGATTAGTTTCTGGAAAAGAATAATGCAGTTGTGTAGTACAAAATCAAGTCTGCATCTCACATGGAGTTTGATCAAAGCAAGTGGGGATAAGACACATAAGTAATTGATGCACAACCTATCAAACGTAATAATGGGGTTTATACATAGCATAAATTTCTCCTTGGTTTCAACTATTCATGGCTGGCTACAGCCACTGGTGTAGGCACTGTGGATGGGATGTGAAGTGGGGTCTCTTTCTGAATTTGATTGTGTCCTGTCTTGGTTACATTTTGATAATGCATTGTACTCTTCTAAAGAACTCAGACTTCAGAGACATTTATTTGAAAATTTATATTGGAAGTATTTTTGAAACTTGAAAATATTTGAAAAACATTTATATTGAAAAATGTTTAGAGTATATTTGAAAATATAGGAATTTTCAAGCTATGCTCACTCACCTGTGAATTATCCTACTCTGAGTAGTGCATATGTTTCAATTTACATACTGATATATACTAGAAGAGCAGTGCTTTAAAGAAGCCTTCTCTCAGCATTGACAGCTGGTATGGATGGACCCTCAGTAAAATTGAAAAGATAAAAATGAATAGTAAGTTAATCATAGTGTCATAAAAATAATAAGATTGGCAGAAACATTTATAAATCATCTAGTTTACCTCTCCATTCAAAGCAGATCCAACTTAAAAGTTAGCTCAGGTTCTCACCTAGTCCAGTTTTGAAAATCTGTGAGGGCTTCTTCCTCTCATGCTGGTTCTGTGTCCTTTTAGCTTTCATCTTGAATGGACCGCAAACATGAAATGTGAGGGCTCTAACCTGGCCTGTAATAAATCACAAAAAATCACCCAATACCAGCAAAATTGAGGAATATGTTACAGGTTGAAATACGTGAAAACAAAGCTGTCATTACTAAGGATTCCCCAGGGAAAAAAGACAGGAGGTAAAAAAATGTGCTCAAAAATGTTGGAGTACCACCAAAAAAAGTCAACGAGAGAAGTTATTCACGATTAATCAAATTAATAGATTTTGGATTTCTACTGTTTTCTTTTTGTATTAGTTCACTACGGTGTAAGTAGTGGTTGCATGTACTATAGTTGCATGTTCCAAATGTTGTTAGCTGTAAAACTGGATTATCATTCATGGAAGATGACAACTTTTTTGCTCTGTCTTCTTATTCTGAAAAGGAAAATAAACTCAAGATTTAGAAGTGATTATGTAAGAGAGATGCAGAAAAAATTCTTTTTGAAAAACACTGAAGTAGTTTATCTTCATATTTTAAATTTTTTACCTGACCTGTATTTTGCAGCTTCACATTTTAGATATCTGGTGCATGAATTTTCAGTAACTTTAGTGCTTGTGGTCTGCAATTTAATTGTTGAGGGAAGCATTCTGCTGTCCTGCTGCTCTATGTAAGGACTGAGATTTTTTTTCTCAGCAAGTATTTGTGAACAAAGACAATATGAGGGTAGAAATTAAAAAAAAAAAAAA